>VZRM01005894.1:2021237-2137460 GCA_013397955.1 Grantiella picta | reverse complement strand
CTGGGAGCTGCCGCCGGCGGCGGCGGAGGGCACGGTCTCCAGCCCCGCTGCCGGCGGGGAAGGGGAGCCGGAGGAGGAGGACGAAGGCGGCGAGAAGCGGAGCGGCCGGCCTGGCGGCAGCCACAACGGGAGCGGGGACTGGGGGGGCGCCCAGGGCTGCACCAAGCCCCGCAACTTCCTCTACGTGGGGGTGATGACGGCCCAGAAGTACCTGGGCAGTCGGGCGGTGGCGGCGCAGCGGACGTGGGCGCCCTCGGTGCCGGGCCGCGTGGAGTTCTTCTCCAGCCAGGGCTCCGCCGCGCCCCCCGGGATGCCCCCGCTGCCCGTCGTCGCCCTGCCAGGAGTGGACGACTCTTACCCGCCGCAAAAGAAGTCCTTCATGATGATCAAGTACATGCACGACCACTACCTGGACAAGTACGAGTGGTTCATGCGGGCGGACGACGACGTGTACATTAAAGGTGACCGGGGCGCATCCCGCCGGGGGGAGGCAGGGAGGAAGGGGAGCTGTGTCTGGGAGACCGGCGGGGTCCCACGGTGGGTGGAGATTCGGTTTCCGCCTGGGGCGAGGAGCGCATGGGGTACCTCCAAGTGCCATCGCCCCGCCGGCGTTTGCTTCCAGCCCCAGGGTGCGGGGCATGAGGACCCGCCCCATCCCTGAGGGAACCCCGATGTGCCCGGTCTCGGCAGAGGCCGAGACTCGCTGGAGAGTCGAGACAGCGGTTTGGACCACGCCGGGCACGGTGAGCGGTCCCTTGGATGGCCGTGTGGTCCCGGTGCTGCGATCCCCGCCCTCGCCTCCGTGGCGATCCGCCGGGCTAGCCTCCGCCGTGGTCCGGCGGAGAGGGTCCGGTCCGACCCGGCGCGGTGGGCAGCGGGGCAGTGCCGGACCCTCGACCCGACCGCGGGGTGTCTGTCGGTCCCGCCTCGTCCCCGGCCCCCTCAGCGGGGTCGGTGCGGGGCTCCTCGGGAGCGGTGCTGCTGTCACCGGTACCGGCCCTCCGCCTGCCTCGACCCTGGGCTGGGCGAGCGCAGCCGCCGTGGGCTCCGTGTGAAGCTGCTGTGGAGTGCAGCGTGTGTCTCTGGACAGCACCAGCCCTGCTCCCTTGCGAGTTTCATAGCGCCGTTAGGACGTGATGTTCTGCAGCCTGCATCCTTTGTGTGAGCGCTTGTTGCTGGCATTGTTCGTGCCGTGCTCCGCGCTTTGGAAAGAGAAGCTGAAGTTGTATGTATAAGCCCAGTTTGTGAGCTTGGTTGCCTACAGTGTTTTAGGTTCATTGAGGTAGCTGCACCCTTCCTTATTTGTCACTTCATTTTGAATCGTCTAATAGCCTGCCTTCTCATCAGCTGTCATTCTCCTGTCAAATACTTGCACATGTATATATGTATATATGTACATATGTATGTATGTATGTATGTATGTGTGTGTGTGTATTATATATATTCAGCTGCAGACGTAAAGTTGTGTTTTCTTTGAGCTCATTTCCAGGTTGCACTGAATCTGACTTTAAATGGTTACATGCTACCAAATTAAATCTCTCTGGAAACCATTAATTTAAAATAAATATGAAACAAAATTTCTTAAAATAACTAGGTAAGGCTTTTGGAGGAAAACCGTAAACATTGTAGTGCTGGAACTACTTTGAAATGAAGCATAGTTTTACTTTTTTTTCGAATAATTAGTCTGTAATCAAACACCTTTTTCTTGTTTAATTTAGATTTGCTCTGGTATTTTGAAAAATTAGCCCTACTAAAATCTTACCTAGTATTTCTTCTGCATTCCCCTTCCTTCCCAGCCTGGAACTATATTGTCTGAATTGTCCAACTTTAGTGAGAGTTTTATGCTAGCAAGGGAGTGCTTTCCTCAGAATTGTTTGAACAGAACAAAGTTTACTGGTACAATTTAGGTTTTGACCATGTTCCAGCTTTTGGCTGAACAAAAATGTAATTACAATATTAATTAAAAAAAAAAAAAAACCAACAACAAAAGTGTTAGGTTGTCCAAGGATGTTTTCAATTAGTTATAGGATATTGCTGTAGGAGTGATTTCCTGTGACAGTCTCAGGTGCTTGTTATATTTCTATAAAAGCTTGAAGTACAGGAAAAGAGATGGCTGGCAGAATAGTCAGAGAAATAACAGTAATATTTTCTTTTTGTCAGGTGAAAAATTAGAGGAGTTTCTTCGCTCACTGAACAGCAGTAAACCTCTGTATTTGGGGCAGACTGGTCTGGGTAATATTGAAGAACTCGGAAAACTCGGGCTGGAGCCTGGAGAAAATTTCTGCATGGGAGGGCCAGGAATGATCTTCAGCCGGGAGGTTCTCAGGAGGATGGTGCCTCATATAGGCGAATGCCTTCGAGAAATGTACACTACTCATGAGGACGTGGAGGTGGGCAGGTGTGTCCGAAGGTTTGGAGGAACTCAGTGTGTTTGGTCCTATGAGGTAAGTGACAGTGTAAATTGCAGTGCACTATTTGTTTACAGAGTTTTTCATCTTGCGAGGTCAGTAGCTCTATCTGCAATCTCTTTCCACCTTAATTACTTTTTAGTGCTTGCATCAGAATGTGAACTGCAGGCTGTAAGGAAAAAAAAGAGAGGGAAACATTCACAGCGTATTGCTGTAATCATATTTGTTTCTGCTTGTGTTTTTCAGTTTTCAGTGGTGATAATTACTGCAGCCATGTTGTTGCTGTGCCGTAAGTTGCTAGAGCATTACCTAGAGGGTTTCAACATAATCCTTGACAGGAAGCTGTTGTATTTGATATATACTGTTCAGGTCACATCTGTTTAGGCAGATCTTTTTAAGTTTGGATATGCACATTGCATTTGCTCTGCATCACAGTTTCTTAAAATATGTTGTGGCATTTGAAGTATTACCTGTATTTTCCTAATTACTCAGATGTATTTTATTCAAGTTCATTATTGGCAAAAGCAGAAATAGGTGTTGTTTGGTTGGAGATTTTTGTACAGAAATGAAGTTTGTTACACTGTCTTTCTATGAAGCAACTTTAGTAGTGGTTTTCTTAGTCTAGAACAGTGTTAAAATGTATTCGGAACACATGTAGTGTAAGAAAGTTTCTTATGCTGAAGTAATTTTAGGAAAAAACTACTTCATTCAGTGGTAACATTTTCTAAAGTAATAAGGATCTGTTGCAGTACCCAAAAATTTTATTTGCAATGCCATAACTAAAATTCATGCTGGTTTCTCTGGGAATGTTGTGGTTATTTGCAAGACTGTTTCCATAGATAAAAATAGACTGAGAATACAACTACGAGAAAGGGTAAAGGGTGATAGCTAATATGATAAATATTATTTCACTTACTTTGACCAGTTCTTTAATATTAATATACACTTACTCTTGTGGCACTCTCTCACTTATCAGGAAAAATGCATTTAAATGGGCCACAGAAAGAGGTTATGTGCTATTTAATGTCAAAAAGACAGAAAAAAATTAATTTTGTGCAAATTTTTTTTTCTGAATGGCCCAGGGAGAGGTGACCATTTATAAATAGGTTTGGTTGACTACAGTGTATGTAAACAGGTGAACAAAAGAATACAATGTGTAGTTGGTACTAGTTAGGTAGAAATTTTAGAGGGGCAAATCTTTACTTCACAATAGAAAGATGCTTTTCAAGACTATTTCGTTACGTGTTGTAAATGCCACAGTGAAATAATTTAGAGTGGAGCTACACCTGTAGCTCTGGTAGAGCAGGGAAGGCATTTATGGTGTTGGTGGAAATCGATGTCAGGCTATGTAGGACTAGTGGTTCCTAATCAGACTTCCAAATTACCTGGTACATTGACAGCCTGATCTTCCACTCTGATGTGTTTGGGCTATGTCTGTACAAAGCTATTTTCCAATCCTTATGGGCATGTGATGCTTGCTGATCTGTATCAGATCAAGGCGTTATGATTCTGCCTTGACACTTGTATCTTGGAAGAGGTTTTGGTTTTGTTTTCCTGGCTTGTCTTCTTGGGGAGAAATCTGTGGAAGGAAAAAAGCCTGATAATAGATAATACTGTCACCGTGGTTGTAATTTATTTTGATGTTGAATGTCAGGAAATGTTGGCTCTAGGCAGTAAGCTTAAGGGAGAAAAAAATACAGTTTTGGAGACTGATTTCTATGACTGCCCAAAAGCTCAACTTTTCATGGTAGGATTGGGGCCTGAAAACAAACTTTTAAAATAAATCACCATGTTTGTATGGGATCTGGAACAGAGTGATGCCAGTCTTGGTTGTCAGCTGCTTTTGAAGAACCTAGGTCTATGTAATAAAGAAAAGAAAAAAAATACATTGGGCATTGCAATAGTCTCTGCTAATTTTGATCAGTATTTCTGTCTGATTCTGAAGAGTCTTTGACTCTGTTCCCAGTACAGAAGCTGCTTGGGAAGATGCAGATGATTAAGACAAAGCTGCTTAGGATGTTATCCTAGTGTTAAACCTATGTAGATAGGAAAGAGTGAAATAGGGTGTCTGGAAAGAGAAGCTGCATTTGTGCTTTGGCATAGTTTGTGCTGGCCAGCAGTATGATACTCAACCTGAGCAGATCTGCGTGTTGCAGGTTGCTAGATTATTTGGTGATGGGGGTGATTTTTTTTTTTCCCTGGGGCACTGAAACTGTTTCTGTGTGCTTTTTCATTCCTGCCTTAGATCAGAATGAGTCTCTGTGTGCTAGAAGGGGAATATTCCCTCAGATACATATGTACAAAATCTAAGTTTGGGGCCAGAACATCCTGTATAACCTCTTACACTTTTGTCCTGAGCTCCTCTGTATGTAAGTATTAAACAGAGTTCTGTTGAGATACAATATTATTATTAACTTAGTTGATTTTTGGTAAGATGTTTAATTTGTATTTTGTATATCTTGTTAAAGACTAATGAGAGATTTAAACAAATTAAAATTCATAGGAGCTTTTCAGCTCCAGAAGAGGTCAATCATTGTTGCCTCATTTTTTACTAGATTTCATTTCTAAGAACTGGATCAGAAGGTAAAAGAGTTGCTGAGAAGACCTGAAATGCTTGATCTTTGCCAAGTGGCTCAGCTGGTGTAGTTAAGACTGGCTACCTGTCAGGGTTTATTCTGGTGCTACTTAGGGTTAGCCAGTAGGCATATGGTAGGTTGTATGCATAATATGCTTGCTGACAAGAAGAGTTACAGCTTTGCTTTTTAAATTTTTTTTTTGCTAGTTTGTTTTGTTTTTTGGGTTTTTTTTGTGAGAATGAATAAGAAAAGAAGAGGTTTATGAGCCTGCAGTGAACCACTCTTATGTTTTGAGCTTTCTGGAGTTAAATTCTAATTAGGCCAGATTTGAAGCCACGTCTAAAGATTGGGTCTCCCACATACCAAGTGACTCACAGCTGAGGTGATGAGCCTCTTTCTGTCTCTGCTTGTGGAGCTCCTCCACTCTAAATAAAGAATTAGTCATTAGATTGCTGAGAGAGTGAATCTAATAACAGTGTTTTTTCCTTGTGAGAAATGGAGGACAGAAAGAGGAGGACACTCAGGTTGGTTTCTGCTTTTGGCTGATGTCCTGTTCTGCTGGACTTGTGCAGCCCTGTGGTGAGCTGAAGCAGGAGCAGGATTCACTATGCTGAGCACAAGGATCAGGAGAAAAAGAGGTGGTCATAGCTGGGAATAAAGGACCAGAAAAGCTTCAAACTGCCCTCTTGACAGCAGCTTGCATTCAAATTGGCTGGAAGCAATTGGAAATCTAGCCTAAATCTAGTCTATTTCCTTGCTTCATGAGAAAGTATCTGCTAGAAGTGTATTTTGGATGGATTGTTTTCTTTCTACAGAAGATACACACTTGTTCTGGTATATTTTTTCAATTATGTTTTAATTTATCCTCCTACAGTTTTGATGATGCTTTAATGATTGAGTTATGATAAACCTGACAAATTTGTCTAAAGTGTCTCTGTGAAAAGTCTATTAGTTTCTGTAAGGTCATAGCATCTTCTGCTTCCCCAAATCAGAAACTGTGCAGATTAAAAAGGCCTTTTCATTTGCCTTCAGAATGCATATTTCAAGCTATCATTCTCTTCCACTAATTTTGAAGCCTTCAAATGCTTTTCTTATAGAGGAATGAAGACATTAGCTTGATTTTAGTGAGTCATATATGTTCTATTCTTCTGAAAACAAAAATATAGTTAAACATCTGAGATGGTGTGTACTTCCTTGTTTTACTGTTAAGAGAGACTTCAGTATAGATGACCATTTGCAATAAAGGGCTGATTGCTTTATCTCCCAGGCCCCCCCACCCCAAGTTTTAAATGATAATTTGGGTTTTGGAAAATCATTAAGTAGTTTATAACCTGAGTTTTTAACAGATCAAATAGTGTAGTTCCACAAAATTACTAAATAAAATGCTATGTATGGATTAAGTGGCTATAACATTTGAAGCAGAAATCAAACGTTGTCAGGATGTAAATACCTATCAGAGAATGTGTTTTTTAGAAAATGAAAAATGGCAAATGCAGCATAGAACATTTAAAGACAATTCATTGATGTATTTGTAACATATATTTAAATGCTTGTAAAGCTTTTATTTTTGTAGCCTTTTTTCCTTTTTTATGGAAGAAAATCACATCAAATACCTCTAGGTAGAAAAGACCCATAAGGATCTTTTCTGTAGCAAGTCCAGTGCTTGCTACATTCACTTTAAACTTAGAAACTACATTCCTTCAAAACATTCCATACACTTTTGATCTTTTGGTATTATGTATGTTGATGTTAAAAGAAAATATAGTACTTTGTACATACGAGCAGCTGACATAAATGGTATATCTATTTTTCCCATTGTATTTTTCCCCCTTGCATTCCTTGGATTCCAAAGTTCAAGGACAACCACAGAATGTGGTCTCATTACTGTAACTTTTTTTTGGTAAAAAAGCTCTCTATTATCCTATTTGTTGTTGATTCCCAGTAGTTACAGTAAATATTGCAGTAAGTATCATGGGAAAATGCCTCTTTGGATCAAGCTGTGTACTCAGAAAAGTTTCCTTTACAGTGCATTGGTAATTTATCTGTCTCTGGTGGTACTGGAACATTTGTAAACCATTTTATGTCTTCCTCTAAAAATGCTTTGTATTTTCTGCTTTAATTTAAGTTTTCCTTCCTAATATATTTTAATTTTTCATTTGGGGCTTTATCTCTCTTTTTGGTGAAGATCACTACTAAGCTTTGAGTTGAGCCCTGCACCAAACAGAAGCACTAGAGCCGTATGTGCCTTTGATGATGATAAGATAGTATTTTGCTCATTTGGGTACTGGAATGATCAGTCTAGAAGCAGCAGTACCCACCCCCACTTAAGCTGTTGAATTTGGACAGCGTCGTTAGGCAGTTACATAAATGCAGCCAATAGTTTAAAAAAACCCACAAAAACATAGAGTGAGTTATCAGTGATCCTAGAATAAAAATGCATGAAAGAGTGGACCCTTACAGTAGGGGTCTCTGAGGATATATAAAGAGAAATCAGATGACCCCAGAGGCCTTAGCACTGTTTGCATAAATTGACATTTTCTGATACAGGATTGCTTGTGTGCTGTCTTAACTGTTTGTTACTAATATCTATCCAGTTAGTGGTGTTAACTATACTCACCAAACTTCTTTACTTTATTTGGTTCTCACCTGGTTACAAAAGTGAGTTGTATTTTCATACTATTTTAGCATACTGTTTTTGTGTGTACACGATACAAATAAATGTCAATCATTAAATGCGTATCCTATTGCTGTAACCATGGTGCTATATTGGGTCATTACTCTTGCCCTGTGTGGTTCTGTCTGGTCCTTGCTTGAGCTGCCTACCCTGACTGTGCTACGTACATTTCCTGCTCTTTCTCTGGCTTTCCATGTAGCCTCCTGTCATTCATTTGCTCTTTGGTAAAAGAGCATTTGGCATTGGGGAGACTGCCTGAGGGCACTGTCTTCCTTGGGTTCATGTACCCTGAGAACTGCCTGTCTTCTTGCCCCTTCTTGATCCTGTCATGATCAGCTTGACTGGGAAGTTGAGGAACTTCACAGTGAGAGAGCAGAGTCATCCCTGGGACTGGCGTGCTGTTGAGTCGTGTTTCCTCATGTGGTTCAGCACAAGAGTTGGAGATACCATTTTTTGGCATCTTTTATTGTGAAGGATGCCATTCTCATAGCTACGAGGGAGATGTGTAGAAGAACACACGAGCCCGTGGCTGTGGTCCACTGTATGAGGTCATCTCATCCGTGGAGCCAAGAGCTAAGAGGGCTGTTTCTCACCTGGTTAAGTGCTAGGGTCTGTCACGGGTCTGTCTTGGTTTCAGGTTGAGCATCGTGTGTTTTCTGCCCTGCCCCTAGAGGAAATACTGCTTGTGCCTTTCTGGAATTTGACAGCTGTGTAATTCTGACACCTGGTGCTGAGTTAGCAAGTTGCTGACAAACTCTGGGCTTTGTTTTCAGGTCCTTGATACGAATGCATGGCTACACTTTCCTTTCAATGTATTTTTCTCTAATAGCAGCAGCTATTTATGTGGAGGACTATGTGGGTTAGTTAACAGCTTTCTAGTCAGTTGCAAATGTTTTAATATTCTTAAAGCAAGTATTTCAGAGCTTCTCTTCTTTAAAAATAAGCTCTTGTTTGACTTACCGAAGGATCCCACAGACAAGCAAAAAAAAAATGTTCTTAAACTATTGAAAATGTGTCTTTAGTTCTGCATATGGGTATCCTGAACCATGTCCTACTTGGTTTGTTAAAATGAAATAGTGGAGATTTACTGAAAGTATTTAGTCTTCTCAAAGATGCTCATAGTCCACAAGTTGTTTCCTCCTGCTCCCTCCCAGCCTCTGGTGTAGATGGGTTTTGTTACTTGTTCTGGGCTGTTCTTTTTATCTCTTCTCATCCCGGCTTATAAAAATCTCCCAGAGAAAACTTTTTCCTGATTTTGACTTTCCAACTTCACATCTTTTGAGATCAAAAGACACACTTCTGCTGAAATAGAAAATGCTCACAAAAGAGAGAAGCTGGGAGTTGTAAACATGGAGAGTTTAAAAAATTATTTTAAATAAGAGCTAATTAAATGTATGTTTGAAACCTAATGAAATATTACAGTAGGATATAACTTTTTTTAGAAGAATAATCTTTCTAGCTACTCTCCTGGTTTGTATCTTTCTTGGGAGTTTTTTCAGGTAGACAAATACACATAAAGTGTAGTTGCATCATTTCAAGTCTTCATGCTTTATTTTGCTGTTCTTATTACCTAAATGCTTGCCAGCCCTTTTCAGTTCTTATGTGAGAAGGAATATATTAACTCATCATCAGGACATGCTGCTGTACCATATTCTGTACAATATGTTTTTATTTAGTTACCTCATTACATTTCACAACATGAAATACTCAAAGAATACCTCTATTATTAAAATCGTAGCAAGAATTGCAATGCTTTGACAAGTTTATTTCATCAGACCAGCTCTGGGTACTGATTTAAGCTCAAGACAAGTGCCAGGTTTGTCACTTTTTAGTACATATTTGGAACTGGGCAGCAAATAAATGTGTAGTTCCACCCCACCTGCAATATTTTTGGCTTCTGGGTATTAGTCTAAGTAAAGATTTTTGGCTTTCCTGTAAGAATTCTTTTGAAGCATTCATATACTTTCAAAAATAAAGAACATCTTGAACTAGAGGTATAATTTTAGGAAATTCTGGAGGAGGATAGGCAGCTTGGTAACTGATACAGGGTTCTTGAATGCTGTTTTATGTATGATTTAGTCTTAAAATGAACCTAGGAATGGAGTTACTTTTTTTTTAATGGGTTGCTTGTGAGATACATTTGCATTATGTTTTATGTAGTGCTTTTGAGATACACTTCCAGCACATTGGTTGAAGTTTTAAGTTTAGTGAAATAACCTTTATGAACGCTTAAAAATGTAAAAAAAAAAAAAAAAGGCTTAAAATAAGTCTTCTGTAGTATGTGGGTTTAACCAGACAGCTGGATACCAAAAGCTTAAACCCAAGGTACTGACTGCTCAGATTGTCTGTTTGGTTTTAATTTTTAGTTTGTCGTATTTTATTTAGAAACTTGAAAGTGTTCATTTTAATAATTTTAAAATGGGATGGTAAGTTTTTTGTTTGGTTGGTTTGGGTTTTGTGTGTGTGTGTGTGTACTTGTTACTTTGAAAGACTTTTTTCTTTCAGGAGTGCTTTAAAGTGCTTTGCAGTGCTTTTAAAATGTGTGAGTCCCTAAACTGTTCTGTACTTTTTTTTTTTCTTTTTTATTTTTTACAACCATTCAATGGCAAATTAACATCTGAAGGAAAAAAATTTGATCACCAGGGACACTGCTTCTTTTGACTCTGCATTTGCTGGTATAAGAGAGGTGTTTACTCATGGGGTCCTTTGTGGGTGCAGCATGTGTGAATGAGCTCCTCATGGCACACAAATGCATTGAAGAAATGCAGCATTTCTTTAGCAGTATATGTGCCTGCAGTGCAGTGGAAATATATGTGGCCTTTGCTGCTGTGTGAGGCATACACTGTGAATCTGCATGCATGGAAATGTGGGTGTGTACATAGGCATATGTTCAAAGCTTGTGCCTAGGTGATAACCAAGCTTCCAGGGGCTTCAGTGAGGTTCCTTTGGAGAATATGCTGTGCTGCAAAGTACTTATTGCAGTCTCTCTGCTGTAAAACTTAGGATTTAACTTTCAGTTTGTTTTTAATTTATATGTTTAGTTAGATCTGTGTCCTTCTGTTCGGTATATATGTTTTTTCCTTCAATTTAACATGACTTTTTTTAGCTTTCCTTGAAAGCTTTTTCTTTACTGCTGCAGACGGTAGCACACCTCTTATCATAATAACTTTTCATCATGGGAAGGGCCCATCTTATGGACCAGCTCTTATGCTACTAGAACTGCACAACTTCCTATTGTTGATCATGACAAAACAGCATGACTTTTTATGTAATTTTTTATCAATTTGGGACAAATTTTCTGAAGTGCAGTGAGTGTCAGTTCCAGAAGTCAGGGAATTTCGCTACAACAAACATAGCTGATGACTAAGCTTTTAGGAAAGTGCTTAACTCAGCAAATAAAACAGTTTTCTAATGTGCTTTTTATATATTTAGTTGTTGTTTTAAAATAATCTGTTAGGTTTGAATCTGGCCTGCAAGAAGGAATGAAAGCAGATGCTAGTATTCTGCATCCTTTTACTCTATGCTAGATTTTTGTGGTTTCTTTTACTTCATTTGGTGAGGGGAAATAACTTCACCTACTGAGGGTAGTTGACTAGAATAGAAAACATGGAGAAACAGTACAAAATAATTTTGAAAAATGTCATATGAATGGGTCCAAGAGGGTCATGTAAGTGTATATGCATTTCTTTTGTGGGATTTAGTGCTTGAGGCTTGCTTAGAGTCATGAAGTGCATCTGTTACGTCTTTGCAAAAATTGGTTATTATTTGTACTTTCAAGAAAGAATTCTGTACCACAACTGTGCATTGGGCATTGCTCCATCCTTGCCATAGTAAGTTGGTGCTCATGTCCCCTCTTCCAAATCTGTTAGCCTAAGTTTTTAGTCTGTTATGCCCAAGGGTAAACCTAACTTCAAACTCTGTTCCTAAATTCCTAACCATGCTGTGGTGCTGGCAGGTATGCTTGAAGATGGCAACTCTGTTGTGAGAGGGAGATATAAAAGGTGTATTGTCTTTATGAGGCAGAGAGCTTTGACTGGGTTGAGAGTGATGTTGTTTTTGTAGTATGCTTACCAACTAGTCCAGCCCACCCTGAGTTTTTCCTAACTCGTCGCTGGAAAAATGTTTTGAACAGCAGTGGCTTTATTATTTTAGCTGTACTCCTCCTAGAAAACTGACTGCCCATGTGTTGGATGGGTGGACTCTCTAATGGGTAAAAAACTGTCTGGATGGCTGAGCCCAGAGAGTTGTGGTGAATGGAGGTAAATCCAGTTGATGGCTGGTCGCTAGCGGTGTTCCCCAGGGCTTGATTTTGATGCCAGTACTGTTCAACATCTTTATTGATGACTGGGGCATGGGGATTGAGGGGCATCCTTAGTAATTTTGTAGACTACACAAAGTTGGGTGGGAGCATTGATCTGCTTGAGGGTAGGAAGGCTCTCCTGAGACCTGGACAGACTCCTTCAATGGGCCAAGGACAACTGCTTGAGGCTCAATAAGGCAAAGCACTGGTTCTGCACTTGGGTCTCAGCAAACCCATGCAGCACTACAGGCTGGGGAGGGAGTGGCTCGAGAGCTGTTTGGCAAAAAAGGGACTTGGGGGTGCTGGTTGGGAGCAGCTCAACGTGAGCAGTGTGTGCCCAGGTGGCCAAGAAGGCCAATGGCATCTTGGCCTGAACCAAGAACAGTGTGGCCAGCAAGACCAGGGAAGTGATGATCCTTCTGTAGTTGGCATTGTGGAGGCTGCACCTCCAGTTGGGCTTTGGGCCACTCACTTTATAAAGGACTTTGAGGTGCTGGAGCTTGTCCAGTGAAGGTCAACAAGGCTCATGAAAGGGCTAGAGAACATATATTATGAGGATTGACTGAAGAAGTTGGTTTTGTTTAGTCATAAGAAGAGGAGGCTCGTGGGGGAACCTCATTGCTCTCCACAACTCCCTGAAAGGAGGCTGTAGTGATCTGGGGGTCAGCCTCTTCCACTGTGCCTGCAGTGAGAGGAAATGGCCTTCAGCTGAGACAGGAGAATCAGATTAAATATTAGAAAAAAGTTATCGCTGTTAGGGTGGTCAAGCACTGGAATAGGTTGCCTAAGGAGGTGGTGGAGTCACCATCCCTGGAGGTGTTTAAAAGGGATCTGGTGCTGGGTGATGCTACTTAGGGCTTACAGTGTCTAGTGCTGGGCTGATGGTTGGACTTGATCTTGAAGGTCTCTTCTAACCTTGAAAATTCTGTGATGCTGTGAATGCCCAAAGCAGGAGAGGGAAATACTGGAAGGAGGTGGGTTGTAATAACAGACTGACTTGCCTTCGAGTTCAGCCTATTAGAAAAGAGCTACTACAAATCAGCTGCTTGTGATGGGGTTTCATCCAGGCAAGTAGGACTTAATTAAGGAATTCTTGCCTGAAAATTGGATGTGAGGTTGATGTTCTCTGTGTGTATGTAGACATGTGTATATATATCTGTGTGTGTGGAGGCATTTATTTATACTTGTAGGTGTAATGCAGGGTATTGCCATTTGCCTTATTACTCCACTTCGGGGAGCAAATAATCATAAAGACCCTTAAATACATGTCATTTAGTTTGTTACCAACTTTTTCTAGAGACTGGTTATTATTATAGCAACTGTTGTGCCTAGAACTATCTGGTAATGTAGGGCGCTTATCCCCGTTTAAGAATCTAGCATTAGAATGTTGTTATGTTTCTATTAAATATGCCAGATTTTTTCTATAGGATTCACTTACTGCCTGTGTTTTGCCAGTGCACTGAGGGATGTGAAAGCACTTAATCATCCATATTGATCAGAATAGGATTTCTGTTAGACATATATGGTGTTGACAAAATACTGATAAAATTTCATGAGTTCAGAAGGGGAAAAAGCTAACTGAAGACCTCAGAACAATTGTATTAAAATAGGTTCCTGAGTGTAGGAGCAGTCAGATTTTTCATAGCTCTGAATGGTGGTGGTACCTTCTTTTTTGTATAAAAACACACTTCAGAAGTAGCATTCCTGCCAGGTAAGGCCAGAACTTGCAGGAGCTTCCTGGTCATCTCAATTTAAAAGAACTTTGCTGTTTCTAACTGGAATGTTTAGTTTAGTACTAACCCGGTAATTTTAGTAAATAACTACATTGTTAATTTTTTGTTGCTAAACGTCATTTGGGGACTGACTGCTTTCCTTGGAAATAGCCTTCAGAAAGATTTATTTGAAGGTTCTGTCATAAATCTGTGGAATGGCCAACAAAAATAAACTAGCTGATGTTTATACTAGTTTTAATGTCCATGTTACCTTCAATGTAGGTACACTCTGTATTCTTTCTAACTTAAAGTAAAATAAAACAAAACGTGATGCCCTGAGTTGGTGGAGGAGGGAATTTGTTCTTTCCTCTTTGACTTTTGTTTAGTTGTTTCTGTTTGACCGTAATTATATTAGTCAGTTTGGTCCAAGTAAGTCTTTTTCTGCAAAGTAGATACTAGCCTGTACGAACGAAGTAAGTTTTTTCCTTGTCATATCCATAATGATCATGTAGATAGGTAGCAAAAATAGTTTCTGGGTTAAGTATTCCAGATAAACGGGTGAAAAAAGCTTTAGTGACTAGTATAAAAATGAAATCATAAAGAGTTGCTCTGTTATTTTTATAAACAGTTTAAACAATTTTTTTTTTTTGTGGTGTAGTTATTATTCTTTGTTCACTGGGGAAACCTACATAGTAATGAGAGATGTTCAGTCGAGTTTTTGCCACCTGTTAATCAGTGCAGATAAACCAGCAATGCTGTTGTGTTTAACAGGTTAGTATTTCCATTTATTCACAGACCCAGAGGAGGTATTTAAGATACCTTCCACACATCCCATCATTAGTTTTTGTGAACACATTGAGTTCTATCTAAAATAATAGACTTTTCCATTTTCCTTGTCCTGTGCCTCTGGAATATTGTATAAATGCCGTTTCCTTAATAAGTAGCCCTTTTAACTTCTTGAGGCAAATATGCTGCCATTTTTTCTTCTATGAGCTGTTACTATTTACTTCAGAAAGCTCTTGTTTTATGCTTTGTGTCTGTATTGGTAAGGTACTACAGAGCTTTTATTTGGTGAGGTATGAGGATTCATGATCCTCTTGTTCTCTTAATCACCCTTCCTTTCAGTTGCCACAGTCTCTAATTTATTTAAAGAAAAATTATAATCAGGATTATATATGATACTATGTATGGGAACTTACCTGTGACTTCTACAGTGATGCTGAATGTTCAGCCTTGCTACTGCAGCTCAGGAATGCATTTATCATTTTTAATGCTTTGTCACTGTAAATTCATCACCATTTTTCAGTTGTTTAGTACTGCCAGGTCAGTGTCATCTTTGGCTCTTTTCACATATTGAACTTCTGACTGGCAGAATATTTCAGTTGTATTAAAATTTACTGTTAATCCTGTTGCCATTGGAAAACTGTGCCATCCTAAACATGATGTTGTTGTATCAGCCAAAAATTTGCCTTTTCTTGTGTAAAGGGTATATTCCTGGTTCCCACAGTGACCTCCACAGGTGCTGTGGTAGTGTGAGAGGGAACGTGTCGTACTGCGTTATCATGTCCCGTGTGGAAAATGCCAGCCGTTGCTCCCAGTCTGCTTGTGCCTCCTAGCAGGCAAATGGTTGGTGGATAAGAAAGGTCTCATCTCACAAAGAACTGCCACATTGTGTTACTTGTTGAGGTCTTAAGAGGCAATTCAGTGCATCTTATAAGAAAGTCACCTTTTGGTTTTTCACCTTTATCCTCTATCATTGGCCATTTTCTTCTCTGATGTTCATTGTTAAATGACAGCAAATAAACATGCAAATGACCAGAACCCCTCAGAGGATTATCTCTGAGCACTGGATTTCCTTTCTCATATCAGTTATGTGAACCTAAAGCTGAATATCTATGGAAGACAAACATACAGTAGTTTCCCATTTTGCTCTGCACCCTTTGTAGTCAGGACAAATCCTGAGTGAATACTAGAGTCTGCTGGCAGAATTGATGTTTCTGGTTGAAGCACATTGACTGTGTAATACAGATCTTTTTGGGCTATGAATTCATACCTAACTTAGAAAAGAAAAAATCGTATATGTACTGTTCATGAATGCTTTAATTCATAAAGAATTGAAGTGGAAGACTCCAATCAGTTGTTTGTGGAAATATAGCTTGAAGAAATGTGTTTGTATATTTGTGCACACACACACGTGTGTGTATATTTATAGATGTGAAAATTGCTAGAAGAACATGCCACTACTGTTCAGTGTGATAGCTTGAGACTATTTCCTTGAAATACCTATAATAATATACAAGCTTTAAAAAGAGGTTTTTGGATGGGTTGGAAATTATGTCCTTGTGAAAACAAGACGTGCATAAATGCATGGATTTTTTCTAGTGTTGATGCTTCTTCAGAGCTTTTAAACTTCAGTAATAAGTAATAAATATATGTGTGTTAAATTTCATGTGTGCCTGTATTCCTTAGGCAGTTTAGTTCATGGCTGTGTCTTCAGGTTGGCATCAGTCCTCCAACTGATACCAAACAAACGGCTCAGTCATTGCAGTGTGCAAGCAGTCTGCTCCTGCCAGCTCTGGCAGCTTTCTTGGAAGAGAGATGTCAACTTCTGCAGAACGTAGCTTTTCATAGGTAAATAAATTAATGCAAGTTGTAGACCTAAAACTGCCTTTGAGTCTGCTTGCAGTGATCTGTATTACCTGCTGATATATTCTTAGGTATGAACAGATATGTTTTCAGTGCCTTTTTGGCATTCAAAGGATGAGAAGATCTGTAAAACTCTTGTGGAAGCTCTGGGGACCCTTAGTATGTGCAGGCATTTAAGCTACTGCCCTTGATGGATGCTGTAAGCTGAGATGAAATCAGTCTGCCTTCTGTCTTTATTCTGATAAAAATCACCATTTTTTAGTGTCCTTTACTTACAGCTGTAGTGGGAAACCTGTCGCTTGTAGGAGACACGCAGCCCTTGGATTTGTCTTAGTCTGCAGCAGCTTTTTTGTGTTCTGCTTTTGGGTGACACAAAACCATGTGGGAGCAGGAAACTCACCAAAATGTTTGGTTAAGTGGAGTTGTTTCTCCGCTAGGGACAGTTTGTCTCCTCTCCTACCTTGCTGCCCTTGTTCTCTGTATATATCTTTTTGGCCTACTTTGTGGGGAGTCTCTCCAATTTAAAGCTCAATTAAATATATGTCACGCACTGAATATAGTGACATTTCCTGCCATAAAACTGCCTCCTTGCTCCTTACATTCCCTTCATCCTCTGTCTCTTTCTATGGCTCTGCCCTTTGTGTTCTGTTGCCACTTGGTTTCGTTTGCATTAAAATTTTTGCTCTGACTATTCCATCTGCTTTTGAAGTGACATGAAAGCCCATAAAAACATACAAAATTACTCCATGTTACTGTGGAAGTGAAACTGTTTCGATAAAAGCTGCTATCTGTCTGTGAAAAGAAAAAACCTTGCTAATGAAATAGATGTGCAAGGCAAACATATTAAAGGAATTATGTGGGCTGTTGATGTTTCCTTCAGTGGCTTGAGCACACATAGGAAGGGAAAATGTCATTTTCAGTGCGTGAAACATTAATCAGTTCTGGAGGTTATTAAGAAGGAAGTATGTTTTTTCTATACTTTTTGAGGTTTTTTTTCTGCCAAGGTCCCAGAAAAGTAACTTTTAAGTAAGCAGCAGCTTGTTTAAACTAATATATGCCCACAGACATTCTCAGCTATGTTCTCATCCTCAAATCTTCAGCTTTTTTAATTGATATATGCATCTTCGTATTAATATTGCTTCTATAGTCTTACGTTTCCAGAGAAAGTCTTACATTTTTTTAAAAGGTTTTTTTAGTTTTATAGGATGGTGACAACTGGAAGGTGGTTGTCTGAGGTTGGGTGGAGTATGGGTTATTGCTGTCTCAATCTGTGTTGCACTCCATCGTGAAATGAAAGGGTGTGAGTCACCAGATTTGTTTTCCTCACACGGTGACGGAGGCATTGAAGACTGTGCTCTACCTTTTTAATTCTGTGTTACCCTGTAGTGCTGAGCAGCAGAAGGCTAATGTCTGAATTGTTGCTTTGACATGAGACATATTTTACGATAAACTCAATTTTCTTGGGGTTTCCTGTGCACCTCTGTGTCTCGAGTATGTTTCATTATTTTTATTATTATTTATTATTTCTCTTCAGTACCATTTTTCTGTGGCACAGAGTCACAGGAACTGCTGCTGATCTCATGAGACCACATTGTTTAAACATACCCTTTTTGTTCCCTCATGATTGTTCTTCAGCTCTTAAATATTAATGACATGTATTGTTGCAAATTTTCAAAACCTGAACAACATGATCTTCCTGGGATACATCTCCAAGGTTTTGCCTAATAAGAGGGCAGTAATAGCTTTTAGAAAGCAGTTTTAATGTTTAATTATTTCATACACATTAATGCCATAATGTTCTCCAGATGGTGAAATCAAGAAGCAGTAAGAATGTTTTCACCTTGCTAATGTGTGTGTCTCCCTGAATGCCTACAGCCATGTTCTCTGTTCTAAATTTTTCAGATGTAATCAGTTAAATGTGGTTAGTTCTCAACATCAGCTGAATGGGAGTCTTATGGAAGTCTTATGGAATGTGTTTGAAAGAAATTGTCCTGGTGATACCTGCTGCATTTCTCATTTTCCTAAATCCACATGCAGGGAATGCCTGCAGACCACACTGAAGAATGGAGCTCTTCAAGTACTTCCTGCTGAGGTGCTTCCCCTAGAAGAGATACCAATTGTGGTTCTGGCAACTAGTGACCCAAAGAAAGCCCATGTTAATCTGCTTGACAGTCTTTGTCTAACTTTTACTGTTTTATGGTCAGCCCACATAAATCTCTTTGAAAATTGTTACAGTATTGCCACACATTATTAAACACCTCAACAAAGCTAATTTTTTAGCTAGATGGATTCTTGCCCTGTTGGAGAGCTGAACTATTTGGACTTCTGCAGAAGTGATTAGAAAATCTTCCAATGATTAATGGTTTATGATCTTCACGGAGGTGATTTTTCACTATGTGGAGGCATTGTAAGTAATCAGTGGTAGGCAAAGCTGTATTGGTTGTTTGGGTTGTGAACTGCAGTGCATACTGTTGGTTTGGTTGGTTTGGCTGCAGAGTTTCTATGACAGGATTGTGAAGTGTTTTCGAAATCTACGTACAGAAAAAAATACATTCTTTAAGAAGGTGTACGCTCTCCAGGTGGGTTGCTAGCAAAATTCTGCAGTGCTGGAGTTGGAAAGGATGGGAGCACCACGTGCATGGCTTGGACATCTGCATGATCAGTGCCGAATACGGAAGTGAGAAGATGGAGGGCAAGATTGATAGGTGTTTTTGTTAGGCAAAATGAAGATACCTGAACAGATGCTCAGTTGGAAAGCTTTCTGTGAGCTCTGAAGAGACTAAAAAGAGAATACCATGTGACAGTCTCACCATTTTCTCCTGCACAGGGGGAGATGGGTGTTACAAAGTGCGCTTGAAAGAGGAAGGTGGAGAGAAAGGAATAAAACCAAGAATCTCCAGTCTAGAGTAACACGTATAGCCTTGGGACTTGAAGTTGAGGACTTTCAATCAAGTGCTGTTAGTGCTGAAAACAGAGGGAGGCTTTCTGTGGTTGTGAATTATTTGTTTCCAGCAAAGGGATCAATTTGGGACTCTTGTAGGTAAGTGAAGAAAGGATAAACTGGAAGAACTACTAAATGCTGATAATATCAAAAGGCATTCAGTTTAAAACAGTGGTAGTGGTGATGGGATGTTCCAAGAAAAATTAAAGTTGCTCTAGTTAAGACATGATATATGTTCGACAGAAGAAGCTAATGTGCTCTCACTCTTTAAAAGAGCCAGTACATTAAGGGTTCATACCTAACATAAAGGACACTTGAATCAGGGGTTTAGTGGATGGCAGTTTTAATAACAAGAAATCCTTTCCTTGAGCAGCCTAAGAAACTGGATTTTTTTTACAGCTCTCCTGGTTAGTGAAGTTTCCTCTATTATTTTACAATTAATTTTATTTTTATAGCTTCTGTGATAGGCACACCCCAATGAAGACAAAATTAATAAAAATGTACAAAAAAGTAATGATTCATGCATGCAAGAGTGAGAGTAAGTTTAAATGTATGAAAGTATATTTTATGATGATGTGCTACTATTGCTGTTTCAATTTTTGTTGGGGTTTTTTTGGTGTGGGTTTTTTTTATGTTTGTTTGTTTTGGTGTGGGTTTGGTTTTTTTTTCATTTTTTTTCTCCCTCTTTTTTTTCCTACCCTAGTTTAATGGATTAGTTCTGTCACTCAGGCATTCTTGGTCTGTAATTTCTTGGGACTCTAAATGCCCAGCCTTTCTCTATTATCAACACTACCAGCAAGAAGTCATGTCAGACTCTGTACAGAGGCATGAATGTTGTTCCTCACCTTAACTTTCAGAATGCACGTGTGTCTTACCTTCTGTTTGAGTGCTGGACTTAAGCACCCAGTTCTGGCACCTGGTAGCTTCACCAGTCAAGTCAGACAGGACTGACAGTGTCCATACTACTAGATCGGCCTCTGGTTAGGGTAATTTTCTGTAAAAGTTTGTGGTCTGGGTCCAGTCTATGTGGACAGCGGAAAAAAACTATAAAATTGCAACTTTTGTGACTCCCTATCAACTTACAGCAATCCTTTCTAAGTGGAAATTAGCCCATATTAGATACCTGTCAGGCTCGTGTTTTCCCTCTGTTGTTGCATTTCAGGCACTGGATGAAACTGAACCTCTTGCTCCACAGTCCAAATGCATAGTCCAAGTCAAGAGCATCTCTGTCCAGAGGCTCTGGTACTTATCATTTCAAACAGGCTTCTCAGACCATGGGGAGCAAAAAGGAATTTGAACCCAAAATTTCCAAATTCATGGTTTGTTTTTTTTTTTTTTTTAATTAGCTACTTACTGGGTGCTTCCCATTTTGCCCATTTTGTATGAAATATTTTTTGTTTTCCATCATCCATTCTCTTCCTATGAAAAACATCAATAGAGAAAAATAAAAGGACTGGCGAGTATGTTCCTGGTTATTCTCTTAGATTTACTGTTTTTCCCCCTTGGCAATCTCATAATCAAATTTCAGTCACCTTTTGATTCTATTTGGTAATTTTTTTTAACGTATCTTATTTTTAAACCATTTTATATGTTATGCTGCATACTGTCCTTTCATACAGGTTTTCAGCTGAAAATTGTAGTTCATTTCTATCAACAGCCGTCTTCAGTAAGCTTACTGGAACACATCTCAGTTTTTTATTTGCTACATTCTAGAACAAGTTCTGCAAGTGTGAGCTAAAGGTAAATATTTTTGCTTGGCAAGTGTGGTTTGTGCAGACTATATTGTGCATTTCAGAGGTAGAAAAGCAAAACGACTTCAGAACAGCTGTTTAGAAACATTATTAAAAGCGTAGTTGATCCCTGTCCCTGGACAGGTTTACAGACTGGCAAGGTTTTTAGTAGTTTGTCTGAGGATGGTAGCTTTAAGTAATGTGTCAGTTGTGTAATGATTTATCATATCAATTTTAGTATTTCTTTTTTGCTTACAGTTAGGTAATTTCTTTTAAATGCTTGCTAGGCAGATGATGTTAATTTGTCTGTTTTCCATGCCAACA
Organism: Grantiella picta; assembly: GCA_013397955.1. NCBI lineage: Eukaryota > Metazoa > Chordata > Aves > Passeriformes > Meliphagidae > Grantiella > Grantiella picta. The sequence continues at coordinate 2,116,149 of VZRM01005894.1, read as the reverse complement.
CATTTTAAGAGCATTATCATGAAGATAAGAATCCATCATGAAAGCTAATGAGACCCTCTCATTAAAAAAAAAGCCAGCAAAGCCAAGTGGAGACAAATGAATTCTGAACATCCTGATTTTTCCCTTCTGTCATAGTCCACAACATTACTCCTGTCATCATGGAAAGCTCTTTGGGAGGAAGCACAGTGAGGAAACTCTCCATCAGCACATCTGTTAGTTTGAGGAAGTGGTGAGATACACAGAGAAAGCTGCCATTGTCAGCTGGCTGAGGAATGCAAAGGAAAAGGCAGGAACCTTCCTTTTGGCGGTCAGAGAAGGACAGGAAGGTGTTTTGCCTTTCTAGGTGCAGCCAGCCATGGACTGGTACATGGCAGTTCAGGTAGTTTTATCTCCTTCCAGCCCAGGTGTCTGCATACTCCAAGACCCTCCTCATTCCCAGGAGAGTCCTCACAATTTGGGCAGTCCTTCACTTGCTGTAACACAGGAGGGAAATCATGTGTCCCTATGTGAAGGGACTGGGGAGGATCATGAAAGAGAGGCTTTTTTGAAAGCATTTTTCTTTATTCTCTGATGTTGCAACTCCCAAGATTTGTCCCATCAAGAAAAAGTGAGTTTAAAGTGGTATGATTTGCCATGCAAATTGCCAGCTCCATAAGAATTAGTTTTTTTTTTTAATTCTACATTATAATATCTGAATATTTTAAAGTATCTAGGATGCATATGACTCAATTTGGCATTTCTGTCCCTGACTGACTTTCAATTGAATATTTTTACAGACATTCTTTGTGCCACTTTGTCCCACAAAGTGTAGGAGAATCAGGATATTCTTTAGGTGCAGAGCATACATATTTCCCTTTCCTGTGCTTGTTTTCTGTGAATCTGCCTGAGAGGAACAGAAAGAAAAAAAACCCCACAATTATTTGGTCAATTGTAGATTGTGATTGCATGCTTAATACTCCGAGAGTTTTTCTGCGTCATGATTACATTATCAAGACTGATTCATTCAAGGTTTTATTTCCACCTTTTATTTATAGTCTGTACTAATGGTAACCGTGTTATCAGCATACTTTCTCTGACATGTAAGCCAACGTAATTTACAAGATGCAGGATTTCTCTGCCATGCGGTAACAGCTGTTTTATTCTGTGCCAGGTGCAAGAGGAACATATATGTATATATAATTAACTTGCTATTTATGCAAAAGTACTTCTGTGACTGTGTGTGTAAATACCTATTCTGTCATTTCTTCGTCCAGCTTTTTGTTCCAAAATTCCACTTTTGTTCAAGGAAGTGTTGTGAGATATTTTTCTTCCTGAAAAGTTGTAGTCCAACACTTTCTCCCTGAGGTAGTGAGACGCAATAAAAAAACCTCTGTGTGGGTGAAAAACTGTATTGAAGAGTTTGCTACCACAGTAGTGTCTTGATTTCAGTGGCTTTGCAGATAGACTAAGCTTAACTCTGTGCCTATGTGCTACTTTTACAAAGGCGAATCATTCAACCTTTTATTAAAAACCAAACCAAAGTTTGTTCAAATACAAGCAGGGTGTATTAATTGCCTAGCTCAAACCCATAGCATTTGTGAGCTGTACTACTATGGAATGACAACTTATGCTTTGCATGTTATTTTTTATTATTTCTTCAGATCCCTGGGATAAAGTGTTGCAATTTTTCCCATCTGTTGTTTTAAGTGTTCCTTTTGGTTCTTAAATTCTAAATGTTCTTCCACTGTACCTAATGCTTTTCATAGTTATCCAGCAGTTTCCCAGGATCTTTAAATATTTGATATAGAATCTGTTATTATAACAAGAATTAAACAAGAATGTCTTTATCAGGTTTCTCTCTAAGACTTTTCAGGTTTCCCTTTTTGCTAAGTATTCTGAGGATTTGTTGAGATTTTTTTTTCAGATGCTGATTTTTTTTTAAACTTGGTCAAAAGTTGTGTGTTCAATTTATAATTAAAACACCAGTTGACTAACAGTAGTATTTAGCTATTACAGTAATAGAAGGATACATTGATTCACTTTAGCTTTGTGGGAAAGAGCCTATATAGTTTTAAGTATTCATCTTTTCACCTAATAAACCGTCTCTTTTGGCTAGCTTATAAGGTGCATAGATGCACCCTTAGTACAGTCCACTTAACAGTTACTGGAGGTGGATAGGCATTTTATGTGATGATACATCTTGAGTGATGGTATCTTCTGGATGCAATCGGACTTCCATAAATGATCACATAATTCACTGGCAGTGGTTTAGCTACTGTAGTTAGATTAGTTTTGTTTTGGTGTACTGAGTTAATAATTAGTATGTATCATGTGATTTTTTTTTTACCTGTGCCATCTCTAAAAGAGTTTAAATTATGATCATGTTCTCTAAGAAGGTTGCTGAAAAATCTGTTGTTGTACTACTTTGATTTACAGAATCAAATACAACTGAATTTTAAAAGACTGATTAAAAGTAAAAACCTATTTAAGAAATATTTTCTATACCATTCTGTCTGTTCTCAGCTTTTTGTGTTCTTGATACTTTGCTTGCTTACATTTTGAAGTTTGCTCTTCTCTGTCTGTGCTTAAGTTTTTACTTTGTAAGAACTCTGCTACTTCTTAGTTATGTTATTTTTCAGAGCATAAAGAAACCTGCTTTTTAATAGATATTTTTGAAGTGGAGGAATACATGAATATGTCTACTTGCTTTGTTTACATTGTTGATGGAGAAGATGGAATTTTTTATAACAATTTCAAAAGTGTTAAAAAATTTTGGAAATTTTTCCTATAGAGACTGAAGGTGACCTTTATGCCAATATTCTTTGTGTTTGGAAAGCAATTACAAGTGCAAATAATTTGCTTTCTCTACATAAAAAAAAAGAAGATCAAAGTCTGAGAGAAGCCCTCTTTCTTTCCAGAAAGCAGTTAATGTTTAAATTGGTTTCAAGGCATGTTATTTACAGTATATTCTTAGTTCTTGACTATAACCATTATGTTTTTGTTGGTTTAATTTGTGTACAAAAAGTGAGTTTTATTTCAGACCATTAGTATGGCATAAGGGCAGGATATATTGGAAAAAAGCACTTAAAATATTTGGTTTCAAGTGAGACAGTTCTTATTTGTTGCAGAAAATCCAGTAAATCTATGTGACACAAATAATAGCAAGGACAACAAAAAGTCCTAGGTTAAATAGTATCAGGCAATCCTAATTGTAAAAGCCACTTTTCAATGTTGAGTTCTGAAAAAAAAGCATTAAAAAAAGTGTTTCCTGTAATTCTATTGGTTTCTCCATTTCACAAATTTATTTTCCTCTTGTCAATGTCAATTTATGCTACCATAGTTTTTAAATTAAACCTGTCTTAATTCTGCATTTCTCTCAGAATTAAAATGGTGTTTGTTATCAGACTGGAAATAGGTGTGGAAATATGACAACAGAAACAGGTAATGAGAATTTTTCGGTTCTCAGAAATTTCTGAGATTTTTCTTCTTTTATTTTTCAAGCTTATACAAAAAATTACTCTTGTCGGTGCTTGACAAAACTTACATGCTTGATATGTTCTCTCAAGTTCTGAACTACCTAATTAATTGCAAGTATTTTTAGAATATGTTTTTGTGTTATTAATATGCTGGTTTGTACTTCATTAGTTCTCATGTTACAGCAGATTATATAGTTCTCAAGGAGGCAAGATGATAATTAATAGTTTACATTCTTTGAATAAGAATTGTAATGTTTGTATTTGATAAGGATAATGCAGGGCCATTTTTTTTACATTTCCAGAAAGCATGTTTCTTCTGACAGCTCTTCTAAAATTTGGTTTGATATTGTAATGGAAATTTTCAGTTTCCAACAGATACCTAAAGGAAAATGGAATTATTTGTCCAGTGGCTTTCAGTTTTGGTCTGTATGAAAAAGGCAGCTAATCCAATGTACTCTCTATTAATTTTCTTGACCACAAAATCACAGTAAAATATTGCTGTGCTTAGTCAAAGGATTATGGCTTGATGAAGGCTCTGCAGGTCTGGTTGGTCTACAGAGGGAAAATGTGGAAAAGGGAAAACTAAGTGTTATGCTTATCAGCTTGTATAATGAATAATGATATGGCTCTAGGGAGTAAATTAATCTGGTAAAAGGTTGTTTTGGCTTTACCTGAAAGTAGGCTTGCTTCATGTGCCTGTGGTAGAGGAATGGGGAGAGCAATAAAAGAGTAAAAAAAAAAAACAAACTGGAGGTGGCTTGGATTGTAATCCTGTTTGAATGGAAATACTCTGGGTTAAGGAATATGTGGAAAAGGGGATAAAAATATGTACTTTTTTTTCTTTAGCAGTAAATACAAAGTAATTAGAAAATATGTATTCAGCCAGTTGCCAGTGCAGGCCTGGTGTTTACCTTTTAACAAGAAAAGGGAATTAAAATATTTTATATTTTTAATTGTTGCAGTTTGATATTTAGTAGTGTAAATTCTTTCATAAGAAGTGTACAACAAAACCCACAATGTTAAAATTTGATGTCATGTCAGTTTTCAGTTTTAGGATTTGTTGGGTTATATTGACCAGATGATAGTAAGTCAGAACTAATTTTGATTTGTATACAAAAGGCACTGTCAGTAAATAATCAGTGATGCTTCCTGATGCTAGGGAGATCTGTGCAAATTATGCATTGTTTACGTGAAATGTGATGACACCAGTTCTATCTTTTCAAGTTTAGATGATTCTGCTGTACAAATGTATCATAGCTGTACATTTGTATCATAGTACACAAGTACCTGTACATTAACAGGCATATTTCCTTAAGGACATTTGCGAAAGATAGCAATAGACCAAGACAGGAATTAATTTGAAGAACAAAAAGTAATAAAAAAATGGGTTATCTTCATAATTTCAAGCATTCATAGCATTAAAGTTATGGCATTAGAATTTCCCAAGGTATCTAGAAAAATTGAGGTTTCAGCGTTCTTAAACCATAAGCAGAGAGGAAAAAATAAATGTGATTTAAGTTTGAAAAGGGCAGGATGGCATAAGTCAGTAACTAAGATACTGTTTTTAATCAGAGTGGAGCATTGTACAAATCACATGTTAATGTCTAATTTTCTATAAAGGCTTTAAATGGCATACATTTTTGGCTGTATTTATTGGCCATTTCATTACAGTTCTCATAAATTTCACTCAGGCATAAGGCAGGATTATGGTATTTTTCCAGTGCTTTTATGCCAGGCAGACTCCATGTTTCATATTTTTATCTCAAATTTTGCTAATGTTCTCTAAGTAAAAAGTAGTGTCAGTTGTATAAATGCTTAGACTTGGCAGCTTTTAATAATAGCAAATTGCAGAAATATTTTATCTTTAAGAAGCTGGTCAAAGACTTCTCTTTGTCAGATTGCACCTAAATCATAGAGACTCAGGGCCACTTTTCTGTCCCTTTTGTAGTCTTTTTTTCTTCCCACTATAGAGGAGACACTTACTTAATTCACAAGATTATTAGGATTAGCAAAAACAGTTGTCGATATATTCAGCAAACCCAAGTGTTTTGATGTTCGACAATGCACAGTTGTCATCAGAATGAAAGTCTTGTCAGAACCATTGCCAGTAACATATATTGACGGATAATGGTCTTACCATATGGTTTTGCAGTGTTGATGACCAGAAACCAGATTAGTGACAGTAATTGATGTTCTGAAGACATGTGAGCTTTTCTTGCTTGCTGGTTACACTGCAATTGTGGTTAGTCAAAGGAAGTGGCCCAGAAGACTTGGTTGCATTTAATACAAGGAAAAAATACTGAGTTTTACTATATTAAGGAAACCAATAGAAATAGATTCCTTTCTTCCTTCCTTCCATCCTTCCTTCCTTCCATCCTTGTCTGTCTGTCGTCTTTGTCCATATCCTATCTGCTGTCCCTGTCATTCCCTAGCCCCCCCTCTGTTATATTCTTAAATCCTACTGATACGATCCCAAGTGTACGATTTTTGTATGAATATTTGCTTGACTCATAACGGAAGCATGTATACCATGTGCCTCTATCAAATCTTCACACCTTATTACTCAGAAATAATAGTGTTATTTATATAAATTATTTAAGATTTAAGAAAGATGCCTGCGTATTTATAGTCATGTCTAGTGAGTACAATTAAAAAAAAAACCACATGTGAACTGGACAGTTCATAAGAAAAACATTTTTCTTGTTACAGGAGCAAAATCTCCAGTTCTTAAATAATGTGCATACTTTGATTCAAGTTATATGCAGAAAAACGTCACTTGACTAATGTGGTGCTCCAGGTAGTTCTTTTTCCTCTCTGAAGGACAGGAGGTAAAAAAACACCCTACACTACCAGGAAACAAATTTTCAGGCATAATTTACCACACTAATGTACTGTACAAGCTGAAATCTGTTACAGCTTGATTTCAGACACTTACAAGACTGGTGAAGAGTGAGTGAGCAAGAAAGCTGACTCTGTAGATGAGTCAGATTGCTTCTTTATGGAAATTTGTGTTACTTAAATTTATTTATGCATTTTACAAATTAGCCTGAGGAAGTGAAGACTAAGAAGGGCTTTAAATACAGAAAACAGCAATTTTGCTCAAAATATGAGTTGTGTGCATTTAATATGTTGTTAGAAAGTATTAATTAGTTGAAATCAGGTCATCACAAAAGCTCTTTCAGTGTGCGCATCAAGTGAGGTATCTCTTTTTCAGTGCTGAACCCCTCTTAAATCGTTTGAAAGGGCTTATCTGTTATTGACATCAGTTTATGTCCCAGGTGGATATTCTAAATGCCAGCTGTTGCATTTTTAAGTACAGATGCCTGATCCTAATTCATCATCACTGAGTGCTTTGAGTAATACATTCTGTAGTTGTTTTTTTCCATGTTGTCCTCTGTTGTCCTTTGGTAATGGGTTAGCTGTTAGGGACAGCAAATGTCTGTGTGTGTATTGATTATAAATTACTGTCTGTATGAAACTTACAGTAAGTAATCTTTCTTAAATGTAGAGATACACAGAAGTAGGGATGTGATTCTTGTACTTAGTGCTGCTATGTATTTCAGACTTATGTTTAAAATCACACGAATGTTAAACACATAAATGTTTCAAGAGCTGACTCTACTGAAGTAATTTACTTAAATTTTTTAAGCTTTTTGCTAATTGGAAGTTACTTGAAAGTTATTGAAAATTGTTCTATCTGCTCTGATTACTTTCTGATAAGAAATGTAAAAGTATGTTAAAAAGAAAAGTATTTTAAGTTTTTTCAAAAAGGATAGAGTGATCTGTTATAAACCCCCTGTTGATTAAATATGGCTTAGTTACTGAGTATTGCTCGGGTTGATTCCATTTTTGTTAGATGGGCTACACAACTGGGATATACGTCATCTCTTGAAGTAAAGCAGATGCTACAATAGCTGTACAAATTGCTGTAGCTGTAGTAGTAACCTCCCTCTAGAGTGTAGTGAGACAGAAGAATGAAATGGAGATACTGCTGTGAAACAATACACTTCTGAGATCAGTATAAAAATTTAAAGATTTATCTCCCTTGTTATGGATTGCTTCTCCTTGTATATAGGTCAGTTTAAATAGTCCTTCAGCATAAAAAGACCATTTAATAAAATGCAGTCAGGTAATATGGCTTATAACAAATGTCTGATGTGAAAACATAAAAGGAATGTAAAAATGTTTCAAAAGCCAGTGGAGCTTATTTTTGCTTTTGTGTACTATATAATGAAATCTGGAACCTTTTTAGGAAGGCTGTATCCTCAAGTATGCTGTTCAAAAAACTGCCAGTTGCTATTAAGCAGCCTGTGTACCTTTACAGATACAGGCCTAGAAGAGTAATAGAGTGATGTGACTGGAAGAGTCATGGAGAGACTGTGCAATATGTTATTACAGGAATTCATAATTAAATTTGTGATAAATCTTACCACCATGATCCTACATCACCTGCTGCTCAGTCTAGAGATTACTTCCACTATGGTGTTTTGCTCTGTAGTGGCAGTGTTAGGTGTCTGCCAAATTTTGGGACAAATTTGTGTGACAAGGCTTGAGTTGAGTTTAGGGCATTTTTAAGCTCTGCACTAGATTCAGTTATCATAGCATGTTATTAAATTACAGTCAGTAGAGCAAAAAGAAGCAACTGAGTGTACTTAATTGGAAATCCTTCTTAAACTGTTCTTTGAAACTTGATTCTGGAAGCTGCTGAGTTAGTTTACTTTGTAAAATGATTCTTCATTTGGCAGTGATTTAAAAGCATATATACAGAGCAAACAACACCTATCCATTTAAAACAATTAAGGTTGCTTTGTCAAGCACTTAAAACCTGAAGCACCAGGATGTAATTTAAATGCATCTTGCTTGTGTTGAAAAGGAATTTCTAATTATGGACTTACATGTAGGTGTTCTTTCAGTAGATAAATGTAAAATTTCGCTTTCAAGGATTTTCACAGAATCAACCCAAGCCAGTGAGCATTCATTACTCCACAGTAAAATGTAATGACCCTGCTGAGGCAGCAGATCATGATTTCTTTTGTTTCTAATAGACATCTCATCACAAATGCAAACAATCTTATAAATGGGGTAGTATAATGAAAAATGAATTCTTCTTTCTTATGCATATTTCTATTCCTTAATAATGGGTTATGTAGCCTATAACAGGCTTTAATAACATGCCTTCTGAGGTGGTTTTGGTAACTTAAAATTTCATCTGTGGACTAATTTTTTAACATTTAATGATGATTGAAATGAAGAAATTTAGACCTCTCAGTCCTGTTTGGTGGAGAATGGGTTATTTTGTAGTCAACTGCATCTTTGAAAAATAGATTAATAAAATGGAGAATTTATGTAGCATCATCTAAAGTTGTTCTCTTAATTGCCTCTTCATGTGTCATGTGATGAATCATTATGTATTTCTTGACTTTGAATTTTTGAACACTTTATAGCTTTGACAGCTCATAAATGCAAAATTACTTCTACAGAAGTATAACAGGCATTCTTTGCTAATAATGGAAAACTGAAGTGCTGCAGGTCTCTACATCTCAAAGATAACTGACTACAATCTGCTTTGTCACTTCTGTTTGAATTCAGTTCTGCTGAGTTGCCCTTCAGATAATGTTTCACAAGTTAGAGGAAATTGAATATTGGTTATGACAGTATTCTCAAATGACTGGAACTATTCCTTCATAAAACAGTATCTTCAGACATGTATGAATTTATTTTGTTTCCTTTCAGAGTTTTGTCTCTGTCCAACCTAGAACTGTAAAATGATAACGTTTTAGGCTGTTGTTATAACAGAAGTTTTCAAAAGGTTGAAAGCACATTCTCCCATTTCCTTGCATGGTAGGTAAACTTAAAAATGGTTGGCCAAATAGGGGTTTTATTTTTGACCTGCTTTTAAGAAATAATCCCAGCAACCTTTGAAAACATGCAGTGCTAAAGGAGAAAATTGGTTTTATTCATGCTGTACTGTGGAAGACAGTGCAGTAGCTTTTCCAGCTGGATGATGTGACATGTATTGCACTGTTAGAATGAGTTAGAACAGAGCCAGGGATAAGATATTTTTGAGGAGTTAATAGTTTCTGTGTTACTGGATTGAAGTTTAGGTATGGATGTTTCTTTTAAGTAGGTGTTGTGTTCAGTACAGCTGAATTACTTGCTTTTGATTGCATTAGTAAAAATGAGTTAAGAAGGTATTGCAGACTAACAGTACTGCCTAACAGTGAAAAGGTATGTATATTTTTTACAGTTTTATTCATTTGAATGTGTAATTTACACCTTTAAAATGAATAACTCTTTTTGCTGAACTGGAATCTATGCATTTTAAAGCTGTTCATTTTGGCAGTACAGTATTTAAGACATTCATCTCTGTGTCTAAGCACTTTTAATTTCAGTGTTAGAGTCTACTAATCTTTTGCTTGCTAAACCAGTAAGCAGTAATCACCTTGGGAATACTTCCTTGTTCTTGTGAGAAGGTCATGTGTCTGTTTTATTACTTCACATATTCATTTTCCTTCATGATCTCATGGTGATGCAGCTTTTTAAGGCATTGTTTTGGCTACAGTTAAGAATTTAATTTTTCTAAGTCTGCTTGCAAGCTACTTTATCATAGAATCACAGAATACTTTGGGTTGGGAGGGAGCTTTAAAGGCCATGTACTCCAACTTCCCTTCAATGACAAGGGATATCTTCTACTAGATCAGGTTGCTTAGATCCCCATCCAGACTGATGTGGAATGTTTCCAGGGAGGTGGCATCTAGCACCAGTCTGGGCAACCTCTTCCAGTATTTTTTATCTGTGGCACATCTGTAAGATTTCTTTGTGTCACCTTCTTATTTCAGAAAGCTAAGATGACAACAATGCATTACAGTGATTAGATTCTTCTGCTGGCACACTCTGACTCACCTGCATTTTTTGCAAGACAAGTATCATTATGTTAAATTGGAAGGATGATACCTGATGTCCCATTTGCAAAACCTCTTGTGTAGCTGTCCTTTTTGAAAATGTTATGTCTTGGTGTGAGCACTATGGAATTCTTTCCATTCTTCTACAAACTGTGCTCACATTGAGATCTTCTGGGCATCTCATTTTTTTAAACAATATTTTTAGAAGAATTATGCAATATGAATATTCATGTCAAATGCAGTGCAAGTTAGTAATATGCTGGCATTTTATGCTGCCTGTTGAAAAGTGTATTCAAGTACACTTCATTTTTAATAGAGTGCAAAAATCCTGACTTTTGGATATTCCTTGAGCTGAAAACAGTGTCCCAAACAGTTTGTTTGCAACTGTGGCTTAACCATTGAGCTAATTTGGCAATTATTTCCTGGACTGTGGAGATAATGAAATTGTCCATAGTATCTAATTTAAACAATCTCAGCATAGTCCTAGAGCGTTTTCGTGTGTGCATTACCAACTGTTTCATCTGAGTAATGATTTGCATATTTGCCATCAGTGATTTTAAGAAGTATGAGGCAACAATACAACGGTGTTCTCAAAACTGTAGTTGTTTTTGCTCCCATGTTGGGAATCTTGAAGTTAGTCATCATCAGCAAAGATCATGCTTCAGCTTTTTTTGTAGTCGCCTGAGGCAAACATGGTGGCAGTTTTGGTGAGCCATCTACTTTGAGAAGTAGACTTCATAAGGAAGGCAGACAATTTTCTAAACAGTGAAAATTGGTATTTTTCACTTTCTTCCTCTTTAATCATATCAAGCCTCCATTTGTGTTGTGGGAAGTGCGAAACACACCAGTATTTCAATTGATACAAGTAGCTGATAACCCATTGCTGCATTTGAAGATAGGTGTGACAGTCAGGGAGGGCAAAAACTGGACATATGTGGAAACACATCCATCACTTTCCCCTTCTTCCTTGCCTTTTAAGAATTTGTTGATTTCTGTGGCAAGTTCTAAATAAGTCCCAGTCATGTATTTGTAATTAATTACAAACATGCTGCTGGCAGTGGGTGGGGGTGGGTGCTCAAGTCCAAGCAAAACCAGAGAATCCCTGAGATGTCCAAGGGCCTGTCTCCCAGGCAGAAGTGCTGGGGAAGGAGTGCAGTGTGGCCCTCAGGTTGTGATGAGAGTCCAGGCTTTTCTCCTGAGGCACAAGCAAGTATTGATGAGATGTTCAAGCAGGCTGAGGGCAGGCACACCATGTTACTGAGCCCAGGAGCCAGGGAGAAACCTGTGTGGTACTGGAGGTTCCGAGGAAGAAACAGAGGAGGGCTTTAGTAACCAGTCCCTGATGTTTGATGTTACTCTGAATGAGGCACCACAGATCCTGGTGACCCACAAGAGCAGAACTCTCGTTCGCTCTTCACCCTCCTGCATAGAAATCTGAATGAGATGAGAGTCAAAGCAGTGTGGCCAGCAGGTCAAGGAAAGTGACTATGTCCCTCCTCTCTGGAGCATTGCATTGAGCTCTGGGGTCCCCAGCACAGGAAGGACATTGACTTGTAGGAGTGGGCCCAGAGGAGGTCACCAAAATGATTAGAGGGGTGGAGCACCTTCACTACAATGAAAGGCTGTGAGAACCAGGCTGTTTGGCCTGGAGAAGTTTTCGGGGTGTAGACTTCCAATATATCAAGGGCGCTTGCAAGAAAGATGGAGACAGACCATGTGCAAGGACATGTAGTAAGAGGACAAAGGGAAATGGTTTTAGAGTGAAACAGAGAGGACAGGTTTAGATTAGATATTAGGAATTTTTTACTGTGGACATCATGAGGCACTGGCACAGGTTGCCCAGAGAAATTCAGAAAGTCCCATCCCTGGCAGTTTTCAAGGTGAGGCTGGGTGGGGCTTTGAGCAACCTGGTCTAGTGGAAGGTGTTCCTGATCATGACAGGGAGGTTGGAACTGGATGATCTTCAAGATACCTTTCAATCCAAACCATTCTTTAATTCTGGGATATCCTAACACTTGAAGACACCAATGAGCAAACTCCAGAGGGAGAAACCACACCCACAGCACACATTAGAAACCACAAAAAGAAATTATGAGTGCTCATCATGAGTATCTCTCTGCAAAGGGGCATTGACCCATTTGTCAGCCTGACAGGGATTCATGTGAAGTTTGCTGCTTTCCAGGTGCTATGGCCAGGGATGTCATAGAGATGACAGACTGGTAGAAACAGGGATTGTTATGCCTTGTTATTCTCTCAACCATGAATAATACCAGAAACCTGGACTTGGGCAGAATCAAGCGAGATGGCAAGGTTCTGTGTGTGTTACTGAAGGGTGTTGGTGCTCAGGCTGTCCCTTTTACCAGTAAGAGCAAAGAGTGTAGGCAGGAAATGTTGGAGCAGCAGCAGGACCAGCTGGGCGCTTTGCAGTGCTTGGTGTGGTTGGCCACTGAGAAGTGCTTTGCAGAGTGCCCAAACCTCTCCCATGATAAACTCTGTAGAGCAAGCTGAAGGTCCTCTTGGAGCTTCACAGTGTGTGAGTGCATGTGATGGAGCCATGGACACATTTCATTGGGCAGAGGCTGTGGCTGCTGGGACATGGCCTGTTACTTCTCTCCATTTGGCTATTGAGCCATTGACTGCAGTATTTCCTCTTTGGCTGCTAGTGTCCAGCTAATTCCTTGCCCATGCAATAGTTCACGCACAAAATCGGTATCACTCCAGTTTATTGGCAAGGATGTTGTGTAGAAGTGTATCAAAGGTCTTACAGAAGTCCAGGGAGACCCAGTTGCTTCTGCTTTATCCAGCGACGCAGTCACCCTGTTGTAGATGGCAACCAGATTAGTCTGGCACTGTTTTCCATTGGTGAAGCCAAGTTGGCTGACTCTAATCACCTCCATGTCTACCATATGCCTTGGCACAGCTTTCAGGAGGATCTGTTCAGTGATCTTGCTGGGCTGAGTGTGTTTCTCAGGACCTCCATTTTACCCATTTTAAGAATGAGGGCAATGTTTCTCTGTTTTTCAGTCACAGAACACTTCATCTGACTGCTAGAACTGCACAAATATGCTTGAGAATGTCTAGGCAACTACATCAGCCATTTTCATCAAGACCCTGAGGTGCATCTATTGGATCATGTAGTCTTCTCTATGTTTGGGTTCCTCAAATGATCTTCAACCTGGTGTTACATTGATGGAAAGGAATTGACTCTCCCAGTCCCTGCCTTAAGTTTCAGGGACTTGAAAGTGTGGGAAGAGTATCTGCTAAGGAAAACAGAGGCTCTTGCTCTGTATTTGTGGCATCCTGTTTTCTCTTTCCCTTTCTTCCTCCTCCCTACCCTGCTTACTTAGCATCTGGTGATCTGGATTGATTCAAGACAAATCCTTTTCCCTTTCTTCTGTTTCTCTCCATTCCACTCCCTCCCTTGCCCCCTGTTAAATTTCATGAGCTAGCCTTATCCTTTAACTTCTTTCAGATCTGCTTGGATACAAACTGCTTTTGTTCCTTTATTTGGGATAAGTAAGTCCTGGAGCTAACCAACATGACTTCATGCTGCTGAACACCACACTGATGCACAGTCCTTGTCTGCAGCAGTGCTGCTAGCTTCTGCTATGATACATGGTTTGGTGGAATGTTGCAAAAATGTTACAAAGATGTTAACCGTAACTTTTGATGTGGTTTCTAATATCATATTGGAGATAGAAGTTCTTAGTGCATTAGTATTTCAAAGATAAACTTTGCCCCCACTGCCAGCGTTAGACTCTTGGTCATTTTTGTGATTCACAGTGGAATATTTTCTGTTGTATATTAGTATTGTTGGCATTAGTACAATCTTGTATATTTTCAAAGCAAATCGTCATGCTAAGAGTGTATTCATAATTTCTTCAGTGCTGCTGATAGTAACTGAGTGAGATATAAACTCTTGAAAGATTTCTTCTTGAATTTATAAACTGATGCCATTTCATGATGCTTACTTTCTGCCACACACTGCCACTTTTCAGCTGATGTAAAATCGTTCTACTTATTAGGTGTTCCTCAGCAAAAGGATATTGATCATCATCGAGACAGAATTACAGTAGAGATCTGTAAGCCTTTATCTGCATATCATTACTGAACCTGTGATTTTTATGGAGTGTGTATTAATTGTACACCAGACACTGGGTGAATATATTAAGGATAATACAAAGACACACTGTCTGAACAGCTGTTTTTGTCCCTTAGCATTGCACCTTTTCACTGGCAAGCCTTAATTAAACAGAATGTTTAGATTTTGCTATGATAAAGGCCTGAAGGGTCACACCTGAAATTATCACTTGTGTTTGGAGTCCTTGTAATTTAGTGTATTGTGAAGTAATTTATCTCAAAATCTTTGTTACAGGCCTCTCATAGACGGAAAGCAGCAAATAGCATTCAAGATGTATAAAATCTGACAAAAAGAGCGATGCCTCTTAGTATGAAATCCTACCCAAGCTGTAAGTGATGCTAAAGGCACTGTGAGTTATACTGTAATATTTTACTGTGTTTTAAAGGCATGCAGTTCAGGATATAATTACACATTTTATAAAAATGTGTCAATGAGTACGCTGTGCCTTGTTAGCCACATAATTCGTGAAAATTTTTCTATTTCGCACTTGCCGTGGCTATATACTTAAACTTGGTTATGCTGCATGCTTTTAAAAGGAAACAGGTATATTTTTAATGATTTACAAATAAAAAATCTAAAAATTAAGTAAGTGGTATTCAGCTGCAATTTTGAGGAGCCATGTATTAGAAACAGTATTTTCTTTACATGAGGAAGAACTGACTGATGTGATTATCACACTCTACAAATCTCTTGGAAAGCTCAAAACTTTAGGTGGCACAGCATAAGGAGAGTTAGGTGGAAGGTTTAAAGCAGGGGCAAAGACAGCTTATTACTGCTTGGAAGCCCTAAAAATTATTAAAATCTTGGTATGATCATGCTATACCACTTGGTGCATCTGAGTGGACTTGGCAACATGAGGGGTAACAGTTTAACTTGATATGAAATGTCTTTTCCAACTAAATTCTATGACTCTATTAAATACTATAGATGTGATATAAAATGGGATGCAGAGAGGAGAATGAATTAATTTAATTTTCAGGAAAACTAGCTGTGTTGCGAAGACTAATGAAACAGCACTGTGGTCTAAAACAAAGGAATAAATTCCTAGAGAGTTATAATATGGTATGTTATAGCAGAAATTAGGGAACTCACTAAAGATACTATGATGCCTTTGAGCTTGTAACAACATTTGCTAATACTGTTTTTTAATTTGCTATTGCATTTGGAGAAAAAAGGGAAAATTGAATAACAACAAAGTATACTGAAAGATAGGACACTCCTTCCTCTCCTTCCTCTCCTTCCCTTATTTTTTTTAAAGTGAAATGTGGAGTGGGTGGAAGAACTTGTGATCCAACTTCATGTCCATGTTGTAAATCATTAGCAGTAACATAATAATTTATATTGCCTAAAAAAAGAGAGGAAATAGTGTGTTGTAAGAAAAGTAACACTGACGATACCCTTAAGTAAAGTTTTCTTTAAAAGATAGCTTCTTTTATTTTAATCTGTGGAGCATCATGGCTCTTTGTGTTAAATCAGATATGTTATTTGTATTTGACAGTGATCCGAAAGTTCTGCAGGACAAATGTCACTCAAAACTTGGAGTTGTAAATAGCCTCCCAGTTATATTTCTGATGAAAACTGTTGTGACCATGTGTTATTTTTGGGTTGCACATGACTCTGCTAGGATCACTGTTTTTCTGCTTTGAATCAGGACGGAAGCTCAAAGGTGATGGGATGAAGTTTGGTAATTGGATCCACCAGCACCCTCTGTAATGGAGAAGCTTTGTTAGCCTGAAAGGATGAAGCATACCATGTGGCCTGAACACTTAGTAGAAAACTCTGAAAGCAATGTCAGTATTGAATAATGGGAACCTGATTTTAAGGGCCTTTGCTGGAAGAAATATTTTGACCCAACAGATTTGGAAGAATTTAATAAATGCTGCTGAGTGGAGATAATTTTATTTTTCGTGGTAATTCCTGAGATGGATAGTGCCTATCTTGGCTCTCAGCCTAGACTAAATTTGCAATACTTCCAACTAGGAAAGCTTTTGGTCTACCACCTGGGCAATTTTTGCATGGAATCTGTGAGAAAAGATAAAGTGAACACCTAAATGATTTTTTAGAGTCATCTTATGGGATTGACTCACACTTAAAGGTCATTTATTTCTGAAGCACTTGTCTCTAGAGGATTGTGAGGTATAGTCATTTCTTCATATAATCTTTAGAATCCTGACCCACATTGTTTTACAGTTGGAAAAGTCAGTTCTGGGTTTAGAAATTACTTCTGAAATACTGCAAAAATTGTTTCAGTGAGCTAAATTTTGTAATTTTGGAGGTTTTCAGTTCTTGTGTGTAGCTCAGGCATATCCATGTATAGAAAGAAAAAAATCAAGTGATCTCTTTGCAAGTGATCAATGAATACCTACATGGGAAGTATAACAGATGAAAACAATGAAACACAGCATTGAATCATAGTTACAATCTGAAAACAACAGCTGTATAAACTCAGATTCAAAATAATTTCTAATATACTTAGAATGAGGAAACCCAAAGCATTTTAACCACTTGCCTAGGCAACTGAAATATAAGCTGCAGAGAGGCTTATAATGCTCAAGGAGACGTTTCCATTTTCCAGCCTTGGACTCCTTCCAAGGTTTCCTCTCCCCTTGAGTTTTGGAAGTTGGACTTTTGAATTGATGAAGTTTCTTAACAGAAAAAATCGTCAGAAAAATTTAACCCCCAGAGAAGTGGCATGCAAATAGTGTTGGGAGAACTTTTTTCAACAAATACAATTCTGCATTTGGAATATTTTGATCCAATATGTGTCTATTTTAAGCAAGTCTCAATTTGGTCAACTGGAAGTGTGTGTGGGAAACTGAGAGTAGCATACTTCTGTCTCCTAGACCACAGTGATTGTTGGCCGACTAGACTGTGCTTTTTCCAGCAACATTGATCAACGTGTTGCTTATCACTTGGTTGGGAGAATTTTCATATTTTATATTAAATCATAGTGATGAGATTTAAAGTGAAGTATTTAATGCAAAGGTCATGTTTTCAGTACAACGGTGGGTCTTTGGGAGGCTTGTATTTTACACACATGAAGAAAAATCAAATTGCAGGAACTGGTCAACTTGGATCATTATGATATGGAAACTTCAGTAGACCTTTCCTGCCATATTTAAAAGGACTGTACAGCGTACTCTGAAGAACTGAAAAGTACTTAAATATATATTTAGTGGGTCAGAACAGGGCATATGTTGTGTTTTTCTTCCAGTCAAGTAGCTTAGCCACGGGTATGCAGACTTTGGTATATAGTGTGTGGTTTTCTTTTTTGGGTGAGTTAACATAATTTTCATTAGTTAATTGAGCTAGTGGTAGAGGCACCTTCTGCTCCAAAATCAGAAAGCTGTGACATTTTTTGTTTCTTGAGGTCCCAAATGAATTGGCATTTGGAAACTAAGTTCAACTTTATGTAAAAATATGTAGTGTGCCAAAATAAGCTCTCAGTCAAACAGGGTATGTCATTCAGTCTGAAACTAAATACAGCCATGGTCTGTATTTGACTTTTTCCTTTGCGGGAACAAAAAAAAAAAGCCCTCACCTCAGACCCTGGAAAGGTGATGGAATGGCTTTCACTGTGGATGGCTCATCCTAGAGGCCATATCTAAGCATGGAGAAGACAAGAAGGTGATCAGGAGTAGTCAGCATGCATTTATTAAGCAACCCAAATGCCTTCTATGGTGGCACTGCTGAGATGAAGGGGAGAGCAGTGGATGTTGCTTACCTAGACTTCAGCAAGGCTTTTGGCACTGTCTCCCATGACATCCTTGTAAGTAAGCTCAGGAATTGTGGGCTGGACCAGTGGACAGTGAGGTGCATTGATCAATCACTGAATGGCAGAGCTCAGAGAGTAATGATCAGTGGCACAGGGTCTAGCTGGAAGCCTGTCACTAGTGGTATCCTTCAAAGTTTGAAGCTTAGTCCAATATTGTGACATCTTTCAAGAGGATGTAACAGTGTTGGATGCCAAAGGATCTAGTTATTCTAAATGAGGTGGCATGAGATTATTCCATTTTTGTGCATGAAAATAAGATAGTCAGATTAAAGCAATTACATTTGTAAGGTTTTGAAGAGCTCTTATAATTTTATGTAGCCATTTATGTGTAAAGTTTTGTAAATTGTCTTTAATCTCTAGTCTAGTCACTTTGATGAATATTACATTGTGGAAGCAATAAAAACTGGATATTGAAAAATCCAGCTACTGTAATGTACTAAAAAAATATTGGAAATGTTTGTGATACTAGAATTCTGTTCCGATAGCCTTGAGGTGACAATAGTAATTATTGGAAAACTGAGCAACTGCATGTGCTGTGCCTGACTTTACTCTGACTGCTACTGGTTTGCTTCTGTGCACTTGAGAACTAAGTTATATGATTACTTCTGTGAAGCAGCTCCATGGTCTGATAACTGACTCTGCTTTGGCAGGAAGAGAAAGAGTGCTTAACACAGACAGGATTAGTAAAACCTCAGGTTTATACAGAGAGAGATGGAAGCAGGTACATTGTAGGATTTTTAGCTTGATTGTAGTACGATTAGCTTTCAAGCTTACTTTCAGCTTTTATAAGTTTTTGGGCTTTCCCCAGTCAACCACAGCCTCTCTTGCTCGTAGCTGGAATGATGTGTGCTCACTGGTGTCTAAATCGATTGAAAAATCCTTGTAATCTGGAATGTAGAATTATTTTATCACTTAAGTAATTTGGGTATATTCAGGAAAGGCATCAAGGAAAAATCTTTAATCCTTCATGAATCTTCAGGCAAAGCACAGTGTTAATTGTGTGAATCATCCATATAGCACTTCTAAATGCAGATGTGCTATAAAAGTTGGCCACTTCTACTGTAAAAAAAAAAATTAAAATTGCCGCTTTATCATCTGTCTTTTGGGAACCACATCCTACTGTTTTCTGTGGGTTTTTGTGAAGTTATTCTGTAGTTTCCAGACCATATGAACCTTAAAACACAAGATTGATCAAATTATATGGAAAGTTGAAAGTCACTTTAATCCAAAAGTTTGAGTTAGCATATGCTATTCCCTCCTGTTCAAACCATGTCACGGGTCAGTGTACTGAATGAAGAACATGGAGTATAGCAGTCAGAACACAAACTGAATATTTCGACTGCAATATTTAGTTTTGATATCATGACACGTTAATAAGAGGTCAGTATTTTGAAACACTTAGACCTGATTAAAGCAAATCTGAAGTACGGAAAAAATAAGTAGTCAGGTAGTCATGTGATTCTTGGTATCTTGTCAAACTGCAATAGCTCTTAAAATATAATTCCAGAATGTTCAGATTTGTTTATTTATTTCTTAGTTGTGAATTTTATACTTGACTTGTTTATGTGCAGCACAAATCTGTGGTATATTCTTCTTTGTTACAATACAGTTTTTATAGAAACAACCAGCATCTCTACACATATTGTAGAGGTTTTTTTTTCTGGTGATCTCTGCCCAGGAGAAGCAAAGCAGTGTTTTTATTTTTAAATCTGTGGCCTTCTACAGTTATTCAAGGCTTGTCTAACAGCAGACACTTCACAGCTGTTGTTTTTTTTCTCAGAATCCTCAACGCTAAACATCAACTCTCTGATGTTCAGCAAATAAAACTAAGGTCCAGATTCTCTGTGGGATGAACTTAGATGCTGACGGCTGAGATGTGAAATCTCACCTCTGCTTTTAGGTCGGCAAAATATCATAATTGCTTGATGTCCAGTGCTTTATTATTGCTCAGTTCTGGATACAGTTACATTGGCAGACCTTAGCAGCTGTCATTCATATTTGAGGCTGTTTGGGTTTAATGGCGTGTTTTAATGCTGCAAATTTTGCATTCGTTTTAATGCTAAACCTGTCACAGTAAGATTTCAGGCATATCACTCTCTTAGGTGTTAGCATACTGAGGCAGGGAGAGGGCAGGGATATTTTAGATGTTGCAGATTTTATTTTTCTTGAGCTCTTTGCCCTTTTGTTGAATTGTGCAGTGAATTTAACACGGTAATTTGGGAAAACTTGTGCTTTATGATGGCAGAAGCCCAAGAGAGTCACTTTTATGATCAGTATCACTGATACTGTTTTTTCTCAATGGGATTCTGAAAGTGTCTTTCTGGAAACCTGGTGACTTAAGTCTGATGTGCAAACAATAACCCCAAGTATGTTCCTCTTCTTTCTTGAGTATGTTATTAGTTGGGATGAACCTCTACACGGTTATGGTGTCCAAGGCTAAGTGGTCACTGAGATCAAAGGTGACAGTTTCTGGCGTTGGAATGCAAGTCCTAAAGTGTGGAAAAGAGGTAGGAAACAGTGTAACAGTCTCCAGCAAGGTGTGAAGCAGAAGACTTTCGGGAGTTTTTCTGCTAGGATAAGGTACAGAAGGAAGTATTTGAAATAACAGGGTGACTGTGCAAGTTCAGCATGACATGGGCTTTTAAACCTGGCCTTTGATACCATTCATCAAGGTTTGCAGAAGTTACATTTGTTTGTAACATACTTTTTTCCCTTGCAAAATGCAAATTTGTTGCTCTTCTAGCTGTGTGTTTCTCTGTTGCTCGCTACCTAGATTATAATTATCAATATTTTTAAAACTTTTTGAATCTGAAACTTTCCTGAAGATTGTGAAACATGCATTTTTGGTTTTCTGTATTTACAGCTACTCCTATTGGTACTTAAACAATTAGCAATGTGTTTTGCTGGGAAGACTAATATTTCTCATTTGAGTCTCTTCCATGGTGGATTTTATGAAGTCCCTAATAACTGGCTCTGTCTACCAGGTACAGTTTTTTAGATAAGCAGACTATAAAGCAATGACTTTTTTAAGTGGTAGTCTTACCGCTGTGTCTTGTGACCCATGTGACTTTTAATTGCTTTGATGATATTAGAAAAGTGGTATCGGAAGTGTAGAAAGAACTGGTGAAAAAAAAAGAGAGAGAGCACTGAATTTTGTTCATTATGCTTGAAGGCAATAATTGAGTAACAGTGAGTGAAAAGTAGAAAAATTGAGTTGTTATGAAACTGTAAGTGTAAAAACAGCAGCTCAGGGAAAAGGAGGATCCAATGAAAACAGTTTCCTCTAGGTGAATAGCAGTTTCCTGGATGTGATTTCTCGATTTTGCTCTGAAATATTAAAAATTATTTTATGAAATGAGAAAAAACCTCTTTTTACTCAATTGAGTTTTGAACTGCTGTGTGATTTTTTGACCTTGAAGCCTCATGCTTGCAGAGAATAAATCCCTTTTGAACATGTCTTGCACTTTCACTTACTGGATGACATTGGATACCCCTAAATAGTGCGGGGCTTCTGCCAGGAGAAGACCATGAAGTTTGTCCAAAAAACACAGATCCAAAGCAGGCTGTTTTCCAAAAGGCTGTGACATTTTTGGATAAAAAACAGGAAACTCACGTAGGCCAAAATTATTCTTGTCTTGAAAACTGAAGGCATTTTTAACTAGAGGAGACACTTCGAATTGGAAAAATAGTATATTTTGTCTTTTACTAAGTAACATTTGCCTTGATTTTAAAGTACAAATGTTTCCAGTGTGATTTCATAATCACAGTAGTGCAACACAGTGCGCAGCTACTACTACTAATTTAATTTGATCTGATTTTTTTTTTAAATTTCACCGCGGAATAGAATTTAGAAGTGTGACTTTTTCCATCACCTTTATTTTAGTACATGCTAGAGGGCAAGTATTAAAGCACACCAATTTTAAGTCCAGCTGAGGACATTGGCAAATAACTACACAGTAAAGGCAGATGGAAAATTAACTTTTCATTCAACTCAGGAAAATAAAAAGTTAAACCTTAATTATAATGTTGCCTGCTGCCTGTTGTTATATCAACAATTATGCTATTGCTACGCCTATGGCATTTTCCACGGAGCAGTGTGTCAGTGACTTCCATCCATTGACAAATCGTCCTTGTTTCACTTTTACAGAGATACTACTCTAGAAATAAAGATGTTAATTTTTATTAGGCATTTTCTTGTTAGGAGTAATTTCCCTTTTATTGTAATAAGTTATTACATTCATCAAGGAATTGCTTTGAATTTTAACAAGTGTTAGTGGCATTTGTTACAAATTTTATTACTAAAAGTTTTGTGAGTGTCTCCACTATTTATTATAAATGTGGAAAATGGCACTATTTTTATGAAGCATAAACCGTGTTACTAATAGGTCTCATGATTTGATTTAATTGATTTATATGAATAATATCTTTTCAGTAATAATTTTTTTTGCTAAATAGAAGCTGATTTAGCATTTCTGCATTTGAAAAGGAAAAATGGAAATTGATGGGATTGAAGACTAACTAAAATGAATTCCCTTCCAGAATCTTAATGTTGCCAGTTGGTCACTGTATTTTGATTTTCAGTTGTCCCATGAATTAGATGATTCTGTAGAAGAGCAGTCTTTTTCTAAAGAGCAATTAGATTTTTTTCCACCATTCCTTTTAAAATGTCTCTTATTTGTCAGCATTTCCTCCCCTTTTTTTATCCCTGGGATTGGCCCAGCACCTGGAGTGCCTGATTTGCCTCTCTAAAATTTGGTGAGATGTCTTTTGGGACTGGGAGTGTGAGAGTGTGTTATCTGAATAGTATTCACACTTACTTGATTGGATGCATACATGATGGGTTTTTTTGTGGCTCCACTGTGTATATTTGATGCAGATACTTTGGTTTTGCAAACTCTGCCAGTTACATTTTCAGGAATCTTACATATATCTAAGCTTCTCTCATTCATCTGAGATGTGAGCATCTTTTTCTGCTGCAAGAGTGGTATTTTCCTTTCCCTTTAATCCTTCTGTGTTTGTTAAGTGCAGTCCTTGTGTCTTTAGAGTTATTCCACTTTAAATTATTTCAAGGGAACCTGGCGTCTCTTGTGTTTTTTAGACTAATAAGGATATAAATGTTGCATATTTTGATTGATATTAGTATAGTAACTATTATATGTTGTTTCTCAGTTGGGGTTTTCCCTTTTCTTAAATTTTCTTTTGAATGCTCCCTGAGAGGGTTAAAGGATCTGATTATTTTAGCTGAATTAGAAAATAATTTAATTTTAATGTTGTTTCATGATTTTCAAGTACTGTTTCTTGAATATTAGTGGCTTAATTCCTATTTGGCTAACTCCCCAGTAAGGGAAAGGTTTTACAGAAAAATATGTGAAAACATTAAGTATAACTCAGTAATCCTCTTATCTAATCTTGCTGCAGCTTAAATATGAGGTAGAGTTCCCTTCTGACACAACTGTATAATTGCTACTTTTTGAGCAATCCTTTCTGAGGATTTAGATCAGTGCAAAACTATGTTTGTTGCAGAGCAATAAAATATATATGTCAAAATGTAATGACATTCCAGTTCCATTCTAATACCTTGGAATATAAGTTTTTCTGTACTGCAGACTTCAGGATAGTAAAGAGCTACATGAAGTAGCTAGGATAACAGAGGTTCAGGAGGCATGACAGCATGGAGTTTGTGTGCAGTAATGTGGCCTTCATCACCTGTGTTTTGGTAAGTTATTGGAGGGTATCATATAGCATATTGTAATTGTAAGCAAAAATAAACAGTTATGTTTGGGGCTGATGCAGTATAAAAGCAGATTTATAGTAAAGTAGGGTAAGAACCTAAACCGTTGAGGAAAATAAGGTAATTATTTACGTTCTTTATTTCTGTGATGTATAATAATTAACTCCTATCACCTTCTTTCACAATCAATTTCAGTACAGGAAGAAGGATCTGAGATCCTTCTTGTGTCCCCTTTGTTGCCCGCACTAGTGAAAGGTGTAGGAGACTGTTTTACAAGCACTTGTTTGTATAATTATCCTGGTCCACCTCTAATGAAGGCATGAAAATTAATGTGCTCACATCTGACTTAATAACAGTCCTGGTAAATCTTACGAACTATCACGTGATCCCCTCAAATCTTCTTTTTGCGGTAGGGTATGTAGCTGCAGATGCAGAGGGATCCATAGCCATGTCTCCACTACTGTGTTAGATCCAGGGCAAGATTAGACTTCATTATCTTACACTACAGGGAATAAGAAGTTTTAATCTTGGTAACAAGTTCCTGAGGTTTAATTTTGTTGTTAAGAGCACGAGCATAATGTTTGTTTTAAGTTAATCTTTAATCTTTAAGGATTAAAGTCCTTTTGTCCTCTAGAAGATGCTGATACTGGTGGTCTCTAAAGCTTGCTAAGTTTGTTCTCAAAAGCATCATGTTGGAAAGGGGGTATTGCGTCATGCAAACATTTTCTTTTCCATCAAGACTGGCCGAAGTGAAACACGTTTTGTTAGCAGTTCGTGTTTTCTTTTTCCTTGAGCAATTTTTGAAAGGTTTTTCCTCAGTGAACTCATCTGTCACTTTTTAAAGCCTCAGTTCAATGTAATGTTTTTGGAAGCAGAAAACTTCAGAGAAGCCTTGATGTTAAAACTGACAGTCTGATCTACTTCTTCTTCCCCTAAAAAATGCTTATCATGGACTAGAGCTTCTGCGTCTGAAGCTGATGATTAGATCCATCAGTTCTGTAATTGCTTCCAGAAGATGAAGTTCAAAACTGCAGGCTATGACTGTCTTCTTCAGTGCATTTTACTGACTGCCTGGAATCTAATCATTTTAAGTACGTACTATCAGTACACCCCAACGGTTTTTTCTGGTTTGATTTTGTAACAATCAGCTGTTGGAGCTTTAGTAATGGTTGTATAAACAATATAACGTTAAACATGACTAACTGGAAGTTTCAGATCAGTTTTACAGAACATGAAGTTTTCTATGACACATTCCTCTGCCAGTCATCTAAGATGTCTGTATTTATTCCAAATGAGTTGCACTTGGAAGGGAAAAACATTTAGTAACATTACTTTGCCCTCTTTTGGGTCCACGTCCCAAAGTAAAGGAAATAAGGAGTATCATTTTTCATTATAAAAATAAACTTTCTGAAAACATCCTAACTTTTTATTCCTGTTACCTTTACTATTATTTTATGGTAGTCAGTCTCATTTTCCATCCAAGAACCCATGTTGTTACATTTCCCCTGAGACCTCACAATCTGTTCATAGGCATGTTTAGATTGGGAATAAAGTGCCTTTTCAAGTAACAGTGTTTTTGGGCTTTGTTCCCTCACACATCATCACAAATATGCTTTTATTAGCAACAGCAGTTCTGTGGTAGTGGAAGGAGATCTACTACTACAGACACTCATCTTCTCTAATGACCACACAATGATACATTTTACTTATTCAAGAAGTTACTCTATGCTGTCAAGAATCAGTTTTCAAGCAAATCCATTAATATATTTCTACTTGGTCATATAAATTTTTATGGACTTTGGAGGTACAACACACTTCAAAATAAATTAGATAGTTTCTTGTTTTGTAGTTCTGTCTTTCTCTAATTCAATGCATGAAAAACTATGTATGTCTATACTTTCATGGTTAGGGCAAGTGTGGAATATATGCTGGTGTTGTATCATTTATGGTATTAGATTTGATACCTTTTATATCCTTCATGAAATGTAATATAGTCTATAAGTTACTAATTTGCTTTCTGAGAGCAGAGATAGTGAGAGTCACAATTTTTCCCCTGGAGCCAAAATTTTTTATTTATTTTTTTAAGTATGACAAATGTATGGAATTTCATTCTGTTCATTACATTACCTTGATGCAATTTGTTTTTGTTCAAATTACTTTTAAATTGTGTGCCTGTGTAAGTGCTTTTTTTTTTCCCAACAAACAGCTTTTGGAACCAGTAAATTGAGCATGTGTCTGTAGACTTAGCATGAAAAGTTGTTCATAACAGCTGTGTAAGGGTGCCCTTCTTAGCAATCTCCTACAGGCTATTCAGTGGTCAAGGGAAGGAGAGCCAGTTTGTAGAAGCATTTGAAGGGGACCATTTCGCTATTATAAATGTGCAGCACTCTACAGAGTATTCTCAGGTTTGACCTAGATGTTTGGCATTAGAGACCTTGTTAGTATTTTTAGTGTACCTCTTTGTGGCACAAAATTTGTTTTGTGGAAAGGTATTGGAAGGTAAATGTATTTTTACAGCTGCTCTCACTGAAAATGCTAAAGAACCATTAATTTTATTATTTCTTTAGTAATGTGTGTTACTAAAAAGGCCATGAATTCAGTCTAGAGAAACTGTTGGCAAAGTTAAGGATAAAATACATGTGGGTAACTGTGGCATGATGTAA
Source organism: Grantiella picta (assembly GCA_013397955.1). Taxonomy (NCBI): domain Eukaryota; kingdom Metazoa; phylum Chordata; class Aves; order Passeriformes; family Meliphagidae; genus Grantiella; species Grantiella picta. The sequence continues at coordinate 2,089,482 of VZRM01005894.1, read as the reverse complement.
AATCTTCCTATTGCTATTGCCATGACACCTAGTCATAAAGTATAGAATCCTAGAATGGTCTGGGTTGGAAAGGACTTAAAGGTCTTGTAGTTCCAACCCCCCTGCCATGGGCAGGGATGCCATTTACTGCATCAGGTTGCTCAGAGCCCCATCCAACCTGGCCTTGAACACTGCCAAGGATGGGCATCCACAGCTTCTCTGGGAAACCTGTTCAAGTGTCTCACTACTCTCACAGTAAGGGATTTCTCCTAATATCTACTCTAAATCTCTCCCAGTTTAGTTTAAGACCATTCCTTCTTCTCCTGTCACTCTCTGCCTGTGTAAAAATTTGCTCTCCTTTTTCTTTATAAGCTCCCTTTAAATCCTGGAATGACCTTGCAGTTAGGTCTCCCTTGAACCACTGCACCTGTCTCAGCCTGTGTTTGTAGGAGAGGTGCTCCAGCCCTTGATCACCTTCATGGCCTCCTCTGGACCCCATCTGAGAGATCCATGTCTTTCTTGTGCTAGAGGCCCCTGTGCTAAACACAGCAGTCCAGGTGAGGTCCACAAGGGCACAGTAGAAGGGAAGGATCACCTCTCTAGGCTGCAAGCACACACTATTGGCACATCTCCAGGTTTTCATCCAGAAGAACCTCAAGTCCTGCTCCACTGGACTGCTTTCAGTTCAACTTCCAGTCTTACATCTCTGTTTGTCCTGAACCAGGTGGAGAACCTTGAAATTGGATTTGTTGAACTTCATGTGGTTGTCACGGGCCCATTGCTCAAGTTTTTCCAGATCCCTCTGAATGACATTCTGTCATTCTGTTGTGTCAAACAGCAGGACTCAGTTTCATGTCATCTGCAAATCTACTGAGTGTGCATTTGATTCCACTGTCTGTGTCATTGGTGAAGATATTGAAGAGCACTAGTCCCAAGAGAGAGCCCTGAGAGACATCATTTGCCACTGACTTCCATCCGGACTCAGAGCCTTGGACCCCAGGTGTTTGGCTGTGTCCATCCAGCCAATTTCCTATCCCCCAAATAGTCTACCCTTCAAATGTATGTCATGGGATTTAACGAAATCTGGATTGATGATGTCAGTCAGTCTTCTCTTTGTTGACTGTTGTAGTCTCTCAGTCACTGAAGGCCCCCATATTGGTCAGCCAAAATCTGGCCTTAGTAAAACCTTTTTGGCTGTCTTGGATCACTTCCTTGTCTTTTATGTCCCTTAACAGGCTTCTGTGAGAATCTGCTCCATGATCTTCCCAGGTTCAGAGATAAGGCTCACCACTCTGTAGTCCCTGGGCCATCCTTTCTATGTTTTTTAAAAGCAGTAGTGATGCTTCCCTTTTTCTGCCGTTGTGGACTATGTCTGACTGCCATGACTTTTCAGATATGATTGACAGTTGTTGCAAGTTTGACCAACAGCATTAGACAGGACTCTGGGATGCATCTTATCAGGCCACATAGATTTGTGGCTATGCAGTTTCATCATGTGGTCCCAAAGCTGCTCTTTGTTTACAGTGAGAGGTTTCACTCCCCCAACACCCACTTAGAGGTTCATGGACTGGAGACAAGTGAGGTGCCTGTGGTGCTTCAGTGAAGCCAGTAAAGACTGAGGCAAGCCCTGGCTTCTCCATATCCATTGTCACCAGTTTCTTCTTCTCATTTACTTAGAGGGTATGCTCACTCTCTTTGGCCTTTCTTTTCTGACTGATACACTTAAATAATCCCTACTTGTTATTCTTCACATCTCTTGCCAAGTCCCATTATATCTGTGCCTTAGCTTTTGTTATCCAGTTCCTATGCATCTGAACCATATCCATGTACCTTTCCAGGCTACGTGCACTTGCTTATACTGGCTGTGCATTCCTTTTCTCAGTTTGAGGAGTAGATCCTTGATACTCAAACTGTGCACGTTTCCAGTTTGCCTTGTTTGATTTCCTGAACATCGGGATGGAGAGCTCTTGTGCTCTAAGAACAGTGTCCTTAAAAAGAGCTGCCAGCTCTGATCAGCTACTTCGTCCCTAAGGACAGTTTTCCAGGGGATCTCATCCACTAACTTTTTGAGCAGCTGGAATTCTGCTCTTCCAAAGTTCAGGGTCTTGACTTTGTTCTTTGCTGGGCCTGTGTTCCTCAAGATCGTGAACTCAGTTAGAGTGAGCTCATCATATCTGAAGAAGTCAAGAAAACAGAAAATTAAAAGCTAAGGTTTCTACTAGGTGCTCATATTCCAGAGTATAGTTTCTAAATTTAATATTTACATCTTCTTAAAAACTTTGAAAAAGGTTGCTTCATGACAGAGAAAAAGAACAAAATCATAAGTACAAGTTCATGAAAATTAATTGAATGAAATTGTTGTCTATATTTTTTTAAGCTATGTTTGGGCATAAATTTAATTTGTGGAACAAAAAATGGAGTTTTTAGACAGCACCTCAATGTTGTCTAAACCTAGCATCTTGTGTGTGATTGGTTGCTGTAAAAATAAGTTCTCTCATATTACAGGTTCTGCCATTACAAATATCCAGCCATTTTTTTTGTTTTTAGGCAAAAATTGGTTTTTTTGGTGTGAAAAGGCCAGTCTGTCTTTTAACATTATGTGCAACATAATACACATTCTATTTATCTAAACTAAAAATGACTGAAATGCAAAATACTCTGAATTCTAATATGTAAGTTGTGGCTGCTGAATTTAACATAGCTTTAGATTTAGCACAGTGATTTTTATATTTAATCACTTGTAAATTCAGTCTACATTTCTCAAACTAGAAATTCAGAGCTGGTGCATCCTTAGGATCTTAATATGTTTTTATTTCTTCACTTTTTAAAGTGGAAAAAAAATTATCTGTTGTGAGATGGAGAAAGGTACTAATGTGTGTGAGAGGTTACCATAGCAATGATCGTTACAGAAAAGCATAGGAAAAACTAATTGTTGTTAGTTCAGAGCATAACCTATGGGATACACAGCAAAACACATGGATGAAAATAGGTAGTGAATATTTTTTCAACAACTGCATTATTTTTTGTGTCTTCATTAAAGTGTCAGCCCTTTTGGAGAAAATTATACCCAAACTTGTATTCTGTGAATACACATGATCCAAATTAAGGAACCTGCATGCTGTTATTTCTGAGCAAGCTTGTGGGATGTTGGGCTGTGCAACTGAAGTGCTTAAAATGTTATATAAAATGCTTTGTCTTTTAAGAGGTCTGTTTTCGCAATAATTTTTCGTAAAGGATAGCAGAAAGCAACCTCCTTTTCACTCATTTTTTGCCAGCTCTCAAGTATCTGTTTCCTGCTTTCAGCTTCACTAGAACAGTTCTCGTGCATTTCAATGTGATCAAAGAATGCTTTGTTTAGTTGGCATAACCTTTCCCTTGTCCAGCTTCCCTCCTTCTACAGAAAACATTTATTCTGAGGTAGACCTTGGCAATTTCCATGCTGAAACTTAGGGATTAAGAGTTTGCTAAAGTTATATTCCAAGGGAGGAAGGGGTGAACTGAGCTAGGGCTTCCTTATTAGTGTTTTATGATAATGCAAGCCATTGTGCAAGTGGCATGACAGCAGCCAGGTGGCTGTATTGGCCTTTTATCCACAGCAAAACAGCATCAATCCCAAAGTGCAAATCACAGATGGATTTCTAAAGTATTGTGTGGCCTGAGCATGCACACAACATCCACAGCATGTATTTTCGTGCATTTTTCTTTCCAGATTTTTCTCTCCACCTAATAGGGTGTTGGAAATGAAAGTGTTTAATTTACCAAATGAAATAAGTATATTTGTGTGATTCTTTATGCAGGATTAGGTAGTCTTTTAATAACTGAAGAGCAGAGGAAGTTGGTAAACATAATGTTATCTATAAAGTAGTTGGTTTATGTTTTCTTCTGATCAATAGAGCAAATATAAGTGAAACATTTAGTAGCTGCACAACGGAGGTATTTTACTTTTCATGTGACTTTGGTTTCCTGCACATTGCTATTAATATGACATTTCTCTTTACATTTTGGAGAAAGTTTATATTGAAGAAATTACAGTAAAAATCTAGCATTTCTAATAGACAGTTTTACAGTGAAATATACTGTAAGTATTTAATTGAGTATGCTTCCTAAAAATCCTTTACAAATATTCCATAATTAGCAGCTTTCTTGTCAGGGAATGGGATGTGTTTGAGCTGCCTCTTTTACCTCAGTTCTTAGCTGGATTGCTTAAATGTGTAGGATCAAAATAACCACCGTATTAACGACAAGTGATGTAAAAGTATTTAAGATGTGTAACAAAGCCTGTTGCAAGAATCCTGGCTGTTCAACCTCTCCTCCATCCACCTCACTATCTGCTTATGCAGCCCACACTTCATCGGCTGTTCTCTAAGGATCTTCTATGAGACAGTGTCAAAAGCCTTTCTAATGTCAAGATAGACAATATCAGTTGCTCTTCTGTTGTCTGGCAATATAAATGGTAGCTGCTTCTTGCCTGAAGATGAAGTTTGTAACAGAAGAACTTCTGTACATATTTTTTTAAAATAATCCAAAGTGAGAAATGATAAGAGTATGAGAGTCACTGTCATGGTGGGCTATTGGGAGAATTGGTAGGTTATAGCTACCAGATAGCTTTTTCCTGGGAGATAAAAACTGTGATGTCAGAAGCTCAGTCTAGTAAAAAGGAACAAATCAGTGAAGACTGAATATGTATGTATTCAAGAGGAACTTGAAGAAGAATTGCCTCTAACATTATTAGTGTGCTCTGGGAGTGACTTTGTTTCAGAGACAGTATAGAGGAAGGAGTTGAGCTCAGAATCCTGGAATGGTTGATGTCTGTGATCCAACCACCCTGTTTAAATAGGGGAGCTCCTTTCTGGGGACCACATTGGGATTGCTTTGTAGATCTTCAGGGCTGAAGACTCTGCCACCTGTTGGGTACCTTGCTCAGGTGCTCAGTCACTCGCACAGCAAACAGTATTTTCCAGAGTTCATACAGCACCTCCTGTATTTCAGTTTGGACCCACTGCCTCTGGTCCTGTGACTGGGCACCACTTAAAAGAGTCTGTCGTATTTTTTGCTACACCTTCCTTTCAGGTATACCTTCACCACCATCCCTTCAGGTACAGGCATTAAAAATGGCTTTATGCCATTACATACTAAGTGTGTAGTTGCACATTTGCACAGTTTGAATTGAGTGGTCAACCAGTGTCACTGTAATAGGACAGCAGTCCCACCCTGTCCTGGTCCTGCTTAGGTTCCTTTGAGTCAGAAGATAGATCTGCTCGCTGAAGCATCAAAGTAATGACACTGCAGCATTATTATTATTGTGGCTTAGTGGAGTTCAGTTGGCTTACTTTCTGCTTGGAAAGACATCAGAATTAGGCCAAGGTAAGCAGTGGGTACACAGTCAGGAGGTGAGTGAGTTCTGGAGGGGAAAGGAGAGAAAGAACCCTTATGTTTGATGGCAGAAAACTATTAATTCAGTTTAGTAGTACAGAAAAATTACTCTCTAATAAATGATTCTGAACAGTGACAGAATCAAAGCAGTTAAATTTAGGAGGGAGAAGAGTGTGTAATGATTGGAGAAGAAACATAAGTTTTAAAATGAGGAAGCTAATTACAGTGTCACTTTATTGGGTATCTTGTAAGTGATTTATATCCTAATAAAATATAAGGCAAGTATGTGAGTATTTAAACATAGTTGGAGTTTCAGGTACATTGCACTTAGTTTTGCTGGTAAGTCTGTAATTTCAACAGTGTTTAAATATTACTGAGATGTATTAAAATAGCATAATTTACTACTTCAATGAAAATTAAATTACCTTTTTTAAAAATATAATACTAATTCAGTTTTCAGGATTACTGCTTTAAAAGCAGCTTGTGGTCCACTGTATACACAGTGCAACGTAAGTTTTTGACACATTCTGGATGGGCAAATGTCTGTGGCTGTTCTTGGATTTACATCTGAATTTGAAGTAGCAGCTCACTTGCAAGTATTCTGATTTTGTAATGAGACATTGGCTCACTTTGTTGTAATTCAGCTCTACAGAGCCATACTTTGTTCATTCAGCAGTTTAGTCCCTTGCCTGCCAAGAAGATCCTGATGAGTTCCAGTTCTCCTTTTGAAGAACAGAAGCACTTGAACACTGCAAAACAAATGTGCTTTCAAAATGATTACCACTAACTGCTGCCAGGGTGCCTGTTTTCCTTTGTCCACTTCACAGCAAAATAGAGTGTATTTCTACAGAAAGCTTTCTGTGGTGACTTAGCTAGATGCAGGTAATGTTTATGGAATGGCTTCACCATTTCACCATACGCGTGAAACTCTCTTTTGAAGAGGAGTGGTTATTTCTAGCAGAGCACTATCAATTCAGACAGCATTTCAGGCAAATGTGGATCTCACAGAGCACATATAAAGCCCTGAGGAGTCTCAGTTCTAGCAATCCAAAATCATTGTGTTGGTTGGTAGTCATGTAGATTTCATACTTTTGTGTTTTCTAGTATTGCTGGAGAGGGCTTTGTAAAACAGTGAGCTTAGTAGTTACATCTGCTGTGAAACTGGAAACTTTGGCAATTTTAAGGCAATGTAGCATTTGTAATACTGCTTTATCACACAGTGAAGTTCTATATAAATGAATAGCAAACACAGAAATTTGTATTAGTAAAGTAAATGCAAGCTCTGGGCGAAGGTGTCGAGGTCAGTGGAACATTCATTTAAATGAGCCTTATCTTCTAGTCCTTTAGGTTATCTGAGCAAGAACACTTGCTTCCTAAATTGTGTGTTATGCAGTAACATTTTATGTATTAATGATTTTAATGTTTTGATTATAATAGGTGCACTTGGAGTCTTTTGTGTATATAATTGAAAGGATCTAACAGTAGATAAGAAAATAAACAACACCTAAAATTATAAAAGCAATGGTGTGCTTTTTTTTCTGTTTCTCTGAACCAGAACTGTACGGAGTTTTTAACATCAGATTATGGTGACTTGCTTGACCCGTGCTTCCAACCATTCCATTAGAAAGGAATTCATGCACCACTTTAGTCTCAGAGCACTGTAATCACTAACACAGGGAGCTCTTTCTCCATAATATCACAAACAGAAATATGGCTTTATTCCCAGAGGCAGCACTGTATTTTGAAAACAAGATGTTGTGCATTCCCTTGGAGAAAAATGCATTTGTGTATTAAATAATTATGGCAGTTATATTGAAGTTCTTTTTCAGTATCAAGTTTCTCTGTAATGCGGTTTTTCATACCATTTGTAGAAGCACAAATGATGCCTTAGATTTCATCACCTCAGGATGACACGTGCCATGAGGAAAAAAAATTAAGCCTTTTAGTTTAAGTAATTTGTTTTGTGTTTTGTTCTTACAAGTGGTATTTAAGACGAATCATATTTTTAAGACATAGAATTCTGATATGTTTGCAATTTCATAATTCTGAGATGATTTGTGGTAGGTGCACAGATGTTTTTAAAATGGTGGGTGATTTTATTCAATTGATAATGCTTTCTCTTTTGGAGCCATGCTCTTTTTTGGCATGTTGTTTATTTCAATCTGCTTGTTTATTAACATTTCTGCCCAGGAGAGGGGCTGTTCTCTCTTTTTTCTCTAGAATATGTGGTCTCTTTATCCATTCTGTCATATGAACTCAGGGCATTTCTCTTACTTGATAACATTTTCTAATCCTTTCCTTTTTTTTATCTGTGCTCTGCTGTAGTGTAATAGCTATGTCTATACTGAGTTCCAATAGCTGTTCTTTGGTTTGACATATTTGGCAGTCTTTGAGTCTTCCATGTATCCTCCTTTATGTTCTAGTTCTGTGGGCTGCTTTGGGACTTCATACTGCTCCCTGTTTTCGCTCTCAGTCTGGTTAATCAAGTCATACTTCCTATCCAGCTCTAAATTATTCTTGTTTACTTTATTGTTTTATGATTGTTTTTATCTGTCTCTGCTTTCCCCTATGTAAAAATCGTGAGTGAGTGCTTTTTCTTTTTTTTTTCTTTTCTTTTTTTTTTTTTTTAAAGAAAGGAATCCTTTTCCTGGACCTTGTTTTTTGGGGGTGATTCTTTACTGCAGTGGGCAGTACTTCAAGTGCATTTGGTGTTGGAATTGCCACACTATATTGCTTTTACCAGAGACTGATGTCTGGGAAGAGCTTTATAAAGTATTTTTTCAAGCTCCCTTTCTCCATTCATTTTCATAATTATACTGGGTCTAACTTCCCCTATTTTTCTGAGTTTATTCTAATCTTTCACTATTCTTTCTGTGATTTTGTTCTACTTATTCTTTCATATTTTTGCCGGTCTTTGTTAAGACCTTGTTAGTATTCAGTGTCTTCTGATGTCTCCTCTCCTCTTGATCTTGTGGTTTGGTGTATTTTCTTTCTTGCTTTTTAAAAAAATTGCCATTTCATATTATGTTACTGTTTCTTGTGATCTTCATCAACACACATTTCTCTTCAATGTGTCACTCTTCTCTGATGTTGTTCGTATATACACCTGCAATTCTGAACTGGGGAGCAAGATTAAAAGAAAGATCTTTCCATCTACGGTCTTTTCGCTCTCTTTTTTTTCCTCCTGTTTCATGTAGGGGGAAGAAGTTTTCCTGTAGCTAGTAAACATATTTCTCAGTCTGTATGCTGACTTCAACTACCTATGTCAGGCTGTTTATTCCTCAATGTTTGGCTAAATTCTATGTACTCAAAAGGCTCCTTTCACTTATTTCATTTTATTTGTCAAGATCTATTCTAATTGTAGGGTTTTTTATCCTTTTATCAACCTCTTTGTTTCTACCTACAATTCCTCTCATTTGTGAAGACATTGAAGCCTTTTCTGGAATCAGGGGCTTTTGGTCTTCCATCTCTAATGTGCTGAAAAGTGTGTGTTTCCTTTTGAGAACTGTTTTTTAATACATGCACTCAAGTGCTTTTCTGAGTCACTACCTTTAAGAAGAGAGAAGACTTTTTTTGTGTTTTGTTGTTGTTATTGTTTGGGGGTTTTTGTTGGTTTTTTTTGTTTTTTTTTAAATTTTCTTGTTGTTTCCTGGGAGAACAACATTGTAGCTAAAGCTGCCTCTATGTTTTGTCCACTCTACTAATATTCCTCCCATAAAGGTAATGGGATCAGGAAGTGATTGTAGATTTTTCACACATCTCTTGTGCATCTCTGACACTTTATGTATTATGTAACACTGATATTTGATAATGCGTTAAACCTAAATTCTAATTACTAGTTGTTTATTCTTCATGTTCATTCATGTTTCGACAGGAACTGGAATTTCAGCAAGGCTCTGTGGTAGGTTGTTGCAGGGCCGCTGCTTTTGGAGTTTGATTTATTATTTTTTTAATCTATATTTTTGACTGCGCTTCATATACAATAATAGTTCCAACGGTTAAATGTTTTTATTTGTGCTGCCTCCATTGTAGTGATTTTCAGTATAGGTTGCAAACACTATCTTATCATCTGTAAAATGTTTGCTGTAAAATATAAATTACAGTGAAATGATATTTTTACCATTAAAATATATTTTGATTTTTTAAAAAATCCCTACAGTTCACAATAGTAGCTATTTAGGTGGTTTGGGTTAGTGTTAATTTTTCTTTTCCTTTTTTTTTTTTAATCTTAGCTCTGACTCATCAGAAAATATTTTTTGTATGTGTAGGTATGAGACTATTCATAGTGCTGAGCCTGTGAGAGAGACAGAGGGATTTGTTTTTTCAGCTGCTTCGTTAAGCATTTCATTCCACCACTTCTTCTGAGTTGTCCCTTTAATCAGCTCCAACACACTACAACTTATTGGAACAGGAGCACAAAAATATTGGTGTTTTTTCTTCCAGTGGCTTAATCAGGGGTACGTTCTTTCCAAGTAGCAACAAGTCAAGAAATAATAAAGATCAGATTCAAAGTTGGTTTTCCATACACTAACAGAAAAGGACCATTCCTGAGGATTTTAAAGGAGCACTGAAGAAGCTTGTCGTTAACTCTACAGATTCTTAACACAGTCTTCTGTCCTACCTGATCTAATTTATTATCCTGTGCAAGATAATATAATTATACAAAATTTCTGTGACTAAGCTAGAGGAAACTATACATATGTTTTTTGCAGATGTTGATTTTGAGTGCTCTGTCTAGTGGAAGTCAGGTTTTTACTTAATTTTCTTAGCTGGATATTAAGATGCAGCTAGATTTATTCTCTCTTCCCACTATATTTGGTTGGTTATTTTGTATGATTATTGTAAAGTAGCTGAGTTGGTGGCTGTGAGGTGTGAAATGGCAGGCATGAGGGTCAGTACTAAAACAGCCACCACACTGTTCAAAAATGTAAACACTGTAGATGCCTGCTCACAATTTTATGAGACTGCTGTCTAGACTGTGTTCCATACCTCCTTTTGTCTAGTGTACTGCTTTACTCATGTAAAGTAGTCAGTTCTTTTAATTTAGGTATTTTCTCCCTGGCAAATTCTGTTTCATTGTAGGTAATTTCAGATTTTCTCCCTAAATAAAACATTTAAATATGACTATTTTATTATTTACTATTTTATTATTATTGTATTATTTACTCTTTCTACCCTCTTTGCTGCCTCTCTTTTTTTGCAAAGAGAGGGTTTATCTGTCTGTTTTCTTCTCACTACAAGGTTTGCTACAGGACGTGATAACTTAGTTTTACAGCTCTCTTTTTTTTTGATTCCCAAATTATTTTTATTTTTGAACCTGGAACTAAATGCATGGGATTTCATTCATTTTTTATTTATCCTTAAAGGCAGTTTGTATGTTGAGTTTTTTCTTAAATACATGTCAGCCCCCATCAAATGTAAAGGAAAACTTCCTGTGGCTAGTTTGATGTTTGGTGAGTATCTTGAAATATAAAACTCTTGAGATTTTTACGTCTTTTTAAAGACTGTGTTAACACACAGAAGTCACACTTGAGATTTTATGGCAGCTATATTACTGTAACATTCTCCTGATAAAAAGAATATGAAAGGAGGAGAGTTAAATGAGCTGACTGGAGAAGGAGAATAATTCATTCATCTGACTCTTGGACTGAGTTTTACAACAGTGAAGAATTTAAGGTTTTCGTTTTGAGGCTTTTTCAAGTTAGCTTCATATTTTCTAAATTTATATCCTTAGGATACCTGCAGGTCTTCTTCCTTCTCTATTTTCTTTCCCTCTGCCTTGTTTTTTTGTTGCTTTTTTCCCCTCCTAATACTGATTAAAAATTCCCATACTTGTAAACATTGTCCCTGAAAGACTGAAAAAATTGTATCCATATTTATTAGCTGAAATTGAATATTTTTGTGTGTTTTGCTTTATAATTAATTTTTCTGGGTGTTGTGGTTGAACAATTTCAGAACATAATTTTTTATTAGTTTTCAGTGGATTTACTTGTTAGGAAAGAGTGCTATTGTCCTCCATTTATGGTAAGACAGACCTATCATATATTAAACCTTTATTACTCTTCACTTTGGAAGAGTCATTTTACTATTATATTCAAATATCCTAACTTGATGAGTGATTTTACATTAAAGTGAATATAAAAGTGTCTGTTTCAAAACAAAAAATGATGTATGAACTATGTACTGAACTTTATCTCCTTGGGGCATTCTGCTTGATCTTTAAAATTTCATTCAGATTTTATTATATATAATAATGTAAATTTAATTTTCTTCTTAAGACAGTGTTTTAGTTTCAAAAATAGGGGTTGAAAATGTAGTTTGGCAGGAAAAGTGTGTTTTTAGTTCACAGTTTCTTGAAATATGTGTAGTGTCACCTGTAAGAAAATACTGACATTTGGAACATAATGTGCTACTGTTGACATGTGGTACTAGATAGCTGCCCAATTCTGTTGTACTGACAGAAAATACAAGTTGTGCTAAGTGAGACTTTTTACAAGCCTGATGATAAGATTTATGTAAGAATATAGTTATGTGGCTAAAGTCTTTGATAACAGAGCTTTGAAGCCAGAGTCAATGTAGTTGCTGGCAGTCAGTGTTAAACAGAAGTGTTCACTGTACTTGTAGGTGCATGGGGAGCACTCAGGTGTATTAGTTCACAGTTTTAGCAATGTCTGCAGTATGTGCTTTTTAAGGGATAAGCTTAAAGAGGTAAGTTTTAAACATTTTCTCTTTTCAACAGTTTTAATTAAAGGTGTATTAATATTAATGCCAGTTATTTTTATTCAAAGAGCTTTATTTTTCAGAATGCATTTTTGCAATTTATTCTGGTCTGGTCACAGTTTCCTTCCTCACAGACTAGCTGAATGTGGAGTCTGAATGGAAACTCCTTAAAATGTATTCATAGGTCTGTGGAAGTGAATTGAAGAGTGAAAGAAAATTTCTGAAAAAGGAGCCAAAATATTAAGATACTAGGGGGAAAATGGAAGTTAAAAAAAAGCCACACCCAAACCCCTGTAGTCTACTAAAGAGAATTACAGTAACTTGCATGTCAGCTACCCATATTAGAATCAGATTATTTGTTCATAATAGCTTTTATAGAAACCAATATATTTCTTTTTTATTAGTGTAGAGGTGACAAATGCCTTTTTCATTAGGATTTTTCATTTCAGTTTGATTGACTTCAATTACCTAGCTAACTCGGGATGACAGAAAATCTGCCCTTTTTTATTTCTCTAAGTACTGATGGTGATTTCCAGTCCCTATGCTGAGACCTGCTGGAAAAATTGAATTTAGTAATGTTCTATTCTTCCAAACCTTAAAAAACTCAATTTTAAAAAATCAGACTGAGGGGTTTTTTATAAATAGTATTCGTATCCATGGATTTAAAAAGACACTTAGCAGGTATTTCTGGTTTAATGCTGGATTAAAAAAATCAGATTCTGTGTTTTCTTATGACAAACTATCTTGCAAGAAAGGTGTTATAATAATGAAAATAGTCACAGCAAAAGTCAAGTTTAGCAATACTGTAATAATGTCTCCACACTGAATACCTTTAAATTTTAACCTACCTCTTGTCACAACTTTCATTTGGATATCAGATAGCTTGTGCAGCTTTGACAGATTGTTCCTTTTATTTTCAAGGTCAGATACATTGGCTTTTTCCCCCCCGATCTGTATCTATATTTGTATTTTAAAAGCTCTTCAATGACAGTTGCTAGGATTTTTCAGCTCCTAGATTACCTTCTTCTGTAATAGGCTAAATTGTTTGGAAGCAAGCTTCTGAAGATGAACTTACTGTTCATCTGATGACTGCCTATAATAATGAAAAGGTGCAAGATGTTTTTTATATATGTACTTTTTTGAACGTTTTTCTTGCTTTTGAGGAGTCCCACTGAATACTTGTTAACAGGGGAGTATTTTTTAAAAAAGACTTAACAATAACCATAAGCAAAAAATCATGACTTCCAGTGTGTTTGGATGGTGCCCAGTTCAGTGGGGCTCCAAACCTGAAGATCTCTAGATGTTACCAAAACTTTATAGTCACAGAGTGCATGGGGCTGCATTGCAGAGCTGCTGCCAGTGGCTGCAGAGTGTCATCTGTTGGTCTGCATATATTTTAAAAAGTGCAGTGCCTCAGCTGGGGTAAAAAAATCCAAGGAAGAGATATTTTATAATCTTATTTTGGAAATTCTGGTTAGCTGCAAAATGAGCAAAACTCCTGTGTCTTAACTGTCAGCAGCCAGGCCAGGAAATACAGCTTTCAATTGTATTCTTTGTTGTGGGATTGATCAAAGTAATATGGTTAAGAGTTTTGGTATGAGGAGAATTATTAGAGTCAGATGCTTAAGAAGCCAAGTGGCATCTTAAAGTTCAAGAAGAGCAGCCTGTCAGGCAAGGGGAGAATCCACATTTAGATGTGATGCTAAGTTAGAATAATAAAGTTGCAGAAACTTATGGTGAAACCTGAAAGTTTTGATCATGCATTGTTAGAATTCATTCAACAGTCTACCTCTTTCAATTTTCCAGGATACAAAATCATACTTTTTTGCATGACTGTCCATGTGCATTATATTAACCTCAGCCATTCATATTATCAGCATGTAAAGTTTTTATTATGCTTTAATCTCTCTCAGTTTAATCCCCAGAAGTTAATATTTGTTTCCTCCTGCTTTTTAGGAATGCTATTGTTAATTAAAATTTTTAAATCTTTATTTTCTGATTTGTAAAAGAAGTTTAGTTTTATTTTTAGCACTAAGCTGATTCAGTGAACAACTTGTAAGGACTGTATATACATACTGTGCGAATATGTGCGTATGTAAGTGTACTAGTTTTCCAGCTTCTAGAATGAAGTTGGTTATTAGTGTACCTCACAGCAATTTAGGACAGGAAATGGAAAAACAATTTGACAGTTAAGAGGGAAAGGCTGTTTTAGGCTACAGCATGTGTTGATTTGGCTTGGAGCTGGGATTGGGATACTGATTTTGCTATGTTTAAGAGGGGAGGGCATGAAAAGAAAGAATCTGCCTTTTAATTTAATCTGCTGTATAGCTGGATTAGATACACTGTAAATACACAGATACCAATGTAGAAATTGAACGTTAGAATTCAATCTGAACATAATCTCAAATGATGCTTACTGCTGATACAGCTTAGTTGGGCTTTAGTGGCATACTTGATCCTTAATTCCTGACTTTGACAACAGTTTCTAGAAGAGAGATGATTTTACAACATTTTCCTCCTGTGGCATTTTTGCCTCACAACTATTAACTGAACGGGACTTGAGGATGAGAAGAAATAGTTACCTTGTAGATACAGCTATGTACTTCTGTCTCACTAAAAATGCTTTGAAGTTTCTATCAGAGAAAATATTTTCAACATTCAGGTTCAGGTTTGGGGTTAATAAGTAAGAGAAGAGCAGTAAGAGAGCTAGAAAAGTGGTCTTCCCTAAAGAGCTATTGCAAATATTGTGTCTATCTGTTTGTATATATGTATACATATAATTAATTTAAATGAATATTTTTTTATTACATGTCCAAGCCAAATCATGCATCTGAAAGCTGACTCTTTGATTCCTTGTTGCATACTTTCTTCAATAAATTAAATACACAGTTATTACCTTTTAATATAATTTTTACCTGAAAATAGGCTGCTTAGATATGATATATTTAGCACTGAAAATACAAGCATTCACTGGTATGGAAAGAGCATAGGGAGCAACTTATTATGAATGCAAGAGCCTGTGTTCAGTGAAGCTAAAATCTCAGGCTTCACCTTTTCTGAAAGGAAAAACTGAAGTAGTTGCTCCTCTGTCTGACTTGCACCCCATGTATGTCAACGATGAAGGATTATTAGCATAGAGAATTCAACAGTTAGATTGTTGTCTGTAGGGCAGGTGGAGGTTTCTTGCAGGCATAGCTGTTACACAGCCCCAGCACCCAGAGATGACTGTGAGACTGATGGTGTAAGTCCGGTGAACTGGATACTGAGCAGTTTCCATGAAGCCCAAATGTTCAAGGAGCACAGTAGCAGCATTCTTGTTCATAGTTTCTGTTGAGCCATTTTGTAGAAATTAATAGAATAGAAACTTCCATTAAATTTAATCCCTATTTACAGAACTGTGTGGAAACCCTGCAGTTGCACTTTCCTATTAAATTAATTATGAATATTCTGTAAGGAAGAGCAGTTTGCATAAAATCTAGGATGGAGCTGACTGTACATCTTAGAGAAAAACCTGCCAGATCTTTCCTTTGAAGGCCAGTGCACAGCCCTGTAAGAGTGTCAAATCAACACTGCTTATATGTTAGCTTGTGATAAAAGTACCTGGCAATCTGCTGTAAAATACTGAAGTGTTTGCTGCTTTTCTGACCTCCTGAGGAACTGTGGTTGGTCTCTGCTGTTTTTCCAGAAAACAAGTGCCTATCTGTGCCCTTCACTGTGGTTGCTCCCCATGAGATGCAGGTCTGGGTTGGTGCCGCTGGCTCCTCAGCAGTTATGAGGGAGTTAGAGAAACGCTCTGCCACAACAACTGAGGCTTCAAGCCTTGGCAGCAGCCTACTCTGCCTCTAGTTCAAGAAACAGTACTGAAGTAAACCTGAAATCACTTCTTTCAGACAAGTGGTAGCACCTCTTCTGTCAACTGAATCCCATATTTTTTTTATTAAATAGGACCCATTTCAGCAATCATACTGCATCAGCCACTTTGATGCTTTGTTGTTTCAGGCTGAGTGCATTGCCCCAGAGATGACTGTAAAAACTGTCTGCTATCCCAGGCATCATGCTGAAGTAGCTCCTATGAGTGTGTTGCTGATTCTGCAGGTTATCCTTGAAATGCAGAAATGTGGTGTGTCTGTGTTCCTGACACAGTTACTAAGGAATTTCAGAGAGAAGTGATAAAAAATTCCTGGGTATTTTCTGCATGGAGAACTGTGAAATGATAGAGTGTGTCTGTATTTAAAGTCTGAAGAAACCATTATTAAAATCCAGTCAAATGTTGCACAAGGATCAGTTCCAGAGTCAGTGTTAAGCGCATACTTTATGACTGAGTTAAACTGAAATGTTGATTTTAGTTTATTATTTTTTTTCTGAATCAGTTTTTATGAGTGCACTTTATGAGATTGCATGGCTCTAACTTCTGAATTACATTTATTTTTATCTTTGGAATAGCCTGCATTTTCTTAGTAGAGGTGAAAGTATTTGGTGACATGTCAGGAGGATTAGAATTCATTTCATGGTGACTGTCAAGCCTTTGAAATTTGATTTTGTTGTGCACTTATAGGTAAAATAACATCAAAAGAATGTTTCAGTAAAAATTGTTTAGAGGTTTGACAGTATCTGTATTGCATCAAGTAGTGACTATTTTACTGCCCAGCACCTGGCATGTTTTTCCACTATAAATGTGGATATAAGTCTGATTAAACTTTTGCATGAGCATTTCTCTACCCATGGATATGTACACAAAGGAGTAGAAGAGAGGGAATATAAGATCTCTGCTAACTGTGACTGTTAATTTGAGCTAGACAGCTTGAGAGTTTGTGGTATTAATTCTGCCTTTAGATTCTTTACACAGTTGTTTTTTCAATTGCATTATTATAGACCCATTATGTTTTAAATATATTAATATATATGAATGCCTCTCCACTTGTACTTGATCTGCTTCTACCACGTTGCCAACAATGTTTCGTATAGCATTAAGAAATTTATTTGGGATTTTAAAAGTTGGCACTGTTTTGTTAAATAAAGTATCACATACCATAGTGTTCCATATCTGCAGGAAAAAACCAAACACACAGAGAGAAAATTAATTTATTTAGCAACTCAACTGGTATCCAAGAGATTAGAAGTTGTCTCTTACATAATTCAGATTACCTAATTTGGATCTCTAAACCTGGGTTGAACAGCAAGTATATATATTTTTCTCAGAGTAAGGGAATACTCTGATGTTGGAGTGGCCAGAGGAGGAGTAGCTTGCTAAGCTGCTGATGGAAGGGAGATTGGACATGTGGGCAGGCTGAAACAGCCTTGACCACCGTCAGCCTAAAATGCGTTATCATTGCAACCTGAAGAGTGTCACCAGTGGGTAATGCATTTACATAAAGCCCTTGACTGTCTCACCAGTTTTATCACTCTGACAGTTCGCACTTTTCAGTTTGTAACTGTCATAGGGACTTACCACTACAGCTAAATTAGCTATGAATAGGTGAAAATGCTTAGGGTAGTTTGCTAGTTTTGTTTGGTTTTGACACAGATGATACAGGTTTAATTGTTCAGTTAGACCCAAGTAAAGAAATCATTTTTTCAGGCCATTTATTCATATCCTGTTGATTAAGCCAAACTCTGATTCAGAGGTTATAACATGCTCAGGCCTTTGAAATCCAAATTTAAATTTCCATGTGAAATGGGGTTGTCCTCAGCTGTACTTAGTAACTTTCTTTAACAGATCTTCATGGACTGTCAGACTTTTGAATATCTAAATGGACTTTCTTATTCATGAAACAAGGGGTACTCTAACCTTTTCACTGTTTTCAGTTGGAAGGGACCCTAACCTTTGTGTGAACCTGTGGTTACTTATGCACTGTGATGCCTATTCACATAGTGAGTCCTAAAAGTATCACAGCACCTCGCTCAAACTATGGCACACATCTCTTACAAAACCAAAGCACTGGGCTTTTAATGGAAATGAAACAGGAGTTTTGTAGGAAGTCTTAAAAAGAATGAAAGTGAATAGAAGTTCCAACCAAAAATTTAAAATGAAAGAGTGAAAGTATCCAGGGTTTTGCTAAATGTTCATGTTTCTCTAATCATCTACAAAATCCTCCACATAAAATGAAATTGGAAATGCTACCTTGCATGAAGTCTTGGCCAGTAATTGTAGAATTAGGAATGGTCTGGTTCATATTCTTTTGATTTATTCAGGCTTCTACAATTCTGAAAGGCACAGGCTGAACTGAGAATAAATGAAAAGTATACACTTCTGCCTATTTTATTTCTGCATTGTCAGTCTGCATCTCAGTTAGATGAGGGATTTCTGCTCCACTCAGTTAAAATGCTGCTCTCTAGAAAGAATTTTGTATAAGTAACAGGGTTTTTTCACAGCAAGCGGAAAGGCGTTTTTCTTTAAATATGGCTGAACTGCATATAGTGTCTACTATTTTGCATCATATTTTCATTCTCTATTAAAATGATTGGTGAGCTCCATATTAATGTGCTTGCTGCATTAAAATTATATTTTGTTGTCTGCAATTGCAGAACTGTGTAAAACTCCTTAAATGCTACATGAATAGGTGTCTTAATTCAGCATGTTTCTGCATGTTGTTCGAGAGTAGATATAAAAAATAATTGTGCATGTATGTTTTCACAAGCCCAATTGCATTTGTTGTCAGGTTATTGCAAAGACTTGCAATAAATTTAATAGACTTCAGGATAATTGGCTTTGCAGCGTTCCTTCAATTGGATAGACTCTTGCTTTTAAAATTTATATGCCAAAAAGTAGTCTCACAGAATTGCGTTCACCTTGATTTTTAAGATACAGATATGAGAAGATGCTTTCCTGTTAAAATTTCAAAATTTCAGGAAAGTGTAACAGAAACTGAAAAGATACTTGCTACACCATATATAATATATTTAATGTATTTAATGAAACTTGTGCAGTATTTCAACTATTACATATTTATTTCTTTTGAGGGAATATTAGTCTTTTTCAGTGGTTTTCTTTACCACCATTCAATGGTAGATCAAAACTAATTGACTGATGTTCATGTGTTTCTCCCTACAGTGTCTGGATCACAGCAAAGTTTCCTCTGCTTTTTTATGTTTGGTTGAGGTTTTTTTGAATATTGTGTGTTGCCCATAGAAAACACTACATGAAAAAGAAATGTTTGTAGAAGAAAACATGCAACATGGCAATGAGTTTTTGAGTGTTTATAACCCTTGTAAGATTAGTCATACCATCTATATATACCTAAATAATAATTTTTGCAATTCTGTGCACTACATGGAAAAAAGAAAAAGGGAAGATGAGTCTGGAAACTTCGTTGAAGATACATATACACAAACAATATTCCAGTTAAGAATATCTGCAGTTTTCAGCTTTTCTATTATAGATAATGAATAGAGTTCAGCATCCCAGAGGCAAACATGTACTGGCACTGACAGTTTGAATAATTATCTTCACATCTTCACATTGTGTTTAAAACTTCACATTGTTTTAATGTAGAATGTAGTTTGTTGGTTTGGTTTTTTGGTTTTTTTTGTTGTTTTTTTTTTTTTTTAATTTAGTCAGAGCACATGCCTAAAATCCTTATCTAGAATTGCAGGAGTGGAATTCTGGTCAAGCTGTGGAGCTGGGGGCAAAACTTAGCTTCTTCCAAGGGAGAATTTAATTGTAAATGCCAAAGATATGCACTCATCAGGCTTTTGAAATACTCTAGAGCATGACCACGTCAACACTGCTGGCAGGTCTGGACATATTAATTATTTGGAGGCTTTGATTTTTTTTCAGGAGGACAGAAAGAAGAATTATGGAGGGTTAACATTTTAATGTATTTTGGTGACAATTGCTACCCAATAGTAATAGGTGATGTTAAGTAAAATACAGATTGCAACATTTTCTATTTTGTTTTGTCCTTTTACTTGTATTTTTTTATTTAGTATATGTAAAATTTTTCTTCATTGAAACACACCAAATTATTTAATGATTTCCCCCTAAAATTTAACCATTGTCACATGTTTGTGAAGTACCATCCTTGTGGTCAGACTAATAAAGAAGAGAAGACAGGCCCTTTTACAAGACTTACACTAAAGCTGGTCTTGCCATATAACTTCATTCACCACCTCTTCTTAAGTGAGAGCAAGTGTAAACATCAAACATTTGTGAATTAAACCAAAAATTCTCATTATACTTCATCTTTGCTACCATACCCAGAAACAAAATATGATGAGATTTATGCTAAGAAATGTCTGTGTGGAAGTGCAAAAGGCAATGAAATAGAATCAGAGTACTGTAGCCTACACTTGAATTTGGTGGAAGCTGTACAAAACTGTTCATTTTAGTTGTTCAATTTTTGCTTTCCAGCCTAAATAATCAGTCTCTGATTAATAGAGGGTTTGTAAGAGTCAGTTTTCTTCAGTATACTACCTCTTCATTAAGTGTTTCTTTGCATGTTAATCAGTTCATGAGAGGAGCTTTGCTGGAGTGGCTTGGCAATTTTGCAGTCTAGAGTATTAGCGCTTGGAATTATCCAATTAAAAGTACAGTTAGTTTTTCGAGTTTAAGGCTGGAACATGGGATATTTTGGGATGAGGAGGCTATGCTGTTTAGGTAACTGCCGCAGGGTAGCTGTTCCTTTATTCAGGAGACATCAAAAGAGGTGAACTGCCTTGTGTCTGGGCTGCAGCTGGATTGAAGTTACTTTGTTCTACTCTAAGTCTAGAAGACCCAAATAGAAATTTAATTTATGGTTATCTTACAATAGGTCAAAAGTTGTCTTTTGAAAACTTCTCTTCAGGCTTTTCAAGACCTTTCTGATCAAGATCTTTGTGGCAAGATGTGTTGCTGGCTTGAAAATCATGGGCTTTTGTTTCATTTCTGAGCACATCCTATCTTCAGGGCAGTGAATTCAATTAATTGACCCAGAAAGCCTTTGATGGCAGCTGCTGGGCACTTGTAGCAAACTTCCACCAGTTAAAGCTGTGCCCCATGAAAGATGAGGGAAAAACAGCTGACAGTATGTTGTTCAAAGATAAAGGATAAAAGATAGCAGTGTGTTGCTTTCTGTGCCGAAGGCTTCTTTCCTGCCTCTATTTCCACAGCTGTTTTTACTTATGTGTTTGGCTTAGGCTATTAGCATAATAAAAACAAGTGCTCTTGTAAGGAACTACTTGATGAATGTGGATGTTTTGACAGTATACATCAGTGCTTTTGAAGCCACACAGACTGATAGGTGTCTATGTTTAATAACTTACTTATTTAAATAGCTACACAGCAACAAAATACATGTCACAGAAAAGTGTATGTATTTGCTACATTTTTGCTTGCTTGTGGAAATTAATTTTACTATATCAGGATTAGAAGCCTGAGCTACCATTTTGTGGAAATCCATCTTTCAGACAGCTGGACTCAAAGACTAATATATATTAATTATTTACTATCCAAGGCTTGATTGTGTTGTATGCACTCTGTGGAAAAGCATTCTCACCAGTAAGTTCAGCTGAGCTCAGCACCAGTTTGTGTAATGCACTTCCATTTTGTACTTTTATTTCAGCTTCTCAATGTCTACTTATCTATAATACTTCAGCATTTAATAAATAATTAAGTACGTACAATTTTTTAAAATATAAACAAAAATTAAGACATTGCAGAGGATTTACACTGCCATCCGACACCTTCACCCCTTGTCTGCATGGTAGTACTTTTGTGGCTTTTACATTTTTCCATGTTTTACCTGTGCATTTTCTTTGAGATTGAAAAATGCTGGTTTTAAAAGGAAAAGTTGAGACTTTTATAACTATGCAGGCTGAGGGCAATCACTTCCTATTGCCCTTGTCATTTCAGGTAAGGCTGCTTCTCTGTGTGAGACTGTTGTCACTGGAATTGCACCCTTGTCCTGTTTCAATGAAAATTAACTGGGTGCATTTAAGTTCAAGGAAGCAGCCTGATGGATAAATCAAGGGGCCAGAAGTCTCTGGCAGCGATGGACACACTGCAGTGGTGTTGCAGTCATGTCAGCTGAATTAGCTAGCCCTAAAGGGTGGTCAAACCCTAAGGTAGCTGTTAGCTTTGTCAGTCACCAAATACTTGACACAGATAGCACGAGAAATTGATACATTTGATTATACTGCCTTACAGGATGAATCTGCTTAGCAGACAGTAATTTTCCTTTTGCTAGTCAGAGTAAAAACATTAAAAGTTTGTGCTTCCTCGAAGCTAATAATAATATTGTAGCTGCTAATTTCTTCAGGTTAGAGCAGCACATTTAGCCTATAAACGCCTGTGGCTATCTAGCCTATAAACATGTGTACAGAGACATGACATGGAACAAAACTTGTGTTTTGTTTCTTTGTACTATGTGTCTCATTTAGAAACAGGTCTCTAGGAAAGCTGGGATTTTGGGCTATCTAAGTAAATATCTTAAATGTAGAAGCAACGGTAGGGTTCTTCTCCAGCCAGGAGCTGTAAAAAAACTACTCATGGACAGTTAAAAATAACAAGGAGAACACTTGGTAAGTCCTTACTTTCAATGAAGCCAATTTTCTGTGACTAGTAGGTACAAACATGGTTATTTTTTCCATAGGTATAGATTAATATTTATTTGTTGATATTAAGGAAGCACTTAAGCATCTTGTTATTTAGTTCTCAAATAATTGATTTAAAATCTCTGTGTAATTTAGTGATTAACAACTCTTAGTTAGCTAGTTATAAATGAAATGCATTACTTATGATAAAAAATACTTTCAGTAATTACAAAATCTCTGTATTTGATAACTATTTTGAATGGTAATTTTGATCATGAATATCTGGATTCTGATATATGAATATGAAATATTCTTTAAGAGCCTATCTCTAGGGAGGAAATTCTTTAATTAACTCCTGCTGTTTGTGTGTATCTATTTACTTTAATCTAGTTCCAAAGTATTTCCTTTAGAAGGAGGGTATTATTATACACATGTATGTGTGTGCCTGGGTTTATAATTTATGCAAAAATTAAGTAACAGAAATACTTTTCAAATACTAGTTTATTCACTAGACTTGTATTGGCAGGCTTCAATGCACTGTCCTAAACTGAGAATTAGTTCTCCATTGAGGAGGATCTGGTTAGTCTTAGCAATATCCCATTTTTATTAACTATTTGCTTTAGTGGGGCATTTATAAGATGTACAAGGATATTTTTGTATTTTATGTTGTTTTTCTTCTGCTTAGTTGAGGTTAGGATATATTGCTCTTATCTCCAAAAAGCAACAACCGTGGAGCAAGTTTTGAATGTGGTTTGTAAAACTGCGGTTACGAAAAAGGTAGATCTCAAAAGGCAGTATTTTCTGTTGCCTTCCTGTGTTCTTTTTTAAAGAATGGCCAGAACCTTTTCAAGTGCATTTTATTTCTGCATTTTAAGTCTTACCAATAGGCTAATTTGGTAAGAATCCGTGGCTGCTTCATCACAGAGGCTGTAGTTACTCAACAGATAATGCTCTGATGTGATGGTTCACTTTTAGGAAATGACTTTGCAAACTGAGTATTTTTCATAAATGTTTTCCTAGTTGCGATGAATTATAAGATAAAAAAATTGAGATAATTTTAAGCAATACAATTAGAAGAAGGCTATATATGTTAAATAGTGGGATTTTTAAGGCTTCAATACAGAAGTTATATAACAAAACAGCTTTTTAAATTTAGAAATATTAAAGCATTTAAAGAAACAATGAAAATAAATTGCAACCAATGTCTTCACAAACTGTTTGTTTAATACTCTCTTCATAAATATGATATCCTTGATGTTCTATTAAACCTGTAACATAATAAAATTGACAAAAAATCTGACAGAAATCAGTTTGTTACCATCTCAACTGTAACAGCTGGTTTATCCTCTTGATGTGTAAACTGCACATTTGGAACATAAAGGGCAAAAGCTGAGTGGATTGACCTCTCTGGGTGAATGAAGAGGATGATTAATCTTAGAATATTTTTAGAACTTCCTAGCATAATTAATTTCTATTTTGGATACATAGTTCATCACTGTGGCCCTGGTAATCTTGTAGCATTAAATTAAGGTTGTATTTTTATACTCTGTTGAGAAGTGTTGCTGAATCAAATGCCTTTCCCATGAGACCAGAAAGGGAAATTTGAGAATTTTTTTTTTTTACCTAGGACTTCTTTCTCAAAGACTTAAGAAATAGTCAAATATAGGTAAAATAAAAAACGGGATTTAATGGATTTCATTTATTAGGAAGTATTAAGAAGTAGCACCTTTTATCCACTAAGACCTGTAGAATTTTTCCCCTGCCTTTATAAGAATATTACTGATAATCATAAGCTTTTGTAAAGGTGATACTCCTTGTTCTTCAGGCATTATGGATAGTTTTGAGTTGTTTCCACAGTAGAGAAAAACAGGAGTGAAAAAGATGAGGATCAGACACATGGCAACTTTGCTACTTATTCTTTCTTCTGTACTGATGGGGTGAAATAGACAGTAACATCAGAGCTGCAATTGTTTAAGTTTTTTCACTTTTTTGTTTTTAAGATTCTTATGACTCAAATTGAAAATTGACAATTCCACTCCTAGGAAGACTCTTGTTTGTCATTCCTAGGCATAGGTTGTTTTGAAGGGCACCATAATAAATGAAAAAAAAATCATTGAACCAAAAAGTTAAAATTAAGGAAGAAAGAATGTTGCATCCATGCCTTTTTTTCCTCTCAGATTGGTATATATGTAGTGAAAGTTAGTGGAAAAATATTTTATTTGATTCCAAAGTGGGATAGGTCTTCCACCTGTTTTACACTTCATGTTATGTATATGTCACAATTATAATAAATAAGGCATTTCTATTTGTTATTTCTGTATGACAGTCTAATGTGATTGTCTTCTGTGTTGAAAACACTTTATGAAGGAAAATTCACTGTAAATAAATGTAACAAACTTTCAAAAATCCATCTCAGTCTGTAGAAATATGCAACCATAGATTAGAAATAATACATTGCAAACAGATCTTATATAGAATTTGAAAATATTTTCAGGTGATAGTACTATCAAATGTCAAATCTGAATAAAGAAATAAAGAATTTTAGTTTGGGTACTTTTCATTACCTTAATACAATCTATGTTCATATCTGAAGATTTCTTTTCTCTTCCTTTGCCATAAATGAAGTTGCTAAATTTTAGGGGATTTGCAGCAGCTGTAGTGAAATGCACACTGGCCCAGCACACCATGAAAAGAGTGGAGATCAAAAAACAGCAAAGAATTCTCCATTTCAGGAGAGAGTGAAGACAGTGGTTCATGCAGTAGCTAAACTTGCAGATTTTCAGACTTGTGATGTGGACTGATGTGATATGGTCCATCTAGCATACAATTTCTTCATTATAACACTGATGCCAAACATTGTTCTCTCACAATTCCACGTGGGTGACTTAGTGGAGATCGGTGGATGTTGGGCCAAGACATGACTGGTGTTTTCAGCAACACTATTCAATTGATTAATTTTTTTATTTTCTTTTCTCCCCTGATATTTCAATTTTAATTTTAACTGTACTAATAACAGAAAAGGCAGATAAGGAGTATGCATGTAAAGAATAAAAAATGTGAGTGAGCAGAAATAAATGGAAGAAAAAATGGTTTTTGAGGTACCTGTCTTAATAGAGTAGAATCTGGTAGAGTTAAATATCAGCAATAGAATCTGACCAGGTAGAGTAACAGTGAAAATAGTCAAAGAACAGGAGAACAAGCAGCAATCTGAAGCAAAAGTTTGAAACTCAGAGAGTAGCCTCAGGATAAGAAAAGCAACTGGTGAGTGTGTAGAGACAATCCAATTAAATGAGAGCACATCTAATGAAAATAACAGGAACTAGAGCAAGATGAAAATACAAATAATTGATGAAGTAAGTATCTTTAGATGTATTTAAATGGAATTAGTTACGGTGAAATACAGTTTCATCCTATATGTAAACCTTTGCTGATGCATAAATACAGAAGTCTGCTGCTGACAGCTGTTTTGTCTGTCAACATAAATATGCCAGTCCAGTGAGTCCATGCTTATTATCAAATAAATAGGTTCCTATTTACAGCAATTATTATTTCATTTTCATGTGAGATGATTTTACAGATATTGTAGACTGAGTACTGTAATATTTTACCATTGCTTTAGCTCAAACAAGTCAAACTCTCCAGCTTGTACGTTGGCATTTTTTGAAAAAAACTTGTTTTCTTAAACAGTATAATAATATTTTCTGAATACAATAAAGTATTTTTTGCTGTTAAATGACATTTCCTCTTTACATTACATCGCCCAACAAACTCTTAAAAACTCTTCAGCTTCTTCATATGGAAAATTTGACTAATTTTGTTTTTAAACTCGTGCAGCATAAGCCCAAATAACCCTTATAGAGCTGGTTTATGTCTGTGGATGATTTTAAGGGGAGGACACCTGGTCTGGACATAAATGGTTGGAAGATTGTTCTGGAAAACTTTTAGGTTTTATGTGGCCACTTTGGCATTAAATTTCATGTGATCAAAAATGATTGGTGGCATATGTTTGTTGCAGCTTCAAGGATGCTGGAAGTGTGCTTTAATTGTAGCAGTGCAAAGTTCTGACATTAGGTATAGGGGAGTCCGTCCATAAGATGATACCAGCTCTACAAGAAAATAAAAAAAAAAAAAGTAATTAAATTGTAAATATTTACTAATATAATATTATTTTCACCCTTTGAGGGAAATGTCTTTAATGCATTTAGAGATTAAAAGTAATTCCTCCAAGCTTTTAAAAAAGTACCCACAACTTAATTTGATTTTCTTATCATATTTTGTGTTCACTGTGACAGAAATACTATTATATAATATGGAAGTTTTAATTAAATCTAGATTTATTTAATATCTGCAATAGTTATAAGAGTCACCGTGAGTTTAATACATGTGGTTCAGTCTGTGAGACCTGGAAGCCTGGAAGACCTACATCAAGCTTAAAACTGTGGAAAATGTTGAGGAATACATCTGGTGCAGGTAGCTCACTTTGCAAGCTGCAGTTCAGGCAGCAGCTTGAGATGCAGACTGAATTCTGGGTGAGAGTGCACAGAGACAAGAGGCCACAAACTGCCAACCCTTGGCATGACAAAGGGCATGAAGAGCAGTGGCACTGGCCAGAGGAGTGGACACTGAGAGACACAGCGAGAGCCGAGGACTCCGGAGGAAGAGCGAGATTTGGGAGACTCGAGCCTTGCACGCGGCTTGGACTGTGAGGGTGTGAAAGCTCAGAGGTTCCTTTGTTTGGGATCCTCCTTGGAGCCACCAGCTCGGGCTGTTTCTGCGTTGCTGCACCGTGAATAAACTGTTCCATGGAATGAGGTATCTGAGCCTCAGCCCGGGGAAGGGCCCTGGTCTGACTGAAAGCAGCGAGCAGGGGCTCAAGCAGGGCTGCCCTGGGCTCAGTGCAGCCCCCGCTTGCCAAGGGGCTCTAATCCCAACAGCGACAGTCGGTGACACTGGGAGTGTCACTGCCACAGTCTCGCCAAGGCTCAGAGTCTGGGAACGCTTTCTGTGGTCACAAATCTTGATTACATGTCTACAGTTGATAACAAGCCACTGATACATAGCGTTCAAAAAAAAAATACCCCCATTCCCTTCCAGTCAGCATTTTAATTGTGGAAAGATTATACTTTTGAAGTGAGTCGTCCAGTCACAGCTACTTCTTGCATCATTGCCCTCCCAACTTAATATATTTTAACTACCCTGCCAAATCATGGCATGTTACCTTTTAGAGCTGACAAACTTTAAATCTAATGCAATATATTGGCCAGTTTACGCACACAGTCAATACAGAGCTTTATGTTGAGTAGTTTTCAGCTGGATAGCTCTGTGCCATTGCTGCAGGCTTTTCCTGCAGTTCACTGAAAGCATGAAGAAAATGAGTTAGGTTATGCTTAGTGGTTCCATAGTGTGAGTTTGCCTGCTTGCACACCTGTCTGGATTTTAGCTGGCGTAATGCTGCAGCCAGGAGCAAAGCACATCAGCAGCAGGTGGGTGTAGCTGTGGTGCAGAACCAGAGAGCTGTCAGCAGAATTGCTTCAATGTCTTGAGCACAGCACTGAGCCTCCTCTTTCAGCTCTGCAGAAAACAAGTAGCAGCAGGCTAGAGAAGTGTGACTCTCTCTGTGCCTGCCTCAGCATCTAGAGACATAGGAATGCAGCTCTTTGAGTAACAGGACTATGGATTGGAAGTGAATTTTTTTTTTATTGTCATTCTTCTGAATAAGTCCCGCTGATCTGTGCAACAACTAGTGCAGAAATCTTTAGATTTAGATATTTAGAGCTATTTTTACTGGGGGTTGGGGGGGAATGAATAAGTAAAATATCTAGTAAAAATTTTAGCACCAAACATTACAATTATGTATATTTCTGTCAATTATCGTCCACCAGAAAAGCATTTTTAATTTCCCAATATATTGTTGTATTTTAGCAGGTGACCATGTGCAGAATGCTGCGCACTTTGTATTCTTGACATAGAAGCTTTTTTTTTCTAACAAACTAATTTTTTGGGATGGTGGTGTGGTTTTTTCCCTACTCTTGTGATCCCACATTGAAGAATTCTGGTGACATATCAACAAGGTGGTATCGTGTGCTCTATTTATTGCAAAGAACTAAGTTAGATATAAGCTAGATGCTGTGACTCTGCTCTGAGGCAGGGCAACCAGGTTTGTTGTTCACGGATCCTTTGGGGTGGATTAAAGTGAAATGTTGCTAAATTTTATTCCAACAACTGCTTTGAAAAGGTAACTGGAAAAAAACATAATGGTCTAGAAAAGGGTCCGTAGTCATTTTGGTGTGTATGATCACCCTTATGACAAGAAAATTGCCTAGAGAAAAATAGAGAAAGAGACAGGAGAAGATTCTGGAGGTCTGGTGGTGTTGAGAGGAGGCGATGAGTGTGTGTCTGTCTGTCCAGGTCTGCTTGTGTTCTGACTAAACCCTGAATTTTGCAGCTGTGCAGTGGTTGCTTAAATTGTAGGAAAGACACAGGCATAAAAAACCTCCTGACCCTGCTTCTGTGGGATCCATTGCTTGATGGTAGCTTCTCCTTTATTTAGAAAAGAAGCATGTTTAAGGGGAAATTTAGCTGCAAGGTCCAAGTGATTCACTACAAATATTCTTCAATAAAAAGAGAAAACAACCTAACAAACTCATTGTCCTCCAGATGGAAGACTTGAGAAGGTTTTGAACTGAAATGCAAAAGTCATGGAAGAACTTCTCTGCAAGACACTCAGCGGGGGAAAATGAAAAAACAAAAAGCCAAAAAAACCCCAAGTTTATCAGCAGGAGAGTTTGACACAAATTGTTTGCCTCCATCTGCCTGTTTTCTGCCTAATGTAAAGCTTCTCTGCAGTGCAGTACTCAGCGTGGCGGAAAACAGGCTATATTTTGTATGTTCACTGTGCATGTTGCTCTTCTTTGACAAGTTCTTCTTGGATGAGATATTGTTGCAGATATCTTTCTGGCTGGATTAGAGAGATTTGTATGCTGGACAGAATAAAAAAGAAGGAACAATATCCTCAGCCTTCACTGTTACTGCACATAGAGGAACAATGTTCTTGGAGGAGCAAGCAATCCTATTGCTGGTAATTAAAGAGTTAGGACTGGTTTCTGTAACCAAACAGCCTATCCAGAGTTTGACCAGTTCTCACTATCACCTAATCTGAAGACTTTTCCTAATATCTTTTGCTAAGGAAGTCTCTTATTCATTAACCCCAATGGGGTCTGTTCATCCTTAACACAAATTGTGTTCATTATTCAAATTCATCCTTAACACAAAAACTTGTGTGAAGTTAGATATTGCTGCCACCAGAGTGATGGTCATTGATTTCATTTTAGTTTTGTTTGATAATAACTGTGGAAAGCGGGAACTGCTATTTTGGCACTAAGGTCGAGCAAACTCACTCTTTCTGCAGCTCCTGGTAACATACACAGAAAAACAGAGCTACCAAATGAAGTTCAAAGGATTTACAATTACTTGGAAAAATCTATAGTATAAATTGTTGCAATATACACTGTATCGTCTATTTCTGCTTTTCGTCAGCAAAATGTACTAGAGTCAGGTTGGTATACAGTAGCCCTTCCTTGAATACCATCTCACTTATTAACATATTCAGTTTTTAAACCGTGAGTCTTTTATTTTTTGCATGTTGAGATCCACAGAGAACAGTAAAAATTCTTTGTATTAGAGATGCAAAATGGAATACAGCAAATAAAACAGTCTTTTAAAGTGATACTTATTTTATCTGCGTGATTTTCAGTGTTATCTGGTTCATTGGGGTGCTTATTTTCCAGTTCTCTATAAGCCAAAAAACTGTTCCTAGGACACACAAAATCTGGCATCTCAGATGCTCTTCATAATATTTTTTCCTGCACCATCTTCCTAATCTGTTTCACCAAAGCAGCGCCTCAGTCAGACAGCAGTCATAAAATTATATTTGCCTGTGAACAGTTCCAGAATAATTTTGTGTTTTCACATGTGACCTTGAGAATCTAATCTTTTTTTAATAGCTTTCCATTTCAACTAATTTTTGTATCAATATTTAAGTGCTTTCAATATTTGAGGTCTTTATGATAGTTCTTTTCCTTCAAAGGATGACATTTAAATATGGTATCTTTAAATATTACATGCAAGTCAGTATTCAAATATTTGTCTGCTTGTGCATCTTACCAGGGGAGTTTAAAAGCAAGATAATACTGGGGGTCAAATAAATCAGGGTGATTAATGGTGCAATGCAAGTTTTAAGTAGTGTGATCTTTTAGATGAGCACTTTTGAACAATGGCTTGTGTTCCTTTTGTTCTTACAAAAGTGCAGATGAATAGACTTAATAAGCAAAGGAGAACATATTTGAAGGTGGAAAGATACAGGTGGGAATTTTGTGGTCGTAGACTTTTGAGTCTGCATATTGGCTTGGCTGTGCATCAGCCTCATCAGCTCATCTTCTTGGACTCATCCTATACTGAGTGGAAAAAGAGGCCTCCATATTTTTGAAGATGATTCAGGGAAGGAGGCTAAATTAGATTCTTGGTTTAGACAATTCAAATGTTTGTGTTCAAGAGATGCTTTTCTGCTTCCTTTTACTCCTGTTCTACCCATGGTACATGTTATAATCTGTCTTGCTGTCTGTTTGGTCAAGGACGACAACGAATTAGATGCTGGTGGTGTGTCGCTGACAGGCCCATACTCTTTCTTGTAACTGCTTCTGGTTCTGCCACCTGCCATTTCAGCCTTGGCACGAACAGGCTTTGCTGTACCAACATCCCACTACCTCTTAAGGCTCTTTCCTTATGTTGTCACATGGACAACTTGTAACAGCTGAGTGAAAAATCATCTGATTTAGAGGAATCATGTTTTTCTGAAAATTTTTGGTGAATGCTCATTGTGCCCATAAGTGGGATCCATACAGACTTAGATAACTTGGTCTAAACTCATGGTATAGAGGTGGCAAAATGCCATTTAACTGCTGTTCAACCATACTACATTAGAAAAATATGGCAGTATTCAAAATCTATTAATGCTGTTTCAGAAAGGTTCTCTTAAGACCTAAAGAAAGGTTTCTTTCTAGAATGTGGCCCTTTTCTGTAGCTGTGACTTTTACTTGCATAGAGAAGACCTGATTTGCTGTCAAAGTTCAGTGTTTCTATACATTCAGAATGTCTTGAAATGTTGAGAGGGTAGAGAAATCTGAGGCCTATTGGTGTTCATAATTAAAGAGGTTTAAGTTTACTTAAGCTCCGGGAAGTTTCTTTCTGAATGTTTATTTAGATTGTAATGAAGTTCATTTTCAATAGCCTCTGTTAATAAGGAATATGTTTGGATAGGCTGAATTCCTGCTAGTATTTTTAGCACTTTCACCAAACTGTTAAAATTGACTTTTATAGAAAGCATCTGCTTTTTTAAAAAAGTGGAATGTGTATAATGCAGTCTGAACAAATTCCTGTCAGATGAATGAGTCAAGAAATGTGCCATCTGACAGTAACCATGTCAGCAAAAGAGATGTATTACTTGGATATAAAGCCAGATTCTACATACCTGAGCTGAATGTTTTTCTAGAGTGCCTATTGAAATGTCCAGATGTTACCTGCAATTGTTGGTCATTGATTTGGAGCACACCAAAGTGCATGAAGGCTGTTTTCTGTATTTTTTGAGTGCTCTGTGTTCCATGATTGCAGTCAGTCACATAATGACATTTTTACATCACCCTGAAAATGTGGATGAAATGACTGAAAGTTTTATTCATTGGCAGTCTGTTTATCAAAGAACTGAATGGAAGAAACTCAATAGTGTGTCACTGTGAACCCTGAGTTAGAATGTCATTAGCACCTGAGAAAAGTGGAAAAATTGGTGAAATGGGGAGATTATAGTGGTGAGTTTGTAGGTGCGATTTCCAGGTATTCCTTATAAATTGGATGTTTCCCACCTCCCACACCCCCTTAAGTTGAATTTAATAGTACCTCTCTGAACATGAGCTGCAGGAAGAGCTCTGAAGGGTGTAATCTCAATTCGTGGGAGGCTGCTTCTTGCCCTTGATACCATATTGGCTCAGCATAAGCCTCTGTCTTACTGGCAGAATGTGTTGGATGATATAGCTGCTGCCCACATGCTGGAGAGCCTGAGCTCTTGTAGGTGATTAACATTACACACCTTTTGCCATTTGGTTATGAACGAGCTGCCATGATGTCTGTCCTTGGGATCATTTTAAAAAGGAAGCTTTGGATTTCTCCCCTTTACAAAACAGTTAGTAAGCAGGACCAAAAAAGTGATGTGAGTTAGAAAACAAAGTTTAGTGCCTCTGAGCAAGAGTTTTGTAGTGGTCTTCAGGAGGAAAAATTTAAGGGAGGGGGAGGCTTTGTTCTGCATGAGGTGTAAAAGCTTTGATTACTTCAAGAGTAGATACAGAACTTCTTCGTACATGAAAGGCATTCCTCTGGGAAACCATGAATGTTTTGACCTATCTTTGTATTTTATAGTCAAACAAATACCACCCTTGAATTAGAACCAGTTTTTATTCCTGTCTTTTGGGTTTGAGCAAGGTTAAAAAACTCCAAGGTTACTGGAAGTCCTCCAGAAAGAATATGGTATTTTTACAGGTGCTAACCGTCTTACACCACTTATTCCTAGGTTTGAGGATGTTTGGTTTGGTTTGATCACTTTATTTTTTTATTGTTGGTACTACTTAAAATTCCAAAGTTTTTTTTAAACTGTATCTGTATAAAAGTAGACATTTCTATATATAAATCATTATGTGATGAGTCAGACATTTTTAAAAGGATGATTTTTTAACCTAGTTCGCCGTTAAAATGTATTTAATTTCTGATATTTTCCTTTTGATGTGGCTACATTAATTTTCAATGGCTGAATTTAAGACGCAGAAATACAATTGCACGAGGGTCACCTGACCTTAAAGGATTTAGTTCACTGAGGCCTTTTTAAGTCTACTTAGACTACCCCTTATGTAAATTTAAGAACATGGAAATATGTTCTTAAAAGTCTCCTGGTTAGAACAGTCTTAGTATGTCCTAATTAATGACATAATATAATTTTTCCACTGTATATATAGCTGAAAGGCCTATTTCTAATGTGTGAGCAAAGTAGCCATGCTGCAGATTGAATCCCATTCCTCATATTCTTTCCCTGGGGTCCCAGTAACGATGAGGAAAAGCTCATAGCCACATTCCTCATAGTGGTTTTCTTGAATTCTGGAAGGTTATTTCTTATTTTTCACTCATTTTTTCTTTGTAGTTCCTGGTTTTTTCTACCAGATTGTGTTTGCAGCATGACCTGGGTTTCTGCTTTCCCCAACATCTGTAGGTAGTTCGTAGCTTCATTGAAAAGATTATGTCCAAGCCTGAAGATAACATTCAAGGTTGGGTGTGGCAAGCATAGACCTTTCCCGAGAGAAATTTTCTCTTCTTCTTCCTGTGTTTTATAAACAAAGATAAAGTTTGGATGTTATTGAAACAGTCTTTGGAGACAAGGGCGGTTCAAGCCTGGCCAATCGGCTTGGGGGGAGGTTTTGAACTGGCCCAATCCGAGTGATCTTTGAAAGTCAAGTTGGAATTAATTAATAAAATTAGAACTTTGCCACATTCAGAAGCCTCAGTCTTTTCTCTCTGCTAGCAGTTCAACAGCGACAGTTGGGTGTCACCAAACAGAATACGTCTCAGAATGTTATTTTTAGATCCTTAGATCCGTTTGGCTATATCTAAGCATGATGGTTAACATATGACTTGTGGTCTGTCTTCTGAAAGCTGCATATGTAAAAACAACAGGAACTTACGCTATGAATTGACTGTATTAAAAAACTGTAATTTTTTTTGTCTATTTCTTTTATAAATAGCAAGGTTTCTATATATGTATTATCACTTCTTCCATGAGGATGATGATCATGTATGTTGACTGCTATTGACCTTGATAGTGGAGACTCTCAGCATTAACTCTTGGGAAACCAGGCCTGTGCAGACCTCAAAAGATCATTTAGTTCATGCTTTCGTGATCAACTCTTATGTTATTCCAGATAAATTTTTGCTTAAGTTCTTTTTAGAAACCTCCTGTGAAGGATATCCCATAACCTCATTAGGAAGTCTTTTTCAGTATTAACCCAAGCTTCTTTTATTGCCTTTTTTCTCCCTGCCTCTCTCATTCTACAGTTTAATATTAATACCTAATCTGCTATGGAGACAGGGAACATCATTTGCATCAAACAGCTTGTTTCACCTTGGTCTTTTTTCAAGCAGTGAAAAGGGTAAGATTTAAGAACTGAATCTCAGCTAGGATTTCTACTTGTGTTTACTGTAGGAATTATTTTCTACTCTCTCTCATTTAGGCATTTGAAAGATCAGTATTATGCAAAATGATTACACGTAGATCACCAAATTGCTTGTTGCTTTCTTCTTCCCTTAGCACTCTGTAAAAAGATTAGACACTGGGTTTTAGTAGTGAGAAAAAATCATGATGTTGCATAGAGCTCGTGTTGCATACTGTCATTTTTTCTCCTTTTGATGCCATGTCTGTGTAACCTGTTCTGTTTCTCCATCCTCTGCTCTGGTCAATGCCTACTTTTCTTTGCATTTACATTCTTGTTAAAACTTCCAGTTTTCAACAGATGCAAAGGCAGTTGTCATAATTCTGTTCCCAGTGGCCTAAGAAATGTTGTTAATGGTTTCTGATGTATATTTACTACAACATCTTGAGAATAAAGGTGAAACCTGATTTTTGGACTTAGCTGCTCTCTGTCTTAAGCTCATATTAAAAAAAAAGTATTAAATCTGTGTGGACCTCATTGCTCCCAAAATGTATATTTCTTCTTGATATCCCCACATACTTAATAGTCAGATTAGGTCCAGATAACATACAGCTACCCTGTGTTGGAAGGGAAAGAGTAGGGAATGTTTTAGGGTTGTTTGGTTTTGTTTCTGTGAGTTTTTTAAAAGACATTTGATGGCCTTTTTGCAACAGTTGCTTTATTGGGTCTAGAACATTGAATGCAACTTACCATTAAAGGATTTTTGCTTTCTCCTGTTTTTAACACGTTAAAATACCAATACTTCTGGAGCTTGGCTGAGTGAAAATCTGTTTTTTAAATAATTAAGGAACAACTGTTTGTTTTTTGTCTATCCCTTTTGTTTTGCTGATTTCTGTCTGTGAAGAATGCTCTGTAGATTTGCATGTTTTCAAGATGAGGAATTCAGCCATCACTCAAGCATTATTGCAAAAGATACAGCCTGCACATGTCAGTTACATTTTTTTTACTAACTTAGATTAAATTTATTCTTGCATCTAAAATGAGTGTTGCATCATCATATTTGCATCAAGCCTGTTGTATCAACGAGGTACTCAGTGGATTACACTTTGGTTTAATTACATCATTAAAAATTTAAATCTTTGTTCAGATACACATATTGGTCACAGTCCTATGTAGCTTAGCAAACCCAGGGTAATATTCACAATGGGTATTGTGCTGGTGCAATCTGCAGTTTTAGAGTCAAGCTTAGCCTTAGCTAACTGGTGTTCTCAGGGATACATATCCTGGCAGCTCTCTGCAGACAAAATTAGAAAATTAGGTTGTGAACAGGCTGTGTGGTAAAATACATTGTTGTGTCTGGAACACAGAAGCTTCCCATGACAAAAGAGTGTTTGGACACTATTGTTCTGGTAGTTGCTCTTGTAAAACAAGAAGGTCCTTGTTAGCATTTGACAAGGTGTAGTGGGTTATCCTTGGCTGAGGACCAAAATCCCACCCAGCTGCTTGCTCATGCCGCTGCCTCAGTGGGTGAGGGGAGAAAAGACCAAGACTGTGAGATCATTTACCAGTTGTCATCATGGACAAAGTAAACTCAGACTGGGGGATATTTATTTAATTTACTGCCAATTAAAAAGGCACCTCCTTCTCTGACCTTCATGTTCTCCCTGCTGCTTCTAACTCTTTTGGTTCCCTCTTTCTCTCTCAGTCGGGTGTTTTTTGCCTGTCCTTAAGCATGCTTTCAGAGAGTCACCACCAGCTGTGGATCTGCTGGAGGTGGTTGGAACTGGCTGTACAGGTCACGACAGGCACGTGGCACAGCACAGCCCTCTGCCACCAACACTGAGACACAGACACTTCACACAATCCCAGAACACACACTCTACTATATTGTCTAAGATCCCACTTTTGGAGCCAACACACTGATCTTATGGTGGAAAGAAGGCTACAAGCTATGTGGAATTTCCTTTCAGGTGCTTTTTGGGGTTTTTTTGTGGGTTTTGTTGTTGGTTTGGTTTTTGTGGTTTTGGGGTTCTTTTTTGGTTGGTTGGTTGGTTTTGGGGTTTTTTTTGCAGCACAATGGAAGTTGGTACAGCTTTTATGTGGAAGAAAGGAAAATATTTTCTGTTTATGAAGATACCTTTTATTCTGTGCTTAAAAACTGTTTAACATCTTTTACACAACACACAGGTTATAAATTGATTCAGAGGGCTTCATGCTTTCTTCAAGTAGGTATGTTTGCAGTTATCACCATACTAGTGGCTTTGGAATGGGTATTATTATGATTTTCTCCACCAATATCATTGCTAATAATCCTATTAGAGCTCATGACTATCAATAAGGTCCTCTATAAGCCCATTTTTATGATACTTTTAAGGTATTTTTAATATTCTATGTGTTTTTTGTACGTGCAGCCTGATTTATAGAGCTCTCTGTTCTTAAAGAGTTTGTCTTCTGCTTTGCACTGGAAGGTCTTTGTCTCTTCTGGAAGGCAGAGAAAGAGACTTTATTTGTTGAGTTTGTTATTTTAGCTCCTTTAAATAATTGAAACTTCCACGTCCTTTCTGGGTTTTTTTTTGCTTAGAATCCTGTAAAAAGGATACTGAAATAGGCAGCACTTGCATCTCCAGCATGTAGTGTTCAAGCATGTTGTCATCTACCGTCAGGATCTGCAGACAGCAGCTGCTGGTCATTCCTGCAGAGCTGCCTGCCAGGATGAATAAAATGGTGAGTGGAAGGTGCTTGGAAAAGCAGAGTAACAGTAGGATTACAGGAGTTTAACTAAACTGGTTCTATCCTGAGGCATACAGTTGGCAGATGTATTTAATGTCATAGATGTACAGTGTGTAGGGTTGGAGGATGTTATGTGTTCTGTAAATAATTTCAGTGATCCGTGTGAATTTCTGATCCCTGCTCTGAAACAAACTACTTTGTACCTCAGTCTGGAGAAATTAAAAACGCCTGGGATAAGCTGCTGCTTATCTGTTGCATGGGGAATTATCTAGGGGAGCTGTATATGCTTAAGATGTTGATTTCTCACTGTTTTTATGAAATTGCTGTTTGCCTAGATCGTCTTCTTGTAAAGTAATTGATTTTTGTATTTCATTGTTACTGTATTCATCATTTGCATTTGCTAGCAAAGTAGATGTGGTTATCCATGGATTTGACAGAAAAGAGGAGCAGAATCAATCTGGTTCCTCTTACAGTGATGCTATATATAATATGTATGTATGTGTGTTTGTGTGTATATATGTATATATACATATATCTATACACACACAAAATGTATCTTATGGCTAAAGTACTGTAATTGCAAAGGTCCTATATGTATGTTTATATATTTAGTATTCTAGGGGCTCTTGTTTCTGGAAAAGCAGTAAAGTAAAAGAGAGGTTATGTGTGTTTTTTCTCTTCCTTTGAGATTTGAATCTCTGGTGTGTAATGATACTACCATAAAATCTGCAGCTCCTTCTCTGTGCCTTCTTAGCACACTAGCAGTATTGTTATACTCAAGCACATTTGGTAGACCTGAGCTGTGTGGTAAGGGCTAAAGGTTAGGAAGATACGAATGTTAGAATATAGCCTAGTCTTTTAGAGTCTGACATCTAACCAACACCAAGAAAGATTACATAAAGATTAGATTCCCTTAGAAAAAATCTGGATGAAAGAGTGATGGTTTTTATTATAACTGAAAAGTAATCAGTGCAGAAAAGTAAAATAAGGATTAAGATGGGGAAACCCAACAGTTGTTTATTTGTTGCCACAGATTCTGAAAAAGAAAAAAATTACTTGGAAATGTCTGCTAAAATACATTTTGCATTTGTCCTTGTTGGATACTGACACCATTGAAAGTTAAATCTAAAGGAGGTCAATTATCTTAATTTCTAAACCTAAGGAGATTTATTTACTAATTGGGGCTAGAAAGAATATTTGATAGTAAATTTAGGCAGATGTTGCCCTATATACTCTTGTCCTGTTTGTGAACAGTGTAACAAGAATGATAGATTTGCCTTCAATCTTGCAAACTGTCTTGAAAATTGAAATAAGCTGAATAATAATAACAGTGCTTTTACGCCTTTCCAGAATGTATTTTTAGTGAGCCTGTTTGTTTTGCTGTCCTTGGTTTTTTTGTGGAGACTTTCTTGTATACAAGCTTAAGACCTTAATATCTTCTTTAATGTAATATGTATAGGTTTATATCTTTCACAGATGTTTACATAACCTGCAGGAAACATTGATCTGGCTAACTAATTCATACACTTTTACTACCATTTTCTTAATGCTATATTTCTTAGTCTTTTTCTCTTCCTATGTTGTTATTACTTGTTCAATTCTTCCAATATTTTCTCATTTTAAGATCTCAGATTTTTTAGTGTTCTCCACCTCTCTTTTTAAGAGTAAAGTCAAAGGCAAAATTTTATAAAATATCCTTTGTAGATAAATCAGTTGTATACACCTAAATGTGCAGACACAAATAGGCTATTTTCTGAATTCAGTCAGTTATGATCTCTGTTTTATTGCCACTGGTGAAAGTTTATGTTACATTTAATTTATGTGACTCCCAATGGATACTGTATGTAGTGTACTTATCAACAGAAGTGTTTCTTCTCATATAGCATGAGTTGCACAAACACTTATTAAAAAATCCCTTTTTAGAGGGACCCTCTTAGTGGCTACTCTGTTAGAATTTGTTCTTGTGATCACTTTGTGTGACCCCTGATAGTCTGCCTGTATGATGACTGAAGGTTGTCTTTCGATTCACACTTCAGGGCAGCTAGCTAGACTTTTTGACAGTAAGCTCACAATAGTAGATTTCAGCCAAAATTTTCAAGCTTTAACTCAAAAATATGATGTCATCTGGTAATAGGATCTACAAATGTGAAATTACATAATTTACTGTAAAAGCACAGTTAGACTATTTGCTTACTTTGGCTGCTGGCCTCAGTCAGTTATATTCAAACAGAAGAAACTTTGTTCACTTTGGAGGTTTCGTGGTTGCAGTTCATCAATGCATTTTATCTTCTCACAGGTTGTGGCCATTCTGTTTGCTCTTGTCTTTATAACCTAGATATTTGGTGATAGGTCTGCAGCAAAAAGCAAGAGATTACTGTGCTTGGAAGGAGCACAATGTTCTCAGCATTTCATGTAACCTATATTGATCCTATATTTAAGGGGGCTAAAGAGAGGGAGAAGCGTTGGCTGAGGCAACAAGAAAAGATTTTAATTTTACTATTTAAGGACTTTCATTAGTGGTTTTGTAAGACTTTTTTTTTTTAATTAGTAACTTTATGAGATATTGTACTGTATTAGATCCTGTCATGTATGTTGTAGGCTGGGACAGCAGTTATTTTGTAGTTTTCAGGAATCTTTCTCATATGTTGCTGGTCATTTCTTTTCTGTGTCCACATGGGAAGGTTGTCTTGTTTTGTCCTTAAGTTTTGGCATGACAGTAGGGAATCGTGTTCCCTGCAGCCTTCACATTTCAAACTCATTTCAGAGTTTGTAAACATCAACAAAAAGACTTGAGCATAGCTTGTTTGGTAGGCTGTTTCTGAGGAATTCCGCAAGATTACACATTGGCTGCTCTAATTCCCTGTTTGTTCCTTTGTTATGGATTACACTTCTTCTGTAATTTGTTTTTGTAAATGTATTCTGTCTGGAACCACATTAACATATTTTCATTCAATAGTCCACTATTAGTTGTATTTTTGGAAGAAAAACGCATTAGACTTAGACCTGAAGAATGTAGTTAACATTCATCTGAACTGTTACATGGAAAATAAAAACTGTCAGCCAGATTCAGTTGCATCCCTTGATGAGAATCAGATTTGATTAATAAAGGTAAATTGTGTAATTTATGAATGACTAATGACTAATGAAGAACTAATGACTTTTGTTAACTGTTTAATACTGCTTGGTGTAACTTTTCTTAATTGCATTTTATGCTATGGAGAGAGCACATGTTAAAGCTATTAAGATACAACTAACAATGTGTCAAAATTTTAAGAGAGAAATGTATAGGAACTAACAGAGTAAGTATACTGTTTTATATAGAGATTGTGATTTTCCTCTAGTTCAGAATATCTGTACTGTCTATACACTGAGAAAATCTAAAGATTTTGCATTTCGTAGTTGAAAGACAGATGCAAAGTTTAAAAAGAAGGAGATTTGAAGCCCAGCTATATTCTGAAAACAAAACACTTGTCACCTTTCTAGCAAAGGCAAGGAGAGTTTGCATTTGTTTATCTCTTACTCTGTTTTCTGGGAAGGAATGAATGAATTCTTCTGAATGCCTTTCCAGGTTCACTTATTGCTGTTGTTCTCCTGCACTTTTTTTCCCCTTCTGCTGAGCATAATTCCTCGCTCAGATGAGAGTAGAAAACATTTTGTTTTTTCAATTTCTTCTACAGATCTGTCTTTACTTCCCCTCTCCCCCTTGTTCTTCTTCCCCTAAAGTGGAATGCTACTCATGCCCTTTTTGTTGACTTCAAGCCTTTCTTGACTTCAGATTGCTTACCAGGTACCCAGTCTTGAGTGTTGCCAGTCAAAATTTAGGAAAATAATGCTAATTTGAGTAACGGGTGGTGGACTTTGGTTATGGTCTGCTGTCATTTGGGCTCTGTTGGTTAACCAATAGATTTAGATGCCAGAAAATATTTTGTATACATCGTTGATGTTTAGCAGTGTATAGGGTCTGAATAAAGATCTTGTGCTACCCAGGGACAATTGTGGGGGTTTCATAGTGATCAAAATTTAATCTGTTTTTTCAGGTTTTAAAACATAGAGGCTTGTTTCCTTATATTACTTAAGATGATGGTAAAACACAGACCAAAATATTGTCTGAATCAACTGTCAATCTAGGTATTTTATAAAATTGGAAATATGTTGTACTTTCTCCAAGTAATCCCTTTCCAGGTTTGATTGGTTCTGAGCCCTCTTTAGACCTGTTTTAGTATGCTCCTGGAACATTCAAGTCAGGCTGATTTTCTGCCTTTCAAATTACTGTTCTTTATAGTAAAGAAGGTGAAAGGAGCAGTTAAATGATAACATAATGCATACCCAAGTCTCCTCTAAATAACAGTCAATTGTGTACTCACCAGAGGAAATCAGAAGTACATAAGCTGCGAACAGTGAAACAGTATGTTAAACACACCTTGTGTACCGAAGAAAATCTTTCTTTTCCCTTCTTCTAACCATTCGCTGGTTCTTCTTGCCTTCAGAATGTCCAGGATTATTTGCTTTACGTATGTATAAGTAATGTGTTAAAAGACACAAATTTTAAGTTTTTCTAGTGGAAGCACAGGATATACAGGATGCACACAAAAATGCCTCCATCTTACATTCCTCAGGCATTCCTGATCCCTTTTCTGTAAACACTGCAGATTTTGCCTGGGTAGGATATTTTTGTTTGGTGAACACTCTTCAATCCCAAAAGCATGACAAGATACAAAAGCAAAGCAAAGTTGAAACAACTAATTTAGACTACAAGCAAGGCACAGTGCTTAGTAATTAAGGCAATTATCTGTTGAAACAGATCTGTTGAACACTTGTTACAGGTTTGTAAGCTTTTTTCTCCATATCTTTTAAGATTTACAGTCTTTTCAAAAGATGCAACTTAATTAGAATTTATTGTAATTTTTCAGTAATTTCGGCATAAAGTGTTGTCGAATATGTAAGAAAGGGAGGGCAAATTGTCATGATGGTGCTAGCTAGCCTCAGTATCTGAGAACCTGTTGGAAGGGGGAACAAGGAGTAGCTGATGAAGACTCTTCTCTTAGGCTATTCAAGATATCATCTTAACAACTTTCAGAAAAGTGGTTCCTGAATCTCTTTCCGTAGTTGATCATGTCATGTATTCTCAGCTCTATTTTGAGGTGCCCTGTGGCTGCATCTCAGAGTTCTTCAGCATCTGATTTGAAAACCTGTGGCATTGCTTTGTTCTCACTCCAGTCCCAAAGCTGCTGGTGGCAATCACGGTTATGGGTTGGTCGTGGAGATCATTAGAGTTGGCCTTGGATGTGCATATTAAAGCCCAGGGAGAGCAACCTGGCAGAGTGCATAAGAAAATTTCAAATCCATTGCTTTGTTAAATATCATCAGACAAACTGACCAAGAGAGAATGTATGATTTTGGCTTATGCCAGCTGCTGTAAATGTACTGTGAAAGCATGTCCAGCTCGTTAGTACTACAAACCATTGCAGAGCTTTCTACCATTTTAGACAAGTCCAATTAATTTCTGGTGATAACGGACGAATTTATTGTGGATTTAAACAGTGCTTTCCTTAATACACTGCAAGTGCCTAATTATTTTTTCTATGTGTCTTAATTCCGGTAAACTAAATGAGCGCAGAAATTCATTTGTGTTAGTGTCACCTTCTCACTGAAAAGTATTAAGCAGTCATACAGGGTTTGGGATTTCAGGTACTTGTATCTGTCAAATAATTGCTTTTTAAAACTTTCAATTACTTCATTAAAATACAGAATTGGAAGAAGCTGCTTAAGTATTTGGAACACAAAGTTTTAAGGAAGGTTTGCATTTTTTACTGTCTCCTGTATTTTTTTTCTCTCAACTTCAAAGAGTTTTTTTGGTTTGTTTTTAATAAGAGAGACTGCTCTTAGCATAGCATTCTTTTGGAGAATCTTGGATGTGGAGGAGGGAGGAACTTTATTGAACTGAGCTGTGCTTTAATCTTACTTCCGTGAATATCCTTTTCCTCTCAGTTCCAGAGAAGGAGCCAGAAAGAAAAAGAGCCACTACACAAGGGGCAGAGAAGAACAGGGAAAGACAGGGAAAGGACACAAACCCAGGAGTCCCTCATTCCTGGAGGTGGTTTGAATATAGGAGAAACCTTTGCACAAGCTTGAGCTTATCAGATCTTTGTGAGCCAGTCCAGTGATGGCCAAGCATTATCATGATGCATCTAGAGGTGTATCTGTATTTGCCTGCAGTGCCTGTTGTTACTGATGTTATTTATTAAATGTCTTGTTGCAGTTGGCACTGTTCTGTGTGAGCAGAACAAGGCTGAGATGAATGCCTGTAAGTATTGCTTTATATGCAAGCATTAGCATAAGCATTAAAATCAATTTCAGAGATACTTTGGAGGCCCAAATCTCTGTTTCACGCCTTCTTGCTTTGTCCTTCAGTTTTGTCACCATAACTGGAAATAACCGGTCTTGAGTGTCACCTGTAGATTTGTGGTGACATAAGGAACTGTACAGGTGTTCCTCAAACTGCAGTGACTGAATCATGGGACAGAGATTTCTTTCATTTTTGGTTATCTGCCCTTACTCTCTGCTTAATGAGCAATTCAGCTAAAATGGAGATCAGCATTTTTGCAAGTATTGTGTCAGTCCATTTCTGGCATTAATACATGTAGTTTTCAAAACTATGAAGACACTTCTTTTTGTTCTAAAAACAGACAAACACACACCCATCCCCCCAAGACACCCATTAAACAGTCTGTAACAATAGGTTTTGCAGTAATATATTTCTGTGAAGCCAGTAAGATCTCTCCCTAAAGCAATTAAAGACGTGACTGATCTCTCTACAAAAGAAGCAGGGGAACAGTGGGGAGCATGATAAAATATGTTAACTTAGCAGCAAGGTTTCATATTTTGGTAAGTATTCTGCATATGCAAGGTGTTCCCTAATAATAGAAACCTGAGGTTATTAACCATGTTTGCCACACAAATCTGACATGCTGGAGAGTGATCGCCAAAAAAGTTAACTCAAAGATGATGATTTGGGTTAGGAAGTTGGGAAGAAAACCTGAAGTGTTCTCTTTCCAGTGAGAAATTTGTAAGTGCAATGTGATGATGTTTTGTTTTTTTGGTTTGTTTTTTTTTTTTCACTTGCAGAATCATTGAAGATGTTTTTCTTTATATGATTTTGGCATGTTAGAGT
The DNA here is from genome assembly GCA_013397955.1 of Grantiella picta. NCBI lineage: Eukaryota > Metazoa > Chordata > Aves > Passeriformes > Meliphagidae > Grantiella > Grantiella picta. Next base: position 2,044,761 of record VZRM01005894.1, on the reverse strand, counting down.
AGAAATTAGTGTTACACAATTAAATTTTTTTCAGAATTTCCTTTTTGGCACCTGGTGTAAGAGTCCTGTAGGTTGAAAAAACGGGAGGTAGATGACTGTAAGCTTTTTGGGAGGTACAGATTGTTTATGTGTCTTTTCCTGCTGGAAGTCTTGGGGAAAAAAATATTATTTACAGTATTGAAGCAGTTGAGCTGTGTGTTGGGTATCTGTAAGGGAAATAAACTTTCATATAACTTCTACAGATATTCTCTTTTTCCAGGGAAAATACTTTGTATTCTATTCTGTTGAAAAAACACTTGTGATCTGTAATAGAATATGACACCGAAAATAGATATGCTCATGATGGTTTTGGTTTCATGTATTCTGCATTTCTAGTTGTAAAATAGCTATTTTTTGGTCCAGCAGCTGTAATGAAAAGCCATTATCCCCTTGACTCACCTAAAGATGGGAATCCAGTAAAGGATACTGACTGCTGGGGAGAGCTAGTATTTACAAAGTGGTTTTTAGCACATTTGGAGGGAAGAGTGATAACAGGAACTATTCCAAACAGTGTTTTTGCTCTTTGAAGTCTGGAAAGGATTTTGAAATACACTGAAAAATACATTTGCCCATTGTTAGGTTACTTCTGTGACACATTTTGATGGTGTGGTTAGTCAGAGAGCCAGGTTAGTGAAGCAAACTAACCAGAAAAACTGAACAAGCTTTCTTTCCAACATAAATAGACCAGTGAATCAGCAGTGCACATAAGCAGCAATGCATCTGGTTTTTTCTCTGATTCCCTTTTTTTAAAATTGGATTGTCCTCTAACTACCTATGTTTCATTTAGAAATTGTTTTTGTCTTGAAAACTGGAGTTTGAGTTTCAAGAGAAAAGTCAGATAACTTTTGATTCCTTTCTTTTAGTCAGCTGGCATAAAAAAATATTGTAGTAATCAGGAAAAGTAATAAAAAGCATTACTTCCCTTTTTCTTCCCTTCCAGCACATATGTGGAGGTGACTAATTGAAGTGCAGTAACTCTACAATTACAGTTTCATAATGAAAACAGATGATAAGATAGAAGGTAACAGAACACAGTTTTCTGTGTGCCTGTTTGCTCACACATAACTGGGACCTTTTTACTGCGGAAGCAGTGCAGACGCTCTGCAAAATCATTTAGCTAGAGTGGGCTGTGATTTCATCCCTAATGCTTCTGCTGCACAAATTCAACCTATTTAACAGAGGAAGATACAGTGTCTGGCAGTGAAGATGTAAGACCAACATGGGAGTTTTCTTAGGTGGTTCGTGAATGATTTCATGATTTGAGAAAAACAAGCCCCCTTGTGTTTCCTGATGAGATTTTGTGAATATCCACAACACACTGTCCTTGGTTAGGTTGTGAGAACCAAATGTTTATTACGCCATATTATTTTTTTAAGGCTTGAAGTATAATTTATGTTAGATTAAATATCTCCATTAGGTATATCTGAATATTGAAACAAAGTGTGAGGTACTCTTCTGTACGAATCTGAAAATGTGAGAACACACAGGATCTTCAACTCTGAAACCAGCATTTTCTTCCTCAGTAATTCTTATTTTTAGTGAAAATAGGAAACTCTGACACTTAATACAGATATAACTAACATTAATTTTCAACATAATTCCTTACATCTGTTTTTTCAATATAACACATAAATTCCAGTCTTGTGTCACTATTACAGTTTTTTTAATTAACACTGCAAATAGCTGGAAATGCAATTGCAAATGCATTTCATTTTTCATTTCAGCATAAAAACAAGAGGTTTGTGGGGCAAAAGACTACAGAACACAAAAAAGGGAAAAAGTTTTGCAAAATACATTGCATAACTTTGCTCATAGATAATGATGTCAAGAGAATACAATCGATGAGGTTGCTGTATTTCAATTTACATTTGCAACACAATAATAATGATTGCTAGATTATTAGAGGACTATTAGTTGTTCTCAGCTGTCTTTTAGCTGAGAAGAAAATTGAGTTTGCAGAAAACAATTGGGTGTTTTGGTTTTTTTCTTGCAGTGTTTTTCATGTGAGAAGCACAAGCTGGGAAAAGGCATAAGGAGGCAAAAAAATATGATGATAAAATCATGCTTTGATCAGATTAGGGATAACAGCTCCCACAAAGTTATTGCAAAATAGTTTCATAATAAACCTTGTTTATCACTAGCATTGTTGGTTGTATTTATAACACGGGAACTTGTTATAACTGTGTTTTAACCATAACATCTAATAATATCTGAAGATGTCTGTCTGGCTTTGTTTTGCTTAACATTTAGCTGTTTTTATCAACCAGTTTTCTTGAGCTTTTGTAGCTGTGTGGTTTTGTTCAAATTAGCATGATCTATGCTCATATTAAGCCTATTTCCTTTAAAGTGCAGGACTGCTTAGTTTTCTAAGTTTATCCATCGAACTTCATAATAAAAGTAATCAGTAACTTACACTCCCTCTAGCATTTATTTGAAATACTTCTTCAAGGACTCAGTAGATTAAGGAGAGGTTTATGAACACAAACTGATGTGTGTGAGCTTGGGCTTAACCATGTGTTACAGCATTGCCAGTTGTTTATATTGTATGTTGATCAACAGTTTCAGCAGATTGCTGGCTCTGGTGTCACTGCTTGAGGTTATCAGAGTCTATAAAAGAAATCAAACTAATCCTGCTCTTGCACACAAGAATGATCCCTCTTCAGTTCATTGACGTCTTAAATTGCAATTTTATTTTTAACTGTTTTTGACATAAGAAAGAAGGAATGGGTCTAAAAGGCACCTCGCCTACAGCATCCACCCCAAGACAAGGCGAAGGGGAGAAGTTGTGGTCAACGAAAGTGATGAGCTGTGGTGAGATTCATAGCTAGCTAGCATTTCCAGATGTGGTGTTACAGTTTTATCTTAATTACTTCTCATCATATTCTCATAATATTCTAATCTGATTGGAACACTTTCAAATTCTTTGAAGCATTTTATTTCCTGGCAGAAAAGAAAAAAAAATCCCACAGTCGAAACCTGTTTACAATTTATTTCCTCTTTCCTTGTTTAGGGTTTCATTTCATCATTTTATGCATACTTGAATGCTCCTCCTGGTTTCTAATTTTCTCTTGAAAGTTTTACTTTTGATCTAGTTTCAGTAGTTGCAGAATATTCAAGAAATTATCTGAGGTTCTGACTTGAGGTATGTAAGGAAAGGAATGAGAGAAGTCCACAGTCCTGTGTAATAGTCCATGAAGGTGTCATTAGCTACAGGCTGCTGGATGTTATCTTAAAAATTTAGCTCCTGGTATAAATGTAATGCATGTCTTTGTAATATATTTTAGCCTCATCTGCATTATTTAAAAATCAGGTCCCACTTTTAGCTGAAAGTAAGTCCAGGTTACTCTGTGTGGGCTATGTAGGGTACATTTGATTTTCTGGTTTAGTGGTTAAAAAAGGTGTTGTATATTTGGTTTACTAGGATATCATTATATAAGCAGTATTTCTTTATGACTAGTTACTGAAACAGTCTCAGATCAGGAATAATTTTATTCAATTAGCTTCTGGAACTCCTGTTTTTTCAGAACTTGGTTTTATATGCAGCTGACCACTGCACACTGTACTTTGCCCTGTCTCTGCAGTGAGACATGGCAACTCTGCAGCAATGGTCATAGGTGATGTTGTTTACATCTGGATGTTTCTTAAATTTTACCATCTGAGACCAGGGCGGTCACCTAAACTAATTCAGTTTCTTATTTTGAGAAATTCTTAAGTGACAAATACTGGATTTAAAAGTAGTCTTCTTTGGTTTTTTTATGCTGGAATTTTCTATATTTCTATTATCCTGTTTCCAGTGAGTCCTATCTTGTTGAGCGTCTTTCTAAGTGTTTGTTTTCTGCAAAGTACTATACTTTATCTGTTATGTACTTGTCTTGTTGTTATCTTGTTTTTTTTTTTTTAATTTGATATTGAGGTTTCTAAAGAATCTCACAGAAGAGGAATCTTTTTTACTGCTATTAAAGGAGAACTATGATATCCTTGTCTAGGGAAAGAAGAATTTCAGTATCCTTTTACAGTACGAAACACAGGAAAACAACCATATTGCTTTAAATGGCTAAAATATCTTGAAAAAAACCCCAAAACATATGGCTTTAGCAAGTCAAATAAGTGGAGTAAGAATGAAAATTCCTTAGGTAAAAGAAGTCCTTCAGAAATCAGATTTGAAATGGTCAGTGCAATAAATGGTGATTTTACAAGCAACAGGAGACACCATGGTGATGGTTTAGAGCTAGTTTAGAGCCTTCTCTGTGCTCCGGTCCTTGGCCAGGCTTCTCACTTCAGTTAATCAAGACTGAATTATTTGAGCTGCAAACTGAGTGGAGCACAGAGCTGATCCTCTGCCAAGCTGGCTCAGGGCAGGCAGGGTGTGTTTGCTCCAGTGCCTTCACAGACACATCCCTGGGGCTTCCAGGTGGAGTGGACAGCTGCTCCAGGGCAGTGCAGTGCTTGGGCTGATAAATCTGCAGCTATCAGCACATAGCTCCATGCAGAAGCACACCCACCCAACACCACTGCATATGCACACACACCCATTCCCATTGCTGTCTAATCCTGCATGATCTATTTTATCCCCTTGTTGCTGGAATCCACTTTCTAGCCATTTCTCAAGATTATGAGAGGACTCTCACTGGTCTTGCCTTTTACAGATTTTCTGTACAAAAATTCTTGATTTAAGTTAAGTGATCAGTTAAGCTAGTGTCAAGAAGCTCAGGTCAGAGTGTGAAAGGGGGCCTTAAAAACCACAGGATGCTGACAACTGAACAGTAATTTGAGGGAGTTGTGGGAGCTGGAGCTACAGGAGAGCTTGAGTCTCAATCAATCATGCTTGCTTCAGTATTGATTCATAGGATAACTGCTTTCACTTGGGCTATAGTGAGGAGAATAATTGAGGTATAATGATTGAGAGTAATTGAGGTACAACCTGAACTAACTGCTCCAGTAAAGTCTACCCTGACTTAACAAGGCCAAATTAGGTAAATTGGCTTGGTAAATATTTTTATTTTTTGAAGACATTGTAATGCTATAACTGGCATGAAAGCGTGTTCTTAATCTAAAGTAAAGATCAAGTGGTGGGTTGACCCTGGCTGGATGTTAGGTGCCCACCAAAGCTTCTCTATCCCTCCCCTCACCTAGACACCTCAGAGAAAATATGACTAAAAGTTCCTGGATCAGCATAGGAGCAGGGAGGGAACACTGACATGTTACCATCATAGACAAAAGTATCAGTTCAGGGACATTAATTTAGTTTCTTACCAATCAAATCTGGGCAGAGTAATGAGAAATAAATCCCAAATTTTTTAAAAATCTTCCTCTTGCCCCTTGGTGATGCAGGGAGACAGCCAATGTGGATTGTGATCAATTCATCACACACTATCTCTGCTTCTCCTTCCTCCTCACAGGAAGGACTCCTCACACTCTTCCCCTGCACCAGTGTGGGGTTCCTCCCACAGGAGACAGTTCTCCACGAACTTGTCCACCATGAGTCCTTCCCACAGGCTGCAGTTCTGCACTAACTGCTGCAGCACAGGCCCCTCCCAGGGATGCAGTCCTTCAGACACAGTCTGCTCCAGTGTTGGTCCCCCACAGGGTCACATATCCTGCCACCAAGCCTGCTCCAGCGTGGGTGCCTCTCTCCCTAGGTCCGCATGCCCTGTCAGGATCCTGCTGCAGTGTGAACTTCCCGTGGGGTCACAGCCTCCATTGGGCACATCCGTCTGCTCTGGCTTGGGGTCCTCCATGGGCTGCAGGGGCACGGTATGGCTCACCATGGTCTTCCCCATAGCCTGCAGGAGAATCTCTTCCCCAGAACTTGGATCCCCTTCTTCCCCTCCTTCTTCACTGACTTTGGTGTCTGCAGAGCTGTTTCTCTCACATGTTCTCTATAGACTGCTCTCCTCTGGCTGCAGCTGCGCGGTTTTTTCCTCCCTTCTTAGATGTTACCCCAGAGGCACTATGACCTGTGCAGATGGGCTCAGCCATGTCTTGCAACCGGGGGACACTGGCTCTGTCTGACATGGAGCGAAGCTTCTGGCATCCTCTCACCAAAGCCACCCCAGTAGTCCCCCCGCTACCAAAATCGTGACACATAAACCCACTGCAGCACAACAGTCTGCAGGCTTGCAGTTTTTCTTGGGTGATAATTGCAGTGAAAAGGATAATAATTTAATTACAATAAACCCCACGTTCTTGGTCAGTGATGCACTTCGTCTTGTGAACCTGTCAGTTCCTTGGGAAGGATCTTCTCAAGTTGTTTCTCTTTTTAATGAAACACTTCAGCTGTCATAAGGTGGCTTATAAGTTCTTATCTTTCACAGCAGCTTTGATATGAATTAAGTGCAGCTGCTGTTTATGAAGAATGGTGACATGGAGCTTCTGCTTTCTTTTGGCTTTTCCTTGGTCAAATATAAAAAATTACTTTTTTTTTAGTACAGTTTGGTTCATTTTGTATCAGCCTGTTGAAAAGGTAAATGCATTCTTGAAAGCTTTTCAAGGATCCAAGAATTTGGATTGATACGCATATTAACTTGTGGCAATATTACTGCTTTTCTGCAGCTTTGTACATAATTTTGCTTATATTAGGAATGTCACTATTTAAATGTAGTTATTTCTCGACAATTGCTCTTGGAGAAGCATATGATTTGTGAGCTGTAGTAATAAATACTTGGAATGTTTTACACTCCATTTGTTTGGAAGCAGCTCACTTGTGTAAAAAAGACAGGATTAAAAAAAATAACATAACCAGAAAATATTAAATCTGATAAAGCAATGATGATAGTTTTACTAATCCTGGTGAGCAGTTCTAAGGGGTTAACTACACCATTTTTCTAAATTTGATGTATATTCACATAGGTAACTTTCCAACTGTGAATTGTGAACTAAATCCGTTGTACTATTTCTTTACTGTTTCTGTGGGTATTTATGACCATTAAAGCACCTGTGTCATTTAGATGGGCTCGTTTTAAAATCTTGGAATGTTTGTAGCAGGACCCACTTTAAGATTTATGGCGTTACTAAAAAAAGGCACATTCACAAGCGGAAGTGCTGCCAGTTTCGCTGCATTTGCACAAGTACATCAAAATCAGAATGAATCTGTCCAGGCTGGAACTGGGATTTTGCTAACATCTTAGTGTTTACAATAAAAAGACGAAGTTTTTCAAAGATCCTGGGACAGAGTTTGTAAATATGCAAAGACAGTGGTGATACATTTCTTGGCAAGCCTTATGCAAAATGAGGTGAAATCAGATATTGACGGAATGGGTAAATATTAATGTGTATATATACTATTCTGTCTCATCAAGAAAACTGAGTTTTACAATTAGCTGATAAAATATAGAGGCTAGTAGAGGGAACTGCAGTTACAGTTCTTACTCTCTGCAGTTTGTTTAGCTATTTATGACATGCCCTCACTGCTGTGTTTAAAAGATGCATCATCACTTTCATAAGAAAAACAAAGTTATTTGCATTCCTCAATATAGACAGGAATTAAATATATGTGGATGGATATCTTACTAAAAAAGGGAAATAAATCAGTAATTGAACTGCACAGATGGGATAGAGATAATTAAAATATATATAAAAATTGGCTTTACAAGCCATAAAAAGAAACCCATCTGTTTTAAAAGAAAATACAACCAAGTATAAAATCAGCTTGACTCATAATTTTTTTCATAGCTCTTGAACATCTGTGCAAAGCACTTTAGTAATGTAAGTAATGATGGGTTTCCTTTTATCAGCAAAGGTTTCATTTACAGGAGTAGAAGGCTATAAATACAATACAAACACTGCTGAGCCCACAAGTCTAAGTTGGATTGCTTCCATCAAAAGTTTGTTACGGGTGGTGCTGTTCTGCTTTGAGGTTTTTATTAATGCAGGCTCCTGCCTCCATGTTGTATCTTCCCTGAAGGTCACAGAAAGAGTCATCATCTACATAATCATGCTTTCTGGAGAAAACAATATGTAGGAATTGATTTTGTGAAAGAATTTTTTATTCCATTAATTTTCCTTCCAAATTTTGCATATATTTGCACAGCAACACTATGTTGTGCATTGCCTTCTTCTTTTCTTGGAATATTTTGGCCCTTCAGGACTTAAACTTATCAAATCCATAATCCAAAGAAGCCATTTTCCATTTTGTTTTACTCAGTTGTCAGATTATGGAGTTTTCTTCTACATTTTCATCATCGTTCAAATCTGTGGTAATACATTGGAAGCAAAATCCATGAATTTTTGTATCTAGTGCCTGCAGTGCCTGAAATACCCAATGCGTTTTTGGATACTTAGGAACACAGGTGGAGCCCAAAAGGCTCCTCTCAGAATATGTCTGGCCAAAACTGAGGTGACCTAAATTTTGAAGTTAACTGTTATCTGCAGTAACATGTCTAATTGTCTCACTTTTCTGACAGAGGGAAATAAATTATATGTTTTCCTATCAAAACCATGTAACTCTCTGATGTGAAATGAACATTAGATTGATTCAAATTTTGGCTGATGCCAGGGAATAGTTTTTCTCTTAATGGGGACAAAATCTCCTATGACTGTGGTTTAAGGGTAACAGAAAATTAGTTAAAAAGAGAGAAACATATGTAAGTAAAATGATGAAAAATATATGAAAAAGTTCAGTATTTTAAATCTTAAGCAAACTTTTTAAAGGTAAGCAAAATATTTTAAATCTTTACACAATCGAATTAGTACCAGAACACCTACTAATCTAGTAAAAAACCCTGAGGAGTCTATAGTGACAAAATTTATAGGAAATTTTGGATTAAACAGAAAACCTCATGCAAACATGCTTAGACTTTTGATCAGATATTTGTCTTTTGCTTTAGTGAGCAGAAGGAAAACTCAATTCTGTATAAGAAGCCAAGGTTGCTGTGTTCTTCCACAGAGCATTTGCAATTATTTAGTATAGCCTACACTAATTTTGTTGCTGTTAATTATGAGCTGCATAAATCTTCGTATGAAAAGGGTTTATTTTCTTTGCTTATAATTTTGCTAGGTTTGAACCACTGGATCTAAAATTTTCTATGCAATGAACAGGTTTGTTTAAATTTTATAAATTTTAAAAAATATTATTGTCCTTTGAAGAGCAAGATTTGGGGAACTATATTGCTGATCTGTTTTAAGGAAAACAGAAATGCCTCCTTACAGACACATTTATACTCGGGGTAACTACTTGAATTTAATGCCTGGTGACTAAGGTGCAGATGTATAATTCAAAATGCTGTGAAAATTTACCTCCAAACCGACTGTGTTTTTGTAGGAATGATGGAGATAATGCCATGTCAAAAGATAACATCTACATGAAGAATGTTTTTCCATCGGACAGTTCCTGTCTTGCCAAGGCAAGCAGTTACTCATTATCTCAGTGCTGTGACTTTAGGGGGTGAAATGGGAGGGACTGGGAAGAGGAAAAATTGAATTGGAATGCAGATGGGAAGAGAATTATGAAGTGGGCACTGCAGCTGGCAGAGGAGCATTGGCCTGGGCTTTAAGGAGAAAATACGGTAGGAGTGATCACAAATACTGACAGGAAGAGGGACAGAAGAGATGCAGGGTTTAGAGCATTCACCTTCTGGAGCAGACAGTCAGAGTTTTCGTTTCTAGACACCTTTCTCTTTGGCCATAGATAAAACCAGACTGAAAGGTTCTTTTCTAATTTGCCTTCATTAATTCAAAAATTAAGCATGTGCAGAGGATTCGGTATTTGATTGAATTAAAAGTAGCAGCTAGGAGTCAAAATGGCCCTACCTGACTATTTCTGACCCAGGCTTGAGTCTTTGTGCTTTGAATTTGCTAATCTTCCAGTCCTAGGCTGCCATGTCCTGCACTTTTAAACCTTTATTGTAAAGTGCGAAATTAGATAAGAGCAATTATTTCTGTAAGATGGATGGAATAATGGGTACTTGCTTTTAATTTTTGGTTTTTGGCAAGGAACAGAAAATTACATCCAGAATTTAGTAAAGAATAGAAGCATTGAAATTTCCTACACTCAGAAACTGGGGAAGGTCAGGCCTAATTCTTTCATTGCATCAATGGTTTGGAGTTTTTATAAGAGAAAAAGTGTGTATGGAGACAGACATAATGCTGTTTATTAGACTTACCCAATATAGGTGGGAAAATTTGGTCATACAAGCCCCCTTCAAGTCTGCAATACAATATAATTTCCAATTAAATGCAACTGGAAAATAATTATTTGGCACTTTCATTCCATGAAATCACTTAGGTTGTCTGAGGAAAAGCTTCAGTGAGTGGGAGAGAGAGTGGACCGGATTGTAAATGTGATGGAGTAATTTATTCCAATGGGATGCTTAGCTATGGGTGGTCCTTTTGTTTAAAGAGCGTGGAAATTGATTTATATTTTATACTTCTAAAATATAATAATTTAATATTTTCTAAAGCACCCTGTGTTTCCTAACTTTGGGGTCTTAATTTTCAGAGTTGAAATTATTGTAAGTTTGGGGAGTAATTTGTGTAGTGCTTTTGGGAAGTGCATATTTTAGCTACTTATATTTGCAAACACTGTGTTTATGCAAGTTTTTTATTCTCTGCAACTTTGTTGTAGATATGGGAGATATTGAATATTGAATTTATAATCCATTTCCAGAAGGTAAATTTGTAGGTAATGAAGAGGTTTCTGAGGGTCTTGATGTGCTTCTTGTAATTCTCAAGGGGCTGTTTATTTTAGAAAGTTACTGCCAGTATCATGTGATTTAAAGTTAAGTGTTATGCCAATCTATTTGTTTAAATATGGTGAACAGTTTTTACTATAATGTCTGAATTGATAACTTCTAGGTTAGTTCCAGTGGACCTAAATTAGAAAGTTACTCATGCATTTCACAACCTATATAAAAAGAACTTTGGAGTGATTATTTAAAATAAGAACAATAAACGTCTCGAGTTTGTATACCTAAGAATATAAGTGTATTACCACACAACTGGCAAGGAGTTGTGTTGCAATAAGCATGTAGAAAATGTTTTCAAAGATGAATGAAAACATTAGATTAACTTTCTGTATAGTACTTCTCTTCTTCTCTATTTATTTATACAGTCAGGAATAAAGCTGTCTGGCAGTCAGTTAGATTCCACAATCATGTTACTAGCCTATGGAGAGTTGGAAGGTAATAAATAGAAAAGAAATTAAGTTTGAAATCAGTTCATATTGTATCTTAAAGTTCAAATTTGCCATTAGCGTAAAGTCTAGCCTATTTACATTAAATGAGTATCTTTGTGGATTATGCCCTCTTAGTTTTAGTGAATGTGACTGGTCTCCAAGACTAAGATATATTTATTTCAACACAGGAATGTTAATACACTGAAATTCCCTGAATTTAGGTAAGTAAAAGTTGTCTTACGGTCTTCACTGAGTTTTTATACTTAAACTTTCTAAAATGGAAGGCTTTTCCAATCTTTAAGTGAAGACTTTGGAGCCCAGCAAAATGAGGGGGTTGGTGGCTGTCCTAGGTTAACATAGGTCCCTTAAAACAACCTAATAAAAAACTGTGTGTCAGCTTCCTGGGAAGTATCAAACAAGGTATTTCAGCTCCTTGTTGGCAGTGAAGTGCATTTGAAGGCCTTACAGAACAGCCAGGCAAGGATTTCCAGAATCAGTTTTTAATCATAGGATGGCAGAATAATTTGGGTTGGTAGGGACCGTAAAGATTATCTGATTCCAATGCTGCTCATGTGGGGAGGAATACCTTTCACTAGCCCAGGTTGCTCAGAGCTCCATCCATCCTGGTCTTGAACACTTTCATGGATGCAGAATCTACAGCTCCTCTGGGCCAGTGCCTTCACTCCCTTCACAGTAAAGAACATTTTCCTAGTATCTAATCTAAATGTACTCTCAGTTTAAAGCCATTGTCCCTTATACTGTCACTACATGGTCTTGTAAATAGTACCTCTCCATCTTTCTTGTAGGCTCCCTTCAGGTACTGGAAGGCTGCAATTAGGTCGTCCTGAAGCCTTCTCTTTTCCAGGCTAAACAATCCCAATTCCCTCAGCCTGTCCTATAGGAGAGGTGCTCAGTCATTCTGATATCTTGGTGGCCTCCTCTGGACTCGATCAAAAGGTCCATGTCCCTCCTGTGCTGGGGACCCCAGAGCTGATGCAGAGTTCCAGTTGGGTCTCACCAGAGCAGAGCAGAGCAGAGGGACAGAATCCCCTCCCTTCCCTGCTGCCCACACTGCTCTGGATGCAGCCCAGGACACGTTTGGCTTTCTGGGCTGGCAGTGCACATGGCTGGGTCATGTTCAGCCTCTCACCCACCAGCACCCCCAAATCCTTCTCCCCAGGGCTGCTCTCCATCTGTTCATCCTGAGCCTTTGCTGATGCTGGGGGTGGCCCCAATCCACTTGCACCACCTCGCCCTTAGCCTTGTTAAACCTCATGAGGTTCCCATGGGCTCAAGTCTTGAGCTTGTCCTGGCCCATCTGGATGACATCCTGTCCTTCAGGTGTGTCAACTTGACTACACCACTCAGCTTGGTGTCATTTGCAGACTTGCTAAGGATTTGCTTGATCCTGGTGTTTGTGTCATTGATGAAGATGTTAAACAGCACTGGTCCCAGTACGGACACGTGAGGGATACCACTTGTCACTGATCTCCATCATGATAGGGAGCCATTGACCCTCTGGACATCACCATTGATAGATGCTTTAAGTGTGAAAGAACCCAGCTGACACTAAAGAGAAAAAGGTCAAATTTAATTTCCAAATCAAAAAAGCTGATTCTTCTTCTTGCTTGTTGAAACTCAGCAAACAATTGATCAGATCAGCATATTCACAGTAGTGATAGGAACACTAATGATTGTATTTCTAATTTCTAGTTTTAGTGCATTTTGGCTTACTTGGAGGAAGTTCTAACACATTATTTCTTTCTTCCTTTTTGATAAGATTTGTGAACCTCATATATGAGTGAGATCACATGCATATTATATTATATAATTCTCAGTAGGCAAAGGCTGCCTCGTTTTGAGGCAGATACACTTGATATTTCAACCCATCTTCCTAAAACTTATGTCAGTGCAACTTGAGTGTCAATATCCTTTGTGGCTTAACTACTGCTTACATTCCCTCATTCTACATCTGTCTTCAGTCACAATACAGGAAAAATAATTTTGTTGCCACATATTTGAATGAACTAATTTCTATTACCATCTCTCTAAAAAGCTCTGTTGCTTTCCCCATTTTCTTTAGTATTCTAAACAAACATTGTCAACCTCAACAGCTGGTTGAGGGAGGTGATTCTTCCCCTCTGTTCTGCCACTGTGGGTCCCACCTGATGTACAGCATCGAGTTCTGGAGTCTTTGGAAATCTTCTGTCCTTCATGAGGAAAGACATCAACCTGTTAGATGGAGTCCAGAGAAGGGCCACAAAAATGATCCTATTTTATAGTGACAGGCTGAGAGAGCTGGGGTTGTTCAGTCCGGAGAGGAGAAGGCTCCTGGGAGATCTCATTGCACCTTCCAGTACTTGAAGGGCACTTACAAAAGAAAGTGAACTTTTTACATGAGCAGATAATGATATGATAAGAGGGAAGGGTTTTAAACTAATAGAGGAGAAATTTAGATTAGATGTTAGACAGAAGTTCTTTACTCAGTGTTGGTGAGGCAGCAGAAAATTGCATGCATCATCCCTGGAAGTCTTAAGGGCCAGATTGGATGAGACTTTGAGCAATTTAGCTTAGTGAAAGATGTCCTTGCCCATGACAGGGGTTTAGAACTAGAAGGTCTTTAAGGACCCTTCCAACCCAAACCATTGTATGATTCTATGACTGTCTCATTTTACTTTTTATTGGATTTGCATAGTTGTAACAGCAGTAACAGCTCTCTGTAGGCACACATCCAAGCAGATAAATGTAGTAAACCCATTAGGTGGGTTTCAAGCAGCTCTCAAACGTTATTTCAACCTGATAATAAAAGAAAACTGTGTAACAGTTTGCCTTAATGTATGGTGTCATCATTGTAATGAAATAGAACTATTGGCCATCTTGACAGACTAGTTATTTTCTTAAAATTCATGCTATTAAAAAAATGTAGTGTTATCCTACAGAAATAGCCTCAGCTGTGTATGGTTCTCATTCCTTCAGAGTATTTTAACCTTTTACAGGGAGAGACAAGAGAGCAGTAAAATAGATTATTGCCCTTTGTTTCAATTTTTACTCTTCTCTCCTTGTTCTCTTCTGTCGCAGGTACTCCATTGAAAGCACGACTCAAGCCAACCAACGATTTAATGAAACCTAGGGCAACTAATGTCTGAATTAATTAGGTCAATCAGTTTAGTGAAAAATCTGAGGTTCTTAATATTTTTGCTGAATTGTTTTCACACAGAATTCTCCAAATATATAAATCCCAGCCATTTTTGGTACCCCATTGCACTTCCCTGTTTGTTATCTTTTGGGGTTTTTCTTTTTGCTTTCTTTGGATTGAAAATCTATAGTAAATATAGAACTGCTTTCTATATATTTGATAATTCTGTGATAGAATATTGTGTAAAACAGAATGATGTGACATAATGTGAAAGAAGACATAGTGCATATAAATTGTGAATTCTCTAATGAGTTAAATTACCAAGCTAGACACTTTTCAGTGATTTGTAAGAAAGTCATTACTGAAGAACCAATCAATGAATGTGCATGTCTTTTACTACCTGGAAAAAAAATTAGTTTCAAATCTGTGACTTGAATAGGAGGGTAATACCACTTTTTTCATGAACATAAATCTTCACATCTCTATTAAAACCATTAATATTTTCAACCATAAAAATAAATGAAGCAATATAAAGTGGGTTTCAAATTATCACTCTCTAACTGAAAGTCTTTTTCTTTTTACTAATCAATCACACTTTCCAATTCAGAAGTCCTACAATGAAGTACCTTGTTAAGGATATTTTATAGTACTGGAAGGATGAAGAATCACTATTCAATAATAGACCTCCTGTCCCCATGAAGCATATAACTAAGTAGGCTTGGAATTTTTTTTTATTTTTAATGTAAGAGTGATTCTTGGTGACGCTATAAGAATACAGTCATGTTAATTAATGTTGTATTATTATACCATCCAGTCAGAAAGCACAGCTAGGCCTGTGGGAAAGTATAATGGCAATATAATTAGGATTTCTTCTAAGGAAAACATTGTAACAGGCATCCTGCCATGCTTATGTTATTTTTATTGGATGTTTAGCTCAAGGGTGTTCATAATTTATCATAAACTTAATGGTAATACAATCAGCTGGAAGGAAGCCATAGTTATCTCCTTGATTACACCATAAGAAATGAAATCCTAATTATTTACATCCTCATTTTAATATTCTTTTACTGACATTGCAAGAAAGGAAGACTTGGTTGACAAGGAGATCATGCTGTTCAGTTTCTCAGCTGGGTAATGGCTCAATGTATTACAAGTGTAAGAAAATTCAATAAAAAAACAGATTAAATCTGGCCTATCATGCAGAAATCTGGCCTGTGTGCGGACTGATGAAAAGCTTTTTTGTCAAGGGGATGAACAAGTGTAACAGGAAGTGTTACTGCACTGATTTTGCCTGTTTTGTCTTTAGAAAAACTTGGACTTCTGGGATGCTCTAGTTCAGTCATTAGTTCCCCAGTGGTATCTTCTGGGATACTTTTAGGTCTACCAACCACCAGAACCAGGTTTCAGTAATTCCCAAATTTTGTAGGAGTTGTTACAAATTTTATGGTTAACCTTATTATAAGAATAGGGTTTTTAATGAGTGGAGATAGAATAGAGAGCCTTGGTCCCTATTAGGTAGATCTGCTGGCACTTCTGCTCTCTTACTTAATATGAGAGTTTAAAACGTGACTTGGCAATGCATTTAAATGTTCCCAAGATATGCCTACCAAAAAGGAGAATAGTTAATTTTTCACCAGTCTTTGTTTATTGTTTTGTTGTCCAAAGATGCTGAAAATCTTGTTGTAAGTATGATAATGTGATATGATTGTTGTTGATGTGATACATTTTTTTACTAAATATATTTCTCTGGGAGAAGTTACCCACATTACATTCTGTAGGCTTGATCTTTGTGGTGCGCTTATGCTGACACCTTCCAATGGGCCATTCATTATGAGCTACCAAATTGCTTTTACCCTGGATCAGTAAGGATTCGCATTGCTATTGTCCCTTATATATCTTGGATATTCTTATTATCTGTATGTTTAATCCTTTTAGCTTCATGCTAAATTCTGAGCTTCAATAATTTTTTAAGCCTTGTCTCCCTTAAGTACTCTATCACATGCATTTTCTGTTTCTCCATTTTGCATCTGCTGACTTTCTATTTCTTTGTCCCAGTAAAAAATATATGTCTGATTTACGTTAATTATTATTTATAAATTATTCATGTTTTATTGTTACTGCGTGACTGTATGTTTCCTCTGTAAAGTTGACATTCCTAGGACTAGAAAAATTTCGCTGGAGGCAATATTTAGTTCCAGTTTTTTTAGAGACTTTGCTCCCAGTACCCAGCTCAGTCATCTGCTTCTGGCTGGGAAGAAAAGACCCTCCATCCAGGCAGGCAAGATCTGTTCACAGTGGGAATACAAAACCTCACCACTGTATGAGTGAGCAAAGAGGGGAACATAGAGGGAATTGGCTGATGTAGTTGCCAATCTACTCTCCATGATTTTTGAAAAGACATGGCAGTCAGATGCCATCTCTAAACTGGAGAGAGATGGATTTGATGGATGATGAGTGGGTGAGGATTTGCTTGGATGGTGACATCCCAAGAGTGGTGGTGAACAGCTCAATGTCCTGATGGAGGAAGATGCATGACACGTGGTGCTCATACTGGGGCCTGTGCTATTTAATGTCTTCATCAATGACACACACACCAGGATCAAGTGAAGCCTCAGCAAGTCTGAAGATGACACCAAGCTGAGTGGTGCAGTTGACACACTTAAAGAATAGAACTCAGGACTTGAGCCCATGGGAACCTCATGAGGTTTAACAAGGCCAAGTGCAAGGTGCAGCACCTTGTCTATGGCAACCTCCAGTACCAACACAGGCTGGGGATGAACAGAGGGAGAGCAGCCCGGTGAGAAGCACTTGGGGGTGCTGGTGGGTGAAAGGCTGGACATGACCCAGCCATGTGCACTGCCAGCCCAGAAAGCCAAACGTGTCCTGGGCTGCATCCAAAGCAGTGTGGGCAGCAGGGCAGGGAGGGGATTCTGCCCCTCTGCTCTGCTGTGGGGAGACCCACCTGGAGCACTGCATCCATCTCTGGGGTCCCCAAAAAGATGACATGGATCTTTTGATCAAGTGCAAAGGAGGGCCACCAAGATTATCCAGAGTGATGGAGCATGTCTCCTAATGAGACTGAGAGAGTTAGCCTGGAGAAGAAAAGGCTCCAGGGATACTTCAGAGCAGCCTCCCAGTACCTGAACAAAGCCTAAAAGAAAGCTGGAGAGGTACTTTTTAACAGGGCATAGAGTGTTAGGAGAAGGGGAAATGGCTTTGAAATTGAAGGATGACCAATTTAGATTAGATATAAGAAAGAAATTTTTCACAGTGAGGATGGTGGAACACTGCAACAGAATGGCCAGGGTGTTGGGAAATTCTCCATCGCTGCAAATATTGAAGGTCAGTGTGGATGAGGCTCTGAGCAATCTGTTCTGCTTGAACATGTCCCTGGTCATTGCAATGGGGGTTGGACTAGATGGCCTTTAAAGCTCCCTTCCAATGGAACCTATTCTATGATTCTGTAACTCCCTCTTTCCTCATGCAGATAAAAAGATACGGCACCCAGAGAGGGGCATTGCTCAGTGGATCATTGCTTTAATGATCCAAGATTCCCACTCAGCGGTATTTCCTGCTGTGGGCAACACTTTGTCGTAGCTCTAAGTCTCCCAGACCATTTCCATATAAATATAAATAGATTAAATTTTGGCTGAGTGTTTAAACACACTTCAGTGTGTTTGTGTAGTCTGTTTTATAGAATCCCATAGAGTCAATCAGGTTGGAAAGGTCTCAAGTGCAGCCTGTGACCTAACCCCAATTTGTCAACCACACCACGGCACCCAGTGCCACACCCAGTCATAAACACCTCCAGGGATAGCAACTCCACCACTT
This sequence comes from Grantiella picta, assembly GCA_013397955.1. NCBI lineage: Eukaryota > Metazoa > Chordata > Aves > Passeriformes > Meliphagidae > Grantiella > Grantiella picta. The sequence continues at coordinate 2,026,645 of VZRM01005894.1, read as the reverse complement.
CCCGGGGCAGTGTATCCCAATGTCCAATCACTCCTTCTGTGAAAGATTTCTTCGTAATGTCCAGCCTAAACCTCCCAGGGTGCAGCTTAAGACTCTCTTTTTCTCCTGTCTCTGGCTGCCTGGGAGAAGCAACCAACCCCCACCTGGCTAGACCCTCCTTTAGGCAGTTGTAGACAATGATAAGGGTTCCCCTGAGCCTCCTTTTCTCCAGGCTAAACAACCTCAGCCCCCTCACCCACTCCTCACAGGATGTGTTCCAAGCCCTTCACCAGCCTTATTATCCTATTTGTCTGTCTATCCTAGATAATATGAAATCACACTTTTTTTCCCCCCTTGGATGCTGTCTTTCGGGAGTCCTGTGCTCCAGCATGTCCATATCTTAGCATCTAATCTACCCTACAGCTTTTGCAAAAAGCCAGGTTTTGATGACAGTTTGAATTCATATGCAGACTTCAAAGAAAATCAAATAACTTTAAGGTCTAAACAAAAAGACAGTGCTCTGTTACAAGTGTTGATTTTTATGAGATTGCCGGTTTTTATCTTAATATGTTCTTCCTTGTAAGTCCTAGATAGGTACTAGCCCTGATCTGTTTCTCTTTTTTGTCTGCCACTTTCCATTATCCTTTATCTCTTTTGATACCTCAGATTTCGTCACTATGTTTCATTTATTACCAGAAAACAGGAAGTTAAACAACTTGGCCTGAGCTTCAGGAGACTAGTCAGCTATTTAAGATGTCCAAAAGGCTTCCAGGCAGCTTTAGGTCTCCAAAAGTTTGCTTCCCCTAGGATCATATTTATATTGTCCATTTTGCGAGATAGTTTTAAAATCATGCATTTCCTCTGTCTCACATTCTTGGCTCCATCCTTAGACCAGTACTGCTAAAGATGGCAGTGAGTTTTTATCTGATGTTGCCTGGGTGAATGTAATTTTAAATGGATGCTGCAGATTGAATTCCTATTCTTCATCTTTAAAGGTATCATCAAATGTCACTCCTATGCAAAGCTTCTGGTTTTTTTCAGTTAATGTATATAACTTCATAATGCTTATTCTTTCTTTATTTTGTGTGGAAAAATCTATCCAAGTAAGGCCAGTGGACTAGGGAATTAAAATACTTAAACTAATAGTGAAATATTGCTAATTATGAATAAAGAAAGGCATTCAAGGCCAGGTGTTTTCATACAGTGTTTTTGTTGTAGATATTTAGGCATTAATGTAAAAAAAATGTGTAATGTATGCAGACAATTTGTTTGATAAAGTATTTAAACAGAATTCATGGTGTTACTTAATGGAAGTTATGGATGCTGTTCTTTATATGTCATTTCAACATTGTCTTGATAGTATTGGAATATAAATCTGTCCTTAATTGGCTATGCAAGCGTTTATTGAATTTTTCTTTGAATAATTAAAGGATTCAAAAGCTCCTTTAGAGGGTAAACCCAGCAGTTTTCTGAAGTATATTTGCAGTGGAATGATAACTTCTAGAGATTAAAAGAAAAAAGAAAATTGTAACTGGTAAACAGTGGAGAGGAAAAGAAACTGCATGCCTTTGCTTCAAAAGAAATAAAATTTTAGATGCATAATTTTAATTTTGTGTTGAAATATATAGAGAGTTATGGGATTTTTTTTCCAACCAGTCTCATTTTTTCTTGACTTCTTGATCACTGGCATTTTAAAGAGTTCTCATTTCAGCGCTTGAGGTATTTTTTGTTCATAATATGATTTACTATTAGGAGTTACAAATATTTCAGACATGAAAAGACTTCCTTTCAGATGTGCCTATACAGAGGAGAAGATATCTCTAGAAATATCAAGCAAGTGACAGCAAAAGCAAGTGCGGCATTCTGTTTCTTCTCTGCAGATCTTTTCAGATGAGAGATCTGAACAAACTCTGTGTTGAGAAACTCACCAATCTCCTTCCTCTTTTGTTCCAGTCTGCAGGGGATAGCAAACTTCATTTCTGCCTGGGATCACTGCTGTTCTGACTAGTGTTCCTGGGCCACTTTTGGGTTATCTTCTGTTTAGTTTTAGAAAATTTTCCTTTTTCATTAACCTAGTGCCTTTTTGTTGTGGCCCCCTGTAGCTAAATCCCCCTTTTTCAGCTATGTGAACATTCCTGGTATGGCTCAATTTCCCAGTGGGAGGAGGTGGCTATAGGTAAGACTTGTGTTGCAGTAGTTTTTAGAGCACACCATCAGTATTCACATGCTGATAAAGCAAGCCCTATGTGCAGCAGTTCCCTGCCTTGTTTTTTTACTGTTCAGAAGCTTTTTTTATCAAAGAAGAGATCTGCTGGTGCACTGCATGCTTCCATATGTGGCAAGATATGTCTCCTGATCAAGAATTTCCTTCTGGTTTATCTGACCTTTCCAACTTTTGCATGGTCGTGTAAGTTAATTGATCCTCACCACCCCCCAGGATAGCCTGGCTTCCCATCTGTTTCCTCTTATCCTTTCTGTTTTGACTTTTTGAAATGACTCTTTCTTACTAACTTCTATTCTCCACCTCCTTGGGCGTTTGAGACAAGTTAAACAAACTGATATTTCTTCTCAGGCAGTACTTTAACAGCTCTAACCGTTTGACCTAGAAACTTTGACCAAGAAATAAGCATAGAGTATTCTCATTTGTCATTTGTCTGGTAGGTATACATCCAGTCTTGTTAGCCAAAAAGAAATACTATATTCTCCACAAAATGTTATACTGCACTATTTATGGCATCACCTGTGTGAAACTAACAAATCAGCCAGCTTTTTAAATTGCATGACAGTTCAGCTAAAGAAATTGCCGTTGGTATTATTTTGTTTAACTGGATGTGTACAATAAAGGTGTCGAGACCATGTGTTTAATCTTCAGGTATGTTGTGCTCATTTTGTAAGACTCCTGGTGTGTAATTCTGGGCATATATAGAGCATGGGCAGGAGAAAAAGATACGTGAATGAATGGAAGAGTATCAACTAAACACAGGAGAATTATTATTTTTTACTGTATCTAAGTATTGTCCACAAATCTGCAGAAGAATAAAACACAATAAAAGAGGTTGGTGAAAAAAATAACTAAAATGATGGGGGGAAAATGGATAAATGAACAGAGAAAGTAGCATCCCTTTAAGGCTGAATTACTCAAAATAATTTTGAATAATGCTATGTATTTGCCTCTGCACACATGCTGTATAATACAGGTCATATATTAACAAGTTAAAAAATAATGCTGAGTTATCAGTGTTTCCAGCCTCCCAAAGTTAATATTTTTTGTGAAAAACTTTTGGAGAAGGTCAAGCGTATATTCCCTAATACTGATTCTACAGTAGACACTCTGTTCCTCTTCAGATTATGTTTCAGAATATCAGTTTACTAATTAATATGCAATTGTAAGGCTGTAGAGTAATATAAGTTAAAGAGGTAATGAAAATCATCTAGTCCAGTCCCTTGGTCTTCAAGTAGGATCAGTTTCAAGATTGAAAATCAAAGTTGTGTCAGGTTGCACTGGATTAACCTTACTTAATAAGTTTCAAAGCCTCGTGTTTTTGGAAACAGAAGTGCAAGGGGATGACAGACATGATAGAATGCCTATCACTGTGCAAAAGTAGTTTATATTAAGTAGCTCTTCATAAATAATTGTAATAAAAGCTTAAATGGAAAACTTTTTTGGTATATGGCTTTGGTATATAGCTAATGCCTCTAGTTGCAATAAAGACAATTCTATTATTTATTTTAATATTTATGGAAAGTGAACTGCTGTTTCCAAATACCAATATGCTGTTACCAAATATCCATACCAGGATAGGGCTGTTTGGTTTTGCTGTCTTCTATCAAAATGGATTTTATGGAAACAGGTAAAACTGAAGGTAAAAAGCAATAAAAACAGCTTGAGAAAAATATTTTTGCTTCATTTTAGCCTCAAATTTTAGTCTCAACCAGTAGTACTACTAAAGGCTCCTAAAACACGAGGAAAAACCTTTTGTGTCCCAATAATTGACTCCACTGATGCATAATAGCTCACAGCATTTCCCTTTTGTATATTATAATGATAAATATACTTTGAAAAGTAAACTCAAATGGTTGTTCTTAGTTAGAATTTTTCATTTAGACAAAAATGTGACTGACTTGTGAAGCTGAGGAATACTGCAGTTTACCTCAGCACTTAGATCTTGTAGCCCTGAAGCATGATTTGTTAAGTAGCTTTTTCAGAAGAAGAATTAGACATTACAGTGGCTTTTTCTCAAAGTTTTCTTCACATTTGAATTAGTGAGTTACTTCAAAAATAAAGATACTTAGGACTGAATCAGTTAAGAAAGACCTTTTAAGCTCCTGCTGAGCAAATAAGATGTGCATTTTCTGTAGCAGATGACAAGTTTAGTATGGTACAGGCATGCAGGTACTTCAGGAAGATTGATTTTTTTCCAAGGAAAATAATAAATACCAGGAAGCCCTTAGTGTCAGGCTGTTGTAGTTTGCAGGATGCTTGTCTTCCAGTAAGTAGGATTATGCCTTGTAAAATATCACTACAGTATAAGGAATTTCATGAGACAGGAGCCTCATACTTTTTGTAGCTAGTGTTGTTATTGGGGCGGGGCATGCAGAATGCTGCTTTCTCTTGCTATATGAAATTGTCCTCTCCCAATGCTTTAAGATTACCCACTCAGAATACTTCAAGCATAAAGGCTGTAGAAATATTAATTTTTTTATATTGCACTTTAGAAGAAAGTCTGCCCAGTTCTTCTTTCAGCGGAGAAGATTTCATGCATTGAACATGCCAGGATTCTGAGTGGAGTGGGTTACTTTCCCAGATCAGGTGATGTTACAGCAGTGCAGGTCGTGTGCTGAGCATCTGAACACATATCAGCTGGGGTGAGAGGAGTGAAGTCATCGCAGGAAGCTGGCAGCACAGCCTCAGGCCATTACAGGGTGTTAATTCTGTAGGTTCAACTTTGCTTGCTTAGCAGGAAGTGGGGCTGGATGGACAAAGACTCTAAAACACATACAAGGAGATTGCTCTGAACAAGTAAAAAAGAGAAAGGATACATTACCACTGGGATTTTTAGGAATGGCTGTAGCCACGTGTGAATGAAATACTGTGCCAGGCATCTTCATACTATCACACACCAAATTACTCTGCTGTAACACTGAAGAGTTCTGGCCTTTTTACTGTGCTGAGTATATCCATGCTAAAAATTGGTGGCCGTGCTAGCTGTCAGTATTTGGATGGTTTCTTCAGAAGTGTGGGGATTTTTATAGGAGGGAAGGCTTTTGGGATAAGCTAAATGTAAATGTATCAGCACTGCTGAGTAGGAATGAAAAGGGCACTATCATTGGTGTAACAAAAGGGAAATTTTCAGTAAAAATTCCTTCTGGGTTTGTAGAGAGCACTCATTGTCCCTCGGCCGGGGGATGTTCGCCCCGGCGGTGGAGAC
>VZRM01005894.1:1941952-2021204 GCA_013397955.1 Grantiella picta | reverse complement strand
AGAGGGACAGGGACACCAACCAATGATACATAACAGGGGAGGATACAAAAATTTTTATCAACCAGTGGGGAACAACTCAAGGGGAGAACAAAGGAGAATAATCTAGAAAGCAATCCATATACGGAGAAGGGGCGGGGGAGGAGTCCGGGCCAATGATCTTCTTTACTGCTGCATAATTTGCCGCAGGGGCTCATGGGCTGATCTTCTTGTCACCATGAGTGAGACAGCACAGGCTGTCCCTGCCCCCACGGCCGGCCCTCTGGCTGGCAACTTATGGAGGTGCAACCTCCACATGGGGTAATCCTGTAAAGTGGGGTGTGTTGCTAGTTCAACTGTGATATTACCCACCAGATACCCAAAAAAAGCAAAATTTCCAGTCTCGATATGATTAGTGTATGTGGAATCAGCATTTGTGCTGTTTATACACTTCAGAGAATTAGAGTATTCAAATTTTTGGTCTGACACACAAATACATGACTCCATGTTTTAGTAAGGTTTATCATTAAACAAATATATTACCTTATTTCTTAGCACATAGAGAAACAATTCAGAAACTATAATTAGTTATCAAATCACGTTTTCATCTTTTTTTTTCCTTAATGGGTAGAATTTGATATTTCTGTGTAAATAGTTAGCCTTAAAGACTTTTAGATTTTTTTTTCTGTTGCCTCTATTGGAGGCTAATATTTGACAGATTTAATGTTTTTGCCGCTATATGGCCAAATGTGTTACTTAGTGAGAAAGGGACAGGTTAAGAAATAGAAGTACTTACACACTTTGCATACAAGTGTTATGTGGTAGATTTAATTGTAACTTTCACTTGATTTAATAAATACTTCCATAGGCACACTGACACTTTATTTTTCTTATTTTGCTGAGACAAAAATTTGGATTTTAATGTTACGGTTCAATAATCATTGTAAACTACCTTTGGATCTATGCTTAAGGGTAAGAGGTTGTCAAAGTAGCTTTCCTCTTCTTTTGCTCCTTAAAGTTAGTGATTAATCATTTTTCTCAGCTGCGTATTAAACAAGTATATGTTTTACAGGAAGAAATATTTGTAAATGTTCTGATGCACTGTTGTGTTTGAGCCTTCAGAAAGGTTTACTGGCTTGCATTGAAGATGTATTGTTATAGAAGATTATATATTACTTTTGTGGTCTGGTTTTGCAATGCTTTTAATATATGGTATGAATTCTGTAAATAATAAAGCATGTACATAAAAAGCTAGTTTTTCTTACAGAGTGTACTTGATACAGGTTATAGCTAACAAGTAGACCATAATGTAACGTGTGTTCTTTTAATGATGGAGTATTTTAGTGGCTTGGTAGAAATGCGGAAAGAATTAATTATTAATGATCTTAAAATCTGTGAAATACCACTAATTAATCAACTCTGTGTCTGTGTCACACTGTATGAGACATGCCAGGGAAGGGTGTTTGGTTGTACAAGGAGCTGCAGTGCCCTTTGTGGCAGGGCAGGAGTCTTGGCAAGACTGAGTTTGGAAGTATGGCACTGAGGTCATGAGTGATTTGGCTTCCAGGAGGGTGAATTCCTCCTTTGCCTGACTTGGGGGAGCTGGAAAACAATTTTAGCATTTGGCAAAGCCTTTAGCATCAACCTGTTACCTAAGGAAGCACACATGTCCCACCAAGATGTTCAAAAGGACATGAAGTTCATGCATGCTGAGGGTTGTCACCTGGATATGACAGCAGTGATGCTACTGTGGTAAATTGCCTTCTGTAATGAGGCAAACAAATGGCAAAACTGCAGTTGGCTCTCCCTGCTGGCCTGCAGGGGGATTAGTTCAATACCATGGAGGGCATGTTCAGCTCCCAAGACTCACATTGTAAACATGTAGGTGGTCCCAGTACGCTTGCTGGTGTCTCACTGTGTAACTCCCTGCCAACGTGGACCTACTTTTCTGTCCTGAGCTCTATCAGTGACTGCATATGTAGGACCAGCCACAAGTCTGAAGATGACTGAACTACACGAAGCTTAAGATATGATAGGAAAATTAGTTCCACCTTTTCCGTGATCACTCCTCCTTTATCATCCAGAACTGGAAATGAGTCAGATCTTTGGCATCATCAACACTGCTGAGTCAGCCATTTGTCTTTCACAGGTCAGTGGAAAGATTGGCAATGTGTAGGGGGCTGTTGTTCATTGTAACTGCAACTGTTACCAGTTTCTTAATCTGTCATCCCTTCCGCATTACCCTGGTGTGTCTACTCTGAAGGCTGTCTTGTTCCAAAGAAAGGGGTTAGTGACACCAGGCAGTCCAAACTTGATGAGGCCAAAAGGCTGTCAGCCTACCTTCCTTAAATCTGTTGACTACTGAAATGCAGCATTTTCCACAATTGTTTCACTTAGATAATACTCAGGGTAATTGAAAACATTTTGCTGTTTCTTTCCATGATGTTGCTGTCCTTGCACACCAGTTTAATTTGTCTGTTTACAAGCTAATTTAGAAAAGTTCAAGTATTTACCATTCTTTTTCTAACATATGCTTGTTTTGCCTGTGCAGATTTGTTAGATTTTATTACATTGTGTTCTTGGCAGAGTATCTCTGTAGCAGGAAGGTAGCTAAAATCATACACAAAACAGCATGACTTTACACAACCTTCTTGTATGTCCATATTACGTTTCAGGAAAATTTTGGGATTTGGAGTGGGGATTTTCAGTTCGAAGTTATAAAGAGATGAGATGTCAACAAAGCCTACTAGTATTAGCAGAGCAGCGCTGTTTCCTGAAGCACATTATTTTAGCTTTTCTTGATATCACTTTGCTTGGAGCATGCTGTGCTGATTTCAGTCCACTGACTTGACTGATGTGAGAAGGGAGATGGGGGGAACATACCTAGCTAATCTGTGAATAAGAAGTTAGATCCCTTTCTATTGAGTGAACAGCATTAATGCTGGAGTAACTATTAATTGAATTTATCACATGCACTTGTAATTTTTCTGATTACTAACCCCTACATAGCAGAACTGAAATCAATCCATCAAGCTCTGTTCATGTTGGGGACAGTGTCAGCAACAGCACTTGATTCTGGTTTTTAAGTTGTGTCTGTTAATAGTGTGTGTGAAATGGAGTAGCATTCATCATTTTCTCCTACGGCTGTGTTGGCTCAAACTTATTTCTCTAGGAAAAGTTAGGAGATATACCTTCCAATATGCAGCAAGATGTGACTTTTATATACATGGCATTTTACCTTCACTCATAGATTATAATTACACTCTAGTTTTCCCTCTTGTTTCTGGTGCATTATATGCTAAAGTAATGGGTAGAATATAGAGATAGCTGTAGGTTTTAATCCCTTACAGTAATTTGAATAGTGAAACACGAGTACCTGTTCTGCTTTGGTAGTACAATGCTTCACAGCATAACTGTGCTCTGATAAACTACAAACAAATGGTTGTGTTATAAAGCTATTACATTACCAGTCATTATTGTTTTATATAAGGCTAGTTTGTTATGCATTACCCAAAGAGGAAACGTGAGGAAATATTATGGGTGAGGAATGAATAGAAAGAGGATGTTAGGTATTTTCAGTGCAATGTCTGTTTGTAAGAAGGTTGGCTGCTGCCAATTAATAAAATGTAATTCTTACTAAAAACCAAACATTATAATATTAGGAAAAAATGATACCCCTAATCTGTTATTTATAACCTGATTAAGTTGTATTTACTACTTGTTCTGAAAAGCTGATCTAAACACTTCTTCTGACAGCTAGAAATTTTCCTTTAATTTCCCATGCAGGTAAACCTAAAGCTAACTTGTTTTCATCACCTCTTTCTTATTTACTTCATGTGTTTAGAGACAGCATGATTCTTATCCTTCATTTTGTAGGATTAAACAAGCCAAATAACATCAACCCCTTCTGGTCCTGACAAGTTTCTTCTGCATTGATTTGGTCCCATGCATTTGATAAAGATGCAGGTCCTGAATTGTGTGAAATTGTCTCCTGTGTCTTTCCAAGGTATTCTGACTGATGCAACACAAAGTTTTGTTTCCCTTTCGTGTACTCCCTTTCAGTGTGAATCCTCTACTTTCATGTAGAGGAGTCACACTGAATTTTCATAATCTCTTCATGTCACCTTACTGTCTCCTAATATTTGTATGGTCTCTTTGTATGTCAACTATTTCCAGTTTAGTAAGTCACCTTTCCTAAGATACCTGTTCACCGACGTCTTAGAACCATGAGTGTAGGATTATAGGTGTTGTTTTATTTAATGTCCTAATTGCTGGAAGTTTTTAATTTCCATGTTCCCTGGCTATTCCTGTGGTTTGTCTTCTCCTGTTGTTTAGTCGTATTGTCCTTGCTTTTGTGTCATGAGCAGTGTCCAAGATTTTGTGCCAGTATCACTAGCTATGATATTGTTCCTTAGAAGCTTCTGCAATAACTTCCCTCCAAACTGATAATTCCCAATTTATACGTAGCTTGTTGTTGCTTCTCTGTTATCTAGTTCATATGAATTTCATAATTCCAGTCTTAATCTTTATCTTCTCCAGGCTGATAATATTTCTCAGACCACCAAAACTGACTTGCTCAAATCTGTTTTCTTGTCCAGAAATTTATGATTACCTGTAGCTTAGTGCTACATTTTATTACAGTACGTATTATTGAGATTATCCTAATGTGCAGTCATCTGAAATTTTTTTTTGCACTGAACTTGCCGCTGTTCAGCAAAACAGTATCATCTCAAACACAGCAGATTTACATGTGTACTTCGTATGGATGAAATACGAACTCACTGGAAATAGTGAATAAATCTTCATCTTTAGCAGAGCTAAAGAGCAGAGGGAAGAAAGACCAAGAAAAATTCCTCTTTGTCGTATTTTATCAATTTTTAAAAGTCCAGTTTAGATAAAATGGCCAACAGCTTAGTGCTACTGGGGATTTCAGAAGAGCTAGAGTGGATCGAGGATTAAGTTTTATGTCTTCCCTGTTAAATGGGAGGAACTATTCTTAATGCTTGAAGAAAAACTGTGTTAATTTAAAAAGCACCATTTGCATTCACTCCTTTAATATGTGATAGTCTTGCAATAATAAAGTAGGTTGATTTGGGCTTTTGTGTACACGTAACAAGAACTTTCCTTTTTTATTACATCAGTAAATCACACTGATTACAATGATTCCAGAGCTTGCAATGCAAATTACATTGTGCTTGCGTATTAGCTATTGTATTTCTCTGCCGTGATAATAAAGAATTGCCTTTATTCTGATTTCTTTCTTTTAATTTTTTTAATTCCTGCTTGCAGTTCAGAGTTCCTCAGAGCGTGATTAGATTATTAGTATTTCTTGCCAGCTTCTAATTTCAGCTGGCCTGGAAAGAGGAAAGCAAAAGTCCTTGCCAACTCTTGCATTAGTTGTGCTGTAAGAATCATTCAGAAGACAGCAAACTATTCAGAAAAGTCACAAAGTCATGCAATATTAAGAGATAAAATATTGGGCCTCCATGTATTATCTTAAATTGAAGCCAAATTCTCCCATTCACTGATTTCAGTGATCGTAAAGTGGTTGTATCGTGTCAAACTAAATGTTCATTTGGCAAAATATTCTCTCTCTGCAGTAACTGGTAGGAGAAGCTGAGGCAGGGGTGCAGGACAATAAGGAAATTTTGTGATATATATTCTCAAGCTTTGTGTAGTTCAGTCATCTTCGGACTTGTGGTTGCTTGTACCTCTGTAGTCACTGATAGAGCTCAGGAGTTCTAGATAGCAATGGCTGGAGTCTCCCACTAAGCTGTTGGTTCTCTCTTTAAAGCCATCCAAAATTTTGTCATCAGCAGCTTGCTGTGCCAGTAAGATCTGTGCTTGAGCTATGTGATTATTTCCTTTTCTGTTTCTGAGTCTTGAGTGCATTCTTGTAAGTGTCATAGTTGACACCCAAGATGGTGACCATTCCTATCTATTTTTCTTACATTGCTCACTTACTCTGACTTCATTGGTTTCAGGGTTGGACCTCTTTGGATTGCTCCCATTTTGCCCTAGTTATCTGCTTATTTAATGATCCACATGTACAATCACTGGGTAGCCTTGGCCAGTACCTTTGTACCCAAATGGTGGTTCATGACAAACAGCCTGACCCAGCCATGTGCACTGCCAGCCCAGAAAGCCAAACGTGTCCCAAGCAGTGTGGGCAGCAGGGCCAGGAAGGGGATTCTGCTCCTCTGCTCTGCTCTGGTGAGACCCACCTGGAGTACCAGTTCTGGTGTCCCCAACATGAGAAGGATATGGAACTACTGGACCAAGTCCAGGGGAGGCCATTAAGTTGATAAGAGGTACAAAGACATGATGAGAAAGTTGGGGGGTGCTCACCCTAGAGAAAAGAAAGTTGCACAGAGACCTCATAGCAACATTCCAGTATCTGGAGGCCTACAGGGAAGCCAGAGAGCGACTCTTCAGGGACTGTACTGATTGAACAAGGAGTAATGGGGACATACTGAAAGAGGAAGAATTTAGACTAGATGTTAGGAAGAAATTCTTTCCTGTGAGGGTGGTGAGCCACTTGAACAGGGATGTTGTGGGTATCCCAGCAATGACACTATTCAAGGCCAGGTTATTGGATAACGCCTTGAGAAACCTGGTCTAGTGGAAGGTATCCCTGCCTGTGGCAGGGGTTTTGAACTAGATGATATTTAGGGTCCCTAATGGCCTTTAAATTCTATAATTCTGTGCTATCCACTTCAGATGGGATAATATTGACAAGGTGCCTGGCCACAGCCTTCAATTTGCTGGTGGGCTATGATCACAACCATATGATGAAATTTCTGATTCACTGTAGACTTGTCCTCATGCTATTTGCTTTTCCTTTCATCACTACTGAACCTCTAGTGAGACATCTAAACAGAATTGCATACTGTGTAACTAGGTTCTCTTTGCAGACTTTTAACAGCTTGCACATGTGCTGACACTTCAGGTAGAGTTAGGATTATGTTCTTCACATGTACTTTGCATTTATCTACACAGAATTTAATCTCGAATTTTATTACCTTGCCATTCAAAATCATGAAAACTTTTGCAGGAAGGTCTACTCTTAACATGCTGAATAATTTTAATTTATAGCCAATAAGTCTTGCCACCTCCCAAACCCACCTCCTTTTCCAGACAATTTATGACTGCATTTTCCAATTCAGACTCTCATAAAAATCCATTTTCCAGGAAATTTAACCATCCTTCCCTTTGCCTCCTAGGCTTGACCACCTTGCTTAGAAATTTCAAAGCAAAGTTAGGATCAAATTGAATTGCTTTAATTTAGATGTCACTAAGTTGAGCTGTAAAAAGACTTTTTTTTCCAGCAATATTGAGAACAAATTTCTGCACGAGGATTAAGACATGCTATCTTCAGGAAGTGTTTATGATTTCAGTGTCATATCTCTTCTGCTTAGTACAGGTTTGCATATGTGTGATAGTACTGCATTTCTGAATTGATTCAATTTTTTTGCATTGCTACTTTTTATCTGTTGTTGATTATCAAAAGCAGAATCATTAGTATAATGGAGTATATCTTCTCTCTGTGATTTCAGTGGAGCATAACAAATAAACCAAGGCAACAGAAATTGGAAAGTGTGAAAATTGCAGTATTTATGTTAATGGAATATTTGTGTTAAATAAGTGCTGCTAATGAATCTTCTGTAAAGCTTATTTTATCATAAGTCAAGGGTTACAGTAGAATTTACACAATTGGAGGACAGCATTTAGCTTTGCAGCAATAATTTGTCATCCATTGCAAATCTTCTGGATCAAATACATTATACTACTTTACATAAAACTTTCATATACTTGAAGATGAAAAATTCTGTACTTTAGGGAGAATGTGTAAAGGTGTTGATGGTTGTAAATGTATAAAGCTAATGGTTGTTTCATTTATACTCAAATAGCATTCTTCATCAGAGGACTTATAAAAGAAGCGAGGCTTTGTGGACAAGGATGTTAAATAACTGTTCAGCATTCAAACCACCTCCCTTTCTTTGTATTGTTTTCAATATTACAAATTTTCTTTATTTTCCGATAAGGAAAGGGACGTTACTATGAAATTCTAGATGTGAAAACCAGGGCTTCAACTTTTTGCAGAAAAAGTGGACAAGACGAAAGCATAGTCCTTGCAGAGCTCACAGCATACAGTTTCAAGTAAAACAGGCCAGGAAGGAAGTGTAACTTATAACTGGAGAGCTGGATATCTAGCCAGATCAGCTGTTCTTTTTTCATTATTCAAAATTTAAATCGTAGAGGGAGAAAAGAAAATTGTTTTTCCAAAGGGCAAATATATCATCACCCAGCCCTTTCCTAGACACTGTTTTCCCTTTCAATCTCTAATTTGCCTGTCCTGCCAGTGTCCGTCTCTAGACCTCAAGGAAGCCATATTTCAGTTTTTCCAACAGTGTTAGTTAAAACACTAACAGGACTGATGATGTTGGTTCCTGTTCTCTGTGATAACAAGGAGATTACCCAAACCCTCATGTTCCTGGTTCATCTCATCTCATCTCATCTCATCTCATCTCATCTCATCTCATCTCATCTCATCTCATCTCATCTCATCTCATCTCATCTCATGTAATAAGCATAACCAACTTTCCAAAACAAAACAAATGTTCTCGGACCAACATTCTCTAGGTAGGAGTGCTGTGAATAAGGGATGTATGAGTCATGTTGTAACTCTGTATGTTTTTTCACATTCATTTTCACTTTAATATAACAGAGGTACCTGTTTTATCAGAGATAAATTTAACATAGCTTAAGGTATTTCTCAAATGTTGCTGTTGCTTTTTTACATGTTATATGACTAAGGTAAAAATTTTAATCTCAGTAATAGTAGCAACCATGTTTGCTCAAGCAGAGGTGCTTGGGGTCTGAATGAAATGGGAGGAGCATTCTAGAAGTTTTGTATTAAAGTTCTGTTTTTTTAAACATGACAATGTTTATGTATTGTACATGCTAATGAATTTGAAATAGCTTTCATGTTTCTTCGCTTTGTTAGGTGTTATTTTACATTTATTGCCCTATTGTTAATATTACTTCCAGTAGCAAAACTTCTGTACTTGAAAGAATTGAAGTAAAATGAGCTTAATGTTTTGAGTCTGAGATACTGTGCAATCAGAACTTACCTCTCTTGGTTTCTTCAGTGTATAAAAGACAAACTTCAATACCCGTCTCAGCATCTGATTACTGCTCAGGCTCACAACACATCCTTGAACAGTATTTTCTATCTAATTAGCACATTTTCCTTATGTATTAATTACAGACCAGTCTGTTTGCAGATGAAAAAAACCAGCCTTTTCTCCTTAATCTGCTAGCCATGGGGATTAATTTTGTGTCTCTGGATTAGCAGGTGTTAGTTTAGCAAAGACCAGCGGGTTTTAAATATATTTATGATGACAATACTTCACTACTCCATATCATTTCCCATTTAAGAATAAATACCCATTGCATTAATAAAGAGCTAAGTTGTCTTCTAGGGAGCAAACTGAGTCAGAGAAAGTTTTATGATTTGCTTATAGTTTAGTTGTTAGCACAGAAAGTATAAAGGCCAGATATTTTAAGTCCTAGACCTGTCAGCCATAAAATGTATCTCTTCACTATATCACAATTACTAATCTGACAGAAGTAGAATGTCTTTTCTTGCTACAGAAATAAATTGGTAATTACTGTTACAATCAATCGCTTAATTAACCTACTCTATTATACATGTACCTGACAAAACATATATTACAATGGTTTTATTTCAATTATTGAAGTCTTCATCAACAATAAAAAAAAAAAGGTTTTGCTAAGGCAAGTCAGTTTTTGAATGTTAAGCAGCACTAACCATTTTCACGTATCAGTACAATCATTTTTGTGCTCCATAGACACAAATCCAGGGTGCTCTTAAAAAAACATCTGAGTGTTGCTAACCTTTCATTAAGGATCTATGCTAATTAGGGTTTAGCTTTAGGCAAAGACAGTGGTTCATCCATAGCCCCTATGAACTCAGAAATATTACCCACAGACCTATGCCTGAGCAATTCCTTTAGTTCTGCAGTTAGAAGAAGTAAAGGCAAACCCAAGATACCTGCCTTTCTGTTTAGAGGGACAGTATTTGCTTACTGAAACTCAGTCCAAAACAATGTAAATATTTTCTACTGAATGCTTTAAAGTTCTATGCCTAAAAATAACCATGATCTTATGAACTATAAGAATTGGTAATGACACCAGTACCAATGTGAGTCCTTTTTTGGGTAGAAACACTTCAACTTAATATCTCTTTCCCCCTACACCCCTCTCTCTCTTTCTAGATGCAGCAATTGTTCCATGAAAACTATGAACACAACCGCAAGGGTTATATTCAAGATCTTCACAACAGCAAGATTCACACAGCCATAACGCTTCATCCAAACAAAAGACCAGCCTACCAATACAGGCTGCACAATTACATACTGAGTCGCAAAATTTCCGAACTGCGCCATCGAACCATCCAGCTCCATCGAGAAAGTGTCCTGATGAGCAAGCTCAGTAACACTGAAGTAAATAAGGAAGATCAGCAACTGGGAGTGATGCCATCTTTCAATAACTTCCAGCCACGTGAAAGGGATGAAGTCATCGAGTGGGAGTTCCTGACAGGAAAATTTCTTTACTCAATGGTAGAGAACCAGCCACCCCGGCAGAGCCTGAGCAGCGTCCTACGGGCTGCACTGGATGATACTGTGATGCAAGTCATGGAAATGATAAATGAGAACTCCAGGTCTAGGGGAAGGCTCATTGATTTCAAGGAAATACAGTATGGCTACCGCAGGGTGGACCCTCTGCATGGAGTGGAGTACATCCTGGATTTACTGCTTTTGTACAAAAGGCACAAAGGAAGGAAAGTTACAGTTCCAGTGAGACGTCATGCTTACCTTCAGCAACTGTTTAGTAAACCTTTCTTCAAAGAAGCAGAGGAGCTGGATGTAAAAAGCTTGCTGGAGGACACCAACACTGACACTCAATCTTTCTCTTTCCTTTCAAATTCTTTAAAGATTTTTTCCTCATCGTTCCAAAGTACCAAAGACACTGGGGGACAAAGTGACAAGAAAATACATATTCTTGTCCCTGTCACAGGAAGATTTGATACTTTCTCAAGATTTATGGAAAACTTTGAGAAGACTTGTCTGATTCCCAGGCAGAATGTAAAGTTGGCAATAATTCTCTTTAGTTCCGAGCAAGGCCAAGACTCTAGCAAACACATAGAGCTAATGAAAGAATACAGCATTAAGTATCCCAAGGCAGATATGACCATGATTCCAATGGCAGGAAAGTTTTCTAGAGGTTTAGGTCTTGAGATGGCCTCGTCTCAGTTTGACAATGGCACTTTGCTGCTGTTCTGTGACGTTGATCTGGTATTCACATCAGACTTCCTTCAGCGATGCAGAGATAACACTATTCAGGGAGAACAGGTTTACTACCCTATCATCTTCAGCCAATATGATCCAAAAGTAATATATGGAGGCAACCCTCCAGCTGACAGTAGTTTTGTTTTCACAAAAAGAACTGGATTTTGGAGGGAGTATGGGTTTGGAATTACCTGCATTTACAAAAGTGATCTACTTACTGCTGGTGGATTTGATACCTCGATTCAAGGCTGGGGACTTGAGGATGTAGACCTCTTTACTAAAGTGATAACATCTGGCTTGAAGGCTTTCAGAAGTCAGGAAGTAGGAGTTGTCCATATATTTCATCCTGTTCAGTGTGACCCCCATTTAGATCCAAAACAATATAAAATGTGCTTAGGGTCCAAAGCAAGTACATTTGCCTCTACCATGCAGCTCGCTGGACTCTGGCTACAGAAACATTTGGGTGTCAGGTACAATTGGACTCTGTCTTGACAACTCAGCCTATTTGGCCTTTTTGGGGGAGTTTACCTCATTGCTGTTATTTGATTTTGCTGTCGTAGTTTTAAACTCCCTCCTTGTAGTCTTCCAAAGACTGTGACCTCAAATGGGATGACTCTGCTGTTCACTGATGTTTCTTGTACCTACTGAACTGGTGAGGTGAATTCCTTCATATCCTTTATTTGAAATTCAGTCTAGTCATGGAAATCATATAATCCCGTGGAGCATTTCCATCACAAGAGACTGTATCAGAAGAATGTTGTCTTTAAGCTTTTGGATTCAGTATCATCTTCGTTGCATTTCTCATATTTGATGTGATACAAATAATTACTGGTGAAGGTACCACAAAAGTGCTTTATGCTTCTTCTGGGGATGGAACTCTCTAAGATAAACTTGAGTTTTATAATTTATATGAGGACTTATATGTATAAATGCTACTTTTCTTCATCTTTAGAATTTTTAAAGTAAATGAATAACTATAATTGTACCTTTATTTTTTAAAAAAAAAGTAAAGTTGAGGAGCTACTTGCAAATACAATTGGTACTGGCTACCAAGGTCCTTAAATGTCTTATTAACCAAACTCCTCATTGTTATTCAATCAAAGTGTAAATGAACTTTATTTTCACAACAAACAGGATTTAATCAAATGCTGATGTACACTTTGAAGATTTTTGAGCCAACATCCTTCATTTGCAGGCAAGAACAAACTCTGACTTAACATGGTCATTTATGATAAAGTGCAAGCATACAACATTCTTATTTTGAAACACATAGTATAGAAGTTGCTCTTTCTCTTTTTGGAATGAGTGTCAAATACATAATTTTCTTTTACATTCCTTTCATTAGGCTGCACTTCAGTGTTAAAAGTTAAAGCTCTATATTTTTCTTTTCTTTTTTTTTTACATTTTCCATGAATATTGGTACTTAGTAGCAACTTGTTGTTAAAATTAAAGTAACTGTAGAATAATTATTTAAGTTTCAAAATTTTCTATTGCTGGTCAAGGTTCCTTGCCAATATATTTATATTAGTGGAGGTTATAAGACTGTGTTCAGATTTATCTCTCCAAACAGCCTGAAGCTGTTACATTGTGGATTCATGAAGTATTTAAAGTAATACCAACAGGAGAAATAATAAAATTAATTTCTGTATTTTAGAGAAATGTTTATATGGGGATATATGTGTGTGTGTATGTGAGTGTGTGTATATCCCTATATATATAGATATATATAGAGAGTAATTTCAAAGTATGTTCCGCTTTTCAGTTCAGGCAGTGATTTGTTACAATTGTTGTCATTTTTGCCACATGCTTGGAACATTCCATGTTATACTGTGGTAAGAGTTTAGAGACATTCAGGAAACCATCAGAATTCAGCTAAACTTTATTACAGTGGGTACACCTAATAACCTCAGTACCCTTGACTTCAAACTGTATTTCAATCAGAGCTGGGCAAGAAAAAGTTTTTCAGCTGTAACTGACTGCTGCTGTGTTTCCTTAAGAAAAAAAAACCCAACAAAAACAGCACCAGAAAAGCTCAAGAGAACTACAAGATTGGAATTCACTGGCACATCTCTTCCTGTAAGGATATCTGGATAATTTCCTTAAGCATGAAGAAGGTGTGTAGATCAGTTAATGTCTCTTATCTATGGTTCTCTGTTCTGGATTTACCATGCAAGGAAAAAGGCAACCTTGACAAGGATTGAGTAAACTCGGAATTAAAAAGGGCTGGCCATAATTTGTTGTGTGCTTTAAAAAAGGCCATTCCCTTGCCTTGAAGAAGATAGTAATTGTGGTAGATAAAAACAGAGAGAGTGTAATTCATGTTTGTAGCAGCCCTCCTCAAGGAGAGCTCCTGGCTTGTTATTCTCCTGGACGCTCTTGCCTTCCTAGCCCAGTATTGTCAGCTCAAATGTCTGATGAAAGAAAAATTCAGTATCACTTATAAAATAATTCTTGAAAATTGTTTTTTAAATCGAGTCACACTTTGCTCATTAAAAAAGCCAAGAATAAGGAACATATGATTTATTTGATCAATCTCAATTAACCAATGCAACTCAGATTTTAAATATCAAAACCAGATTGCCTGTTGATAAATGTTTGTGATGATTTCGTAAGCAAGAGAAAACCTAATGATTTACAAAGACATCTAAGGAAATCATTGTCTACTGGGGTGTATTCCAGTGTTTATTTCAATTACTTAACTTTGTGGCCAGAAAGTATTTGCTCCACTCAAAGTAAAATAGTAGATTAGAACAAGCAATGAAATCAATCATTCAGTGGGGATAAAGATGTATACAGAGGGCTTGCAGGATCAGGTCCTACATGATATAAGCAAAATGCTAGTATTTACCAGTACAAGTATTTATTTAGTGTCTTGACTGATTCATTTGTTTATATGATGAATTACTTTGTTAAAAACCTGATTATAAATGTTTATTATGAAATATTGCATTGTCTTTTGAAATAACTATCCTGAGATAACTTGAGAACTTGTGTTAGTTTGTCTAAGGAATAATATGCCTTCTAAGGAGATCATATTAAAAGGAAAAAAAAAGCACAAAAGTGTTAGAGTAATGTTATGTATGTATAGATTAAGATGGGAATATCTGTGTTAATCAGCTGTTTGCTTTTGTCTAGTCTGAATCATAATCCTGATTGTAAAATGATATTTCTATGTGTATAATGTCCCTTTGTAAATGCGTGACAAGTAAATTCACAATAGAACATAACAACCAATTTTCCCCCAAACCTCCTTCCCCTGGAAACAGATTTCCTGGTTTCATTGCTGGGAAGTGGGTTGTGAACTGCTTGCACTTTGGCTTTTAAGACACTGCCATTCTCAAAATAAAATCTCAGCATTCACTACTCGGAAACCTCAGGAATCCCCAAGCCACCGCATCATGATGTGTTTTTCCATTCACAACACTTAATTTAACGAAGCATTTGCATCTCCTGGATGAAGGAAATGCATCAGGTTGGGCTTTCTAAGACTTGATGAGTATACTCTGTGTCAGGGTGCTGGTTCTCAAGCTGAAGAAAGGCAGAGAGCCAGCGCAAGGTGTGAGGCTAAGGCGCAGGAGTTGGCACCTTGTGCCCACATCATCCCTGTGCTGCCACGTGCCTCTCCTTGGAGCTATGAACTGGCAGCTCAAGCCAGCACAGGAGAAGAGCTGTGCTTGCTGCCACCAGCTGCTTTTGAGAAGCAAAAGGGCCATTTTAAGCAGGGCTTGGGAGGAATGAGGGGGTGCCAAACTGAGGATTCACTGAGTGGGGTGGGAGGTTGTCTTGTGCAGATCATATTTCTCACTGTCCTCAGGGGAAAAAAGCCTGGTCTCACACCTCTTCCATGTTTGCTCTCAAGGGACATTGGAGGAAGGGGCAAAGCCATCAGTCCTTCCACTTGGTGGGGCTACTGGTTCTGGGTCATGTGCCTGGGTCCTACCATATTATGGGACATGTGGGGGAAAAGCTGCCTAATGGTCTTCCCAGAAATCAGCACGGAGAGAGGCACCTTCTGCACTTAGCAAAGACCAGAATGGTATGTACGAAAGTGCCGTGGAGCCTTTGCTCTACTGTGTGCTTAACAGTGCCTCAAGACTCTTGCAAAAAAATTCAGTGCTGGTAAAATGACTCACAGGAGTGTACTGCACATCCTCAGTAGCCGTGGAGAGTTGCAAGCAGCGAGAGTTAACGACCACTTTTTTTAATCAGAGCAAATAAGCAATTTAAACTTCCTTTGATGTCTCAGCTAATCACTACAATTACTTCTTAAGATGTAGCTTGCTACGTCAAATATCTTGCTCCAAAGAATGATGCCAGCTTTAAAGATACAAAGAAAACACATGTGTAGTCTATATCTTATTTTGCTGCAACTTGGAATCAGTTAAAATTTATGGAAAAAAATAGGGACTGAAAATTGGTGAGCCATTGACTGGGGGAAGTGTTTTATGTTTCTGCTCCATTTTTAAAAGAGAATCAAATCAGGAGAAAAAAATTCCTCTGGTAGATACATGGAAAAATCAGCCATGATGTTACAGTAGCAGTGATAATTATGGTCCTAAACTGCAGCAAAATTAGTTGTTTCACTAAGTCTATTTACAATAGCTGAATATCATTGAAGGTTATAGTCTGTCGTACATCTGTAACTAACATGTAAAATTAGTCCATTTTTAATTTATTCATTTCTTAGAATAATTTTAATTTTCTTCCATCAGCTTTTATACACTTGATTAATAAGGTTACTTGCCATGACTCACTCTCAATTTCCTATTTTTCTTTTTCTTGGATCTTCCCCTTTGCAGTGTATATTACTACAGAATTGAAACTTTTTTGTCAGCTAGCATGATATTTCTGTTACAGCTTATGATTTCACTGCCATACAAAGCTGCTGAAGTAGAATATTTTAGTGAATGAGTTTCCAGTCCTACTTCAAATTGTTTCCATTTGCCTGTCACTGTAAGTTAAAAATGTTCTGAATATTATTACTTAATTTCATCCTCTGGTCCCCTTCATACCCACAGAATCCCACCAAGGCAAGGAAATGCAAAAAATTTGTAATGTTTAAATCTGGGAAGATTAACAGAATCTGTGGATTTTCTTGATCTCTTTTGTTTGCCTTCAAGTTTTTTATCTAGAATTTCAGAACCTTACTTACCCGTTCTATAATTTTAATAAATAATGGTTATTAAGATGTAAAGCAGCAGGTATATTAGCTAGACCCTACAAACTGTTATTTTACATTCTTATTTTCTAGTCACCTTATTCAACAGATGTTTGCTATTTATAGGAACTTTAAAGATAAATTAAAAACATCCTTGCTGATTCAGTATTTTCTTAGTTTTACTGGAGAGCTTAACCATGTAGGCAGAGATCCAAAGATGTACTGTGTACTGTAGGCTGCTGAATTTTGTTTCTTTTGTAGGGCTGGAGGGAAGATCTCCTCAGCTCTTCAGCTCTTCACAACATGCCTGCAGTGTGATAGTGTTCTTCACAAATCAGCCATGTCTAGCAAGGATTTGAAGTGACTGCAAATTTATGGGCACAGCATCCAGCTTCATGCAGCAGGCAAGACTTACTGGACTTACCTAAACACGTGAGATCTGAAGATTCAGAGGCTGGTGACTTAATCAGATGCTAGACAAGTGGGTTAAATACATCTGCTACTGCAGCATCTGGGCATAGCACCACTTTAGAAAGGATGCCTCAGGAATGCAATGGGTTCAATGGAGATACTCCTAAAAGAGGTGTATTCCAGCTAACATTGGTGCCAAATACTTTTGCTTAGAGCAGATAAATTGCCTTTAGGTGATTTCATTAAAAAAAAAAAAAGAAAAAAAAAAGAATGAATAAAATTAATTATTAATAAAAATGCTTGTGCTTGAGATTATTAACATTGTTACTACTGGTTATCTGGGAACCCTTCATGACTTGCTCTCACTCTTGATTAGTCTAATATGGAGCAATAAAATATGCTTATTTCTCACATCTGTCCATACACTTGGTTAAAGAAAAGATGATCTAACTAAATGTTTTGAAGATGGTGGTCAAATTGTGAGTGACTGAGGAAAGAAATGCTGGGTGTAGTTCTGCCTCCAAACCCAAACTCAGACCTGCTACCAGGTAAGGACAACTTCCACATAAGAAAGTTGAAGCCTGAGTTTGTGCAAGGCATCATGGTATCTGGGGATTCACCTTAATGCTTAGTGTGTGATTGCTAGGAGCAGGCACAGCGCACTCTGAACACAGTGCTACTGGCACTTGAGGAAAAAAAGTGAGGAATGCAGTAAAAAATGTTTCATAGGTGACAGGATAGATAGTAAGGATGTAGACCCAGAGAGATATGTGTCCTTTTATATTTTAAGAGAGTGGAAAATAAAACTTGTTTTAAAGTAGAACTCTGCTTTACTTTATTCCTGAAAACTTTCCCCTTGCTTATCATTCTGCTTATACATGCAGAGACAAGTGCTGGGACCATCTGGAGCAATACCAAAACATTAGACCTTCCATACCTGATTTGTTCTGACCAGCAAGCCCATGCTCTTTGAAGTGATAGCTGAGCTGGCAATTTTTAGTTTCTCCTCTTCTCTTTATAAGTGTGACACACTTTAATTTTATTTAGCTAAGAGGGATCTTTGACAGCTTCGTGTCACAGATGCTTTAGGGCTTTGTGCCTAAGATGCTTTAGTCTTTGCATCGTTGCTTCTTATTTGCCGTTACATGGCACATCACTGTTTTAAATTTCCTTTGAAGTTCCTTTAAACAAAGGACTCTGGACAGTAGGTTTCAGCTGATGTAATCTTGCAACTGCAGATGTGTGGCTGAAACAAAGTACATTCACCTATGATAATTTATTTATTGCAATCATACAACGGTTTTGCTTGGTAGGAAATTCATAATGAATATGAGTTACAACTAAATGCTTTCTGTTGACAAAGCTGAGCAAATATGTTTAACTGGGACCAAGAAATAAGCCATTCCTCCAGCATGTGCTTTTACTGGAGGACATCCAGAGACTACAGGCGCCTTTTAACCAAAAACATTGTAGGGAGATAGCTCTAGTGAAACGGAATGGGAAACACTGTTTTGCATTTCAGAACTGCTGGTAGCAGAAGATGTGTCTTTCTTGTAAATATATATCAGTCATAACTTCTGCTGCAGTCAGCCAATCTTTAAGGGGCAGACACAAAAGATCCCTTGCCTTTATGTGTGAAACAGACCAGAGATATCAAGTTTTAAGCTGGAATACCCTTGGAAAAGAGCCCACTCTGAAAGAAACCTGGACCTGGGAAAGAAGAGAGCATGCAAGAAACCAAGGAGAAGATTATCATTCTTCTTTTTCCTTTTTTTTCTTTTATGCTTGTCATGGTGCTGTGCTCATCAGGGAGCTACCAGGTCCTAGACTGAGCTTGGCACCAGGCAAAACAAGCTCTATGAATAAAGCATAGATGTTGTGTATATGACAGGAGCAGATACTGGTGGGTGATGGGAAAGAATGTGTGGGAAAACATATAAAAAGTCAAGAAAATGGATTTTTTTCTTTGCATGTGAAGTAGAAAAATAGTATGTGGGTAAGCAATTTTACTAGCCTTGATATGTAAGGGCAAGAGTGAGTAATTAAAGGACATAAATTTTAAAGGAAGGAGAAAATACAGTACAGAAAACTAAGTAGCTGTGTAAACACAAAATTTAATTACAGTAGACATTAAAGTACATGTGAAAAAATAGCACAAGAAATTGAAGGAAAGAAACTACAGGAAGAAAGGAAGAATTGAAAAAGGTTTAATAAAAAGCAGTTGAAGGACTAGCGTAGATGTAACTTATGCCCTGGGTACAGAATGCTTCATTGTGCTGGTCAAGAAACAAGGGAAACATGTTATGAAAAACATTTCTGTAGCACTGCATCCCTCTGCTCTATCTGGGTGTGGCTGGGGGACCAAATGATTCCAAGCTAAAACTAAAATATTCCTTCATTTGCTTTTTATCAGAGCCCGAAGTACCTGCATTTGTTTTCCTGTTGGTTTGCCCCCATCCTGCATGGTAAATATCTATTCAGATACTATGTTACTGGGATTTTGTGTTTCTGAACTGGGTAAATAAAATGAGAGACCTCTTTTTAATACTAACACTTGAAGTATAGCAGTAAACAAAATGGCAGTACCAATGTGATTGCACATCTGAATTTATCTTTTTGTTGTTAAAATGTCCTCCAGTTAGAAAAAGTTGGCAGTCAGCAGGAGCTTTCGCAGTCTTGTCCCATCTTTCCTTCTTTCACTGTCATGGTTTGACTCTGGCCAAATGCCAGGCACCTACGAGGTCTTCTCTCTCTGCTCTCTATCCTGCTGCAGCTGTGCACAAAAAACAATTAAACACACACTGGACTCGTGAGTTGAGGTAAGGGACTGGTGGGAGGATGCACTGAGAAAGGGTGAAACAGGATGAAAACTTAAAGTTGCAAAGTGATTTATTAACCTAATAGAGTCGGAGGGTAAGTGAGAAGTAAAAATAAGCTTTTAAGACACCATTTCTTCACCCATGCCCCCCGCCCTTAAGACATAGTTTCTCTGCTCTGCTCACCCTCCTCCCTCCTTCCAACCAACAGCACGTGGCACGGTGGGTCAGGCGTCAGGGTATGGAGTCTTTTTCTTAGTCAATCCATCACCACAACTTCTTCTGCTACAATCACCATTTCTCCACCCACCCCCCTCCCACCTTCCAACCAGTAGCACGGAGAGGGCAGGGTAAGAGGGTTTTTCTTCGGTCAGTCTGTCAGGGAGAGGGGTTCTCTAGTCAGCCACAGGGTCTCTCCCTCCCTCCCACAAGAGACAGTCCTCTGGGAACTTCTTTGGCGTGGGTCCAATCTCACGAGCAGCCTGCCTGAATCTGCTAGCACACATGTCTTTGTCCATAGGGTGCAAGCTTCCGAGCTGAGGCTGGGCTGCCTCCATCCCGGGAGCAAGGCCTTTGCCTCCATTGCAAGGCCTTTGCACTTTTAACTCTACTCTTTAGATGAAACTCCAACTGGATCACAGCTTCCTCGAGGCATCCACCTGCTCCTCTGCCGTGGGCAGCTCCCCATGGGCTGTGGGTGAATTTCTGCATCCCTGTGGACCCCATGGGCTGCAGGGAGACAACCTGCTCCCCCCATGGTCTTCAGCACAACTAGCAGAGGGTTTTCAGCTCTGGTGCCTGGAGCACCTCCTCCCCCATCTTCTCCACTGACCTTGGTGTCTCCATGCTGTTTTCCCCTCACATATTCTCACCTCCTCCTCCTCCTCTAGCTAAAAAGAAGTGTGTGCTCACATTGGTTTGATTTCTTCTTAAATATGCTTTCACAGAGGGGTAACTAACATCACTAATTGGCCAGGCTTGACCAGCAGCATGTCCATCATCTTCACAGCCATCAGACATTGGCTCTGCTGGACATGGTGAAAAACTCCCAGAACATTCACAAAGGACACACAGGAGCCATCTCTGTGCCCCCTCCACCCACTAGCAAAAACTGGGCTAAGCAAAACTGACTCATAAACACAGGGGTGCATCTTCTTGCAGCCCTTCAGACCTTTCTTCAGGCCTACTACAACAGTTTTCTCTTAGATGCTAAAGATAACTTGCTGATGTTCTGGGCTAAGCAAAACCACCACACTCACTCTTTTAGTTTCTTGCTTCTGGTGTACTTAGGTACTGATGACAAATTTAGAGAACTGAGGAAATCTATCTCCTTCTAGTATCACCATACCAATGAATTTAATTTTTCCAGCAAACTTTGTTACAAGCTTATGGATTTAAACCAAAATCGTATATCCCACATGAAATTATCCTCCAGAGTCTTTGTAGTTTATTGGTACAATTCAGACACTGTAATGATGTCACTGATGTGTAAAATTGCTGAACTACAGCACTTTGTTACATTAGTTCCCAGCTCTGTTGTAAGCCATTTGCCTGTCACTCTTTTTAAATTTTGTATTTTATTACCACTTTTCTCAGTCCCTTATTATGAAATTTTGAGTTTATTGCCAGGAACAGGAACACAAAACCTTTCCAGATTTAAAATGCATCAAAATTTAGTCCGAAGCATACAAGACTCACTGATTCAGCAGATATTAAAGGGCTCAGTGACACAAGGAAGCCAAAGTCTTGGAAACTGAGAGAGAAAACACTGAAGAAGTGGAAGGATGCCAAGCTCCATAGACATTCCTTTCTTGGAATCATGTACAATCACAGAATGGTTAAGATGGGTAGGGACCTCTGAAGATCATAGAACTGTGTAACAGTCTAGCTTGGAAGTGAGCTTTAAAGGTCATCTAGTACAACCCCCTGCAATGACCAGGGACATCATCAGCTAGATCAGAACCCACTCCAACCTGATCTTGAATGTTCTCATGGGATGGGGCATCTCCCATCTCCATGGGGAATCTGTTTCAGTAATTTACCAATCTCATTGTAAAAAAAACTTCTTCCTTATATCTAATGTATGGTTTAGTTACCCTTCATGCTATTGCAACAGAACTGGCGAAAAAGTTTGTCCTATCTTTCTCATAGGCCTCCTTGAGGTACTGAAATGCTTCTGTAAGGTCTCCTTCGGTCCTTCTCCTGCAGGATGAACAACCCCAACTCTGTCAGGCTGTTTTCATAGAGGGGGTGCTCCAGCCTTCTGAACATATCTGGACCCCCTCCCACCGCAACAGATCCATGTCCTTCCTGTGCTGGGACCCCAGAGATGATGCAGAGTTTCAGGTGGGTCTCACCAGAGCAGAGCAGAGGGGCAGAATCCTCTCCCTTCCCTGCTGCCCACGCTGCTTTGGATGCAGCCCAGGACATGTTTGGCTTTCTGGGCTGGCAGTGCACATGGCTGTGTTGTGTCCAGCCTCTCTTCCACCAGCACCCCCAAGTGCTTCTCACAGGGCTGCTCTCCATCTGTTCATCCCCAGCCTGTATCAGTACTGGGGGTGGCCCCAACCCAGCTGCAATACCTTGCCCTTGGTCTTGTTAAACTCCATGAGGTTCCCATGGGCCCAGTTCTTGAGCTTGTCCAAGTCCCTCTGGATGGCATCCCATCCTTCAGGTGTGTCAACAGTACCATTCAGCCTGGTGTCATTTGGAGATTTGCTGAGGGTGCACTTGATCCCTTCATCTCTGCCATTAATGAAGGTATTAAATAGCATTGGTCCCAGTATGGACCCCTGATAGTCATCAGTTGCCACTGATCTCCATCAAGACACTGAGCCGTTGAATGCCGCCCTCTATGCTTCTCTCTGAATGCCATCAAACCAACTTGTCATCCACCAAAGAGTCCACCCATCAAATCCAATTTAGAGCAAAAGATGTTGTGGTGGACAATGTAAAAGGCTTTACAGAAGTCCAGGTAGAATATATCCATAGCTCTTCCCTTGTCCAGTGATGGAGTCACTCCATTTTATAAGGTCACTGGGTTGGTCAGGCAGGAAATGAAGCCACGCTGGCTCTCTTGAATCATCAGCTCCCCCAAATCCTGCCCAAAGCTGGGTAGAATCCACTGCTTTATTTTTGATTTGGTAGCCTGAATGTGTTTTCACATGTAATTTGTACAGCTAAAAACTCTGCTGGACTGAAAAACATCTGTGGGGTGAATACAAGTGCAGAAAAAGCTTCTGTCCAGGAGCTGCCTCGTCCTGCAGCAGTCAGTAGGATATCCAATGATACAAATATGTCTCAGGGGCAAGAACCAGCAATGAGCAGGCAGAAGAGAAGTCATCTCAGAGAAGCTTTTTTATTCACATTTCTAAGATGAACTGCTCTGCTGCTGTTGTTAAGAAGTCAGTTACCTGCTGAGGACTGAACTGAGACTGTAAGGTGACCACCAGCATGCCTAGAGGTATCTGTTAAGTGCTACGATACTTATATTAATAAACTAAGCCACTGCATATTTGGGATTTGAAAACCTGGGATTGTGATCCAACTGCTATTGAATATTGCATTTATTTGCCCCTTTCTTGTGCTTTTTTAATAGTGTCAGGTAATTACAGACAAAACTTTTGCTGAACTTCAGTTCCTGCAAATCTAATCTAAAACACCAAAGTGCAATAATAATTTCCTGAGGACAAAAGAAAATGTACTAAAACAAATGTCACTGACACTGATAGAAAATGTTCCACATATATTGCTGTCTACTAGTATTATAGAAATAAGACAATCTGAGTTTTGGCAGTTCTTGAGGGTTTTCTTAGGCAGTGACATTTCCTCCTATGAAAGGGAACAAAAGGCTCCTTCAGTTACTGCTCTATACAGTATTTCTTTTTTGTCTGCTCTGGTTCATTATAACTGGCTGAATGTGGTGGCCAATATTAGTGGCAACAAATATATGCCAAATTAATGTCATTATAAGGCTGTCAAAACAGATCAGTAAAGGTAAAAACCTCTGGAAAGCAGCAAGTGACCATTTAAATTATTGCTGGTAGCGTTCGACAGTTAGGATGAGGGAAAAATGACAATTTTATTAAGAAGCTATTAAGGAATACCTATAAGACTGAAACAACTGTTAGACCTCAATATTAAAGTTTATGGTTTCCTACAACTAAAAACCAAGTGACCTTGCAATGGCAAGCTCTTCACTCCAGATTACTGTGGGAATTTCAGACTTCACAGGGTAGTATCAGTAATACAGATTGTGTTTTACGTATCTCTGGAACTAGAGACATTTTCCCCATCACCACAGTGGCATATTCACAGAATATTTCTGTGTTCATTTACCAAATTTTTACATGCGTCAGATCACATAAAGCCATAACCTAACTTCCAAAATGTCTTTGAGAGCATTTCAGCACTAAAAGAGGAGCACAAAGCTAATACAATTCCTGCCCAGCACAAAGCATCACAGTGTGGCATCGAGTTTCTGCTACTTGATGTAGAAGCCTATGTGGTATCATGGTAGTAGTAGCTAACTTATGATTACTTAGTATTTTCCATCTTGTCCTCCAACAGAATTTGATGTGAACCAGAGTTTACTGTTCTTTCTCACACACCTTGAATGCATGAGATTCTTTGGACAAAAAGAGATAGAAAATTGTGGAACCACTTGCCTTTTCTAAAATTTCAATCAGTTTGTGAGAAACGGAAAAGCAGTCCTTCAAAGCAGGATATGTCTGTGTTATTTTGATATACAAACTCACTCCTGTATTGAAGAAGGTCTCTATAAAAATGAAATTTTTCAGAAAGTGCTATTTGCTGTGAGATAGGATTCATAAATCAGACTAATAAGATAGACTGCAGTAGTCCATATTCTACATAAACCATATTTTCGTGATACAATTTTTTCAAAAATAAAATTAACTTTTAGAAAGGATTTTTGAAATCTCTACCACTGCCATAAGGATGAATCACAGTTGCCTCTTCATCTGCCCTCATTTTGAGAGTAAGGCAGAAGGACTTTATACTATTTCATGGGCCATTTATAGATGAACTGATCTTTAAAGCAGGCTTTAATGGATGATTTTTAAGATTTTCTGCAGAGAGTTTCTTAATTAAAATGGAAATCTGCAGGAAAGCAGAATAAAGTAAAGGATGAATGTCATTTGGGTGACATTATTTGGATGATTAAAGCAACAGTAGAGATCATTTGAAACTCTTAAATTGCCTGAAAAGCTTTGCAGTGTCTTTGCTGTTGTGGCATGGACACAACATGGATCAGCTTTTGGAAAAGTGATGTAAAAATCATCATCTAGGAGAAAGTAGATTATGAATGCAAAGGATTTGCCTTACTGTACATAATTATACTGAAAGCTTAAAAACCTTTAAAACCAATTTTCTTATGTGCTTTTATGAGCTCTTTATAAAATTTAGCCCTGGTAAGGGGGTGGTGATTGCTGAGGTTACAAAAGGCTGCTCCTAGCTTCAGGAGTGGGGGGGCAGCCTGAACAAAGTTGCAGATAGCAGTATTTCTGCAGCTGTTGTGAGAGAAGGCCTGTGAACTATCCACTTAGGTAAGTTTTGCTACTGGGACTACAATCCTCATCTAAAAGACTTAGAGAAGGCAGCAAGATTGACAGTGCCTGTATCTGTAGAGCAAGAGAATAGGAACAATGATTGCTAACAGGCCACAGTGGGGCTGTGAGAGGTGGTTAGGGCATATCTTCACTTCTTTTTAGTGGCATGGAGCTAGAAAAACCCTATGGAGACACTGACAAAAGAATTGCTGTGCTAGTCCCACGCAGCTGGTGAGTACACACAGGAGCTCTCCTATAGCTGCTCTAATTTATGACAGCACTTTGGTCACAAAAGATTTTGCCTGACAGGCAAAGTAATACAGAAGATCTTGAAGAAACACAGGGTGACAGAGGAAATAACTGCTGTGAAGATATGTGTCTTCCTTTACCTAGAGAAGAAAAGGATTATTTGATATGGCCAAATGTCACACGAAGAAAGGATGGAGAAGAGTAATGACAGACTGCATGGAGAACAAGCTCCATGGGGTCCATGCCCAGACCTGCTGCATGCTATGATTACGCAGATAAGTATTAAAAATCAGGAAGAAATTAACTGCTTACCCTGGAAAACAGATTACCGACTTGTTAATGAGAAAAGTTGAGGATACAAACGTCATGAAGCTGTTTGAGGAAGCCTATGCTGTCAGAGTTGAAATGGCTCAGAGCACCTTGCTGGCAGAAAGAAGCCAGTGCAAAATGTTTCCAGTCACATGATTTGTTTTTGAACAATTGTCAAAGGAATCAAACACGGCTTGCTTCATCAACTAGTGCATTTTTGATCATGGTAACTATTGGTTTGCAGCTCAAAGCTTAATCAAAGCAATGCAATTTGGCGACCTAGGAGATCAAGATGCCTGTCCTAGAAACAGGATCCCATAAAATATCATTATCACTATTGCCATTTATTGACCC
Source organism: Grantiella picta (assembly GCA_013397955.1). Lineage (NCBI taxonomy): Eukaryota > Metazoa > Chordata > Aves > Passeriformes > Meliphagidae > Grantiella > Grantiella picta. The sequence continues at coordinate 1,994,986 of VZRM01005894.1, read as the reverse complement.
TTCAGAAGTCCTCCCAGTTTCAGGAACATCAGTTTCAATTAACAGTAATGGTTTATGGAGGGTACCTGTCTGTCCTGAGTAATCTTTGACAACACATGCTCCACTTTTTATAATGTAATCTCCTAAAGTTTTATCAAAAAGATTGTAACTCATGTGAAGTGCACATTTTTGATAAAGGCAATTATATTTAATGTGTGAGGAAAAATTTGGGAACGTCCTTATTTTTGACGTGAGAAGCTTAATGAATTAGGTGAAAGCCCTGGTAGAAGTCAGAGTTAAGATGACAGCCATTAGAAACCCGGGTAAATCTGAAACAGAGTTTGCATTATTTTTTAAATTTTTTTTTCAGTAAAAAAGTGTTAGGAACTCAGCACCTTGCTAAACACTCATCTTCTGTATTTCCTAATGTGAGTACTGCTTCTCTGCTCTTCTGAAGCTGAATTCACCCCCATACATATCACACCTCTGTCATCATCAACACAAGATACCACTGCCAAACTCTGTTTTTGTGCCAAACTACATTTTTAAACAAGCATCTTATACAGTTGTCTGAGTAGATTCTGGTTGCCATTGCTGTCTAATACATCTTCCTTTAATTCCTTTCTCTCTTATTTGGCACCTGGGTAGCAGTTCTCTGAGATCCATTCCACTTCTTGACCTATGCTTGCACCATATACAGTAGGCTTCCAAGTCTGTTTGTGGGCTTCAATGGACCCTAGTAAAAAAAAAAAAAATCCATAGATTGTATTTGTATTTCACCCTCTAATAGAATTAAATACTAATTTAGGATCTCATGAGGCCAGGTTTGCAGAGATAATGCTTTTATCTGTAATATGATAGCATCCAATCTCTTGTAAGTTATGGAAGCATTAATCATGGGAATATGAACATTAGCAAAATTTCTGTTACAGAAACTTCCAATCCTTTCAATTTACATAAAAATACTTCAGTAGATAGAAATACGAAAAAACAAAAAGAAATATATTGGACAACAATGTATGCTTTTGTAGAGAAATATATCCTTTCCTGCCATGCGATTCACATTAAGAACAATGAGTTCTGCCGCTGAGTCCCCTTCAAATTTGAAATGCAATTGAATGGTCCTAGGTTTAGAAGTTTGTAACTGAGCATTCAGTAGCAAAATTGATACATTCCAGAAAACTGTGTGTGCTTACAGAAGTTTACCCCATCACTGTGTATATCTCACACTTTAAGTATCCCTCTGATAGGTTCAAGAGTGCAATTAATTTGGTCATGTAAAAGCTTTGCATGTTTTTTGTCTTTCATAATTTCTGCCTGAAATAGAAGGGAGGGAAACAGGGCCAGCAGAGGGAATTTGTCTTCATGGATCAGTTATTAAAAAAAAAAAACCAAATCAAAAAACTGAAAGACAACATCAACAACAACAACAACAATAACAACAACAGCAACAAGAAAACCTGGAAATACTGTTGTCCTATGGGGAATGTCTTTAGTTAGGGTCACTCTGCCTTTGAACTTACTTGTTCTGAAGCTGTCAACTGGAAGTTATCCTCAGAACAATAGTTGCGTTTGCAACTCTGTTCAGCATTTTGTTTTTGTCCACCGGGAATTAGCAAAGTGTATCACCCCTTGTCCCTCTCTGTGAGTGTGAGCTACAGAGATTCCTGCAGGCCACTTATGCTGGCAAGTAGGCATGGGCATCTAATACCAACTCAAGCTGTAAAGAACTGTCTAGGAAACTGGACTGAAACCACCACCCAGTCTAAATAAAATGTAATGAAGTTAATTTTGTTCTCGTTTTCCTGCATACATGTTGGTTCTTGGTATGTCCTACACAGAGGGCTAAGAGTTGGACCTGATAATCCTTGTGTGTCCCTTCAAACTCAGCATATTCTGTGATTCTGTACCGGACATTTACCTTTCTTTAATTCATATCAAAGCCTTATCTCCCGAAATACTTAAGAAAAGTGGCATCCATGACAGGTACCTAATCATCTGTGTGGTGGGTTATTTTCATCCTACATTACCTTCATTTGCAACTGCTGGAGTCATTGCCTTCAATTCAACAGGACGAAGGCATGGAAATGGAGTCTGCCTGTGTTCGTCAAAGACCATAGAACAAAACTGTGGTAATTAAGAGCCACTCATGAAAGAACCAAGTGTAAAACTAATGACAGGTTAATGCAAAAAGGCATATTGAAAACATTTCCATAATTTGAGACGAGCTGACGACTGTGACAAAGTGAGAGAGGGAAGGTGAAGCCTATTGAGGAGCAAAGCTCTCAGCTCTGTTGAAACTCCCAACTTTGCCTTACCTCCCACATATTTTCCATGTTTTTTAAGTGAAGAAACTGCACCTATAATGCAGCATAACATATCGTTGTGTTGTAGATCTGAGCCTGTAAGCAATCACAAACCCTGATGGGTTCCCATTATGAAAACTGGTGGATACAGAGTTCATCTTTCATCACATGAGCAAGTAGCTTCCTCTAGCTTTCTCACTGCTCTTGCACTGGCTTCTGAAGCTAGTAAAAATGTAGTTACCTTTGACTGCTGTTGCTGTCAACAAAACATAGGCATGAATTCACCATTTTTACACTGAAGTTCATTGAGCAGTATCTGACTACATAAAACCAAGAAAACTCCTTTCTCCTTACTCATTTATTTTCTTAAAAATTCTCTGTCTCTGTCAAAAGATGTGTATACTTCGACCCTATTAAAGAGACATTCGATTATGGGGGGACTATGTCTGAAAGCTAAACCTATCATTTTTAAACCTGAATCGGGCATCTAGCTCAGGTGAAGCAGAGCTAACTTCTACTGAAGTCAATAGTCTTCAATATTTATTTTTCATTTGATTCTCATACAGCTTACACCCTGGGGCTTTGGTGCATGTCTTAGCTCCTGGAGGACTTTCTCAGAACTCAAGGGCAAACCCTTCAATTCAAGCCCTTTCTCAGAACTCACTGCAAACAAGATTTATGGATGCAGTCATTCTCCTTCCACCCTCACCTGCCAATAACTGGAGGGAGGCAGGTTCCTTGTGGTGACCAGCTCAGGCTGTGCCGTGTGTGAAGAAAGGCAAACACTGAAGAGCAAACCCTTTCCTCTGAGCTGACAACAGCGTTGTTGTCCTCTGCTTTGTCCTGCAGTTCTTGATGCTTTACAGCCTTAATTTCGACGTGAATTTAAAGCAGCGGGAAAGGCTATTTGTAAGTGTGTAGAAATGAAAATCTGTAAGGTTCTCTAACTTCATTTTTTGATTCTCTCTTACATATTAGAAGAACTCCAGATTTTAGCTGAAACCATGCCAGACTTAGCTGGAGTCTTAATAGCAAGGTGGGAATCTCAGTATGTTGTTTGATTTTATTACAAATTTTTGTTCTCCCCCTTCCCCAGATAAATCTGTCTTAAAATCTATTTTTCATTTCTAAGTCATCAAAGAACATGTTCTGTGCCTCTTAGGTGCACCCTGGACATTCCTTTGATTGTTTCAATGGGTGACATTTTACAGGATTTTACTTCTCCACATAGAGCACTGCTAATTGCTATTTTGGAAATAAAGCATTTTAATAACTGCTGAGATAAGCAGGAGTTGAAGGTAATTTCTATCTGCTTTCCAAACCGCATTGCTCAGTTTTACCCGCAAAACTTATCTGTGCAGTATTTTCACTTCACATTTACAATCTTTCAAAGAGTTCAGATCACAGTCAGTTCGTTTGGGATTCTTAGTTGGATTTAAAGATTTTCTATGAAAAAAAGTACATACATTTAAATGTTTTCTCTTATAAGTAACATGTAGCAAATGATGTTGGGTTTTCTCCCTCCGGAGAAAAGGGCAGATGTAAACAAAAGTGTTTAATTTTAACATCAGAGTTTTCAGAGATGCTATAGTAGTTAGTGCTGACATTTTTAGCCTTTGAATATTCCCCTTCATATGACAGCCTCTGTATTTACAAGAAATGAATTATGAAAAGAGAAGTAGTTACAGCATCACAGTGTCAGTTGGCTGTCAGTGCCTGATAGCATTTGGCATACTTATGAGACAGGCCCTTGGAAGGGCAAAGGTGGAGGGGAAACCTTCAGCATACTTTTTCTGTGACCACTTTGTTGCTAATTCTGAACTTATTTGTGCTGGTGCTGGTCCTAGGTGGTAACGCTGTAAGATATTTTGCTTTCAATGTGAACAGAAATGTCTGTACTGAGGCAGGCATGCAGCATTTCCAGTATGGCCCCTTGACTGACCTGCCTGAATAAGTCCCTGTAGTGGAAACTATGGAAAAAATAGACACATACCTGTCTTGTTAAAATTCAGAAAGTCCTGGCAAATCCTTACTGTCTGACAAATTAGAAGTTACCTTTTTCCCCATTTTAGAAATGTAATTGTAATTATATAAGAGCTTTTCAATATGCGATTTTCTCCTTAATAAGAACACAAGAACACATGTCAAAAGCATTCATTTGCAAACCAGATTGATATATTCTTCCTCTCTTGTACTTTGAGAGGAATGCTGTAGAGAAGCCTGAGCAATTGTTTTGTCACGGAGCAATGTGTTTGAGAGTCAATACATACAAGATGGTCTGGGAAAAATGAAGCATTTCCACGCAAAGAATAAAAACATGTAGCATAAAGTGGGAGTACAAAGGATGCTAGAAACCTGTGCTTCCAGAGTTGCCTGTGTTGCTAGGATCCACAGTCCATCTCCACTTTAAGAGTAGCTTGAAGTGGTTTAGCCACTCATCAGCACACTTCTTTTTGTGACTAGAGTAACAGTTATGGCTTGGCTCTCTCAGTTTTCACAATATTGCACTGACAGAACTCTAGATTTCCTGGACATAAAACACAACAAGAATACTTTTGGTCTGGCCTACATGCAGTACGTTCTCACTGAATAGAGTGGTAGTCCATTTCTGAACAACACTGGGTTAATTTTTATGACATTAAAGTATCTAGATAATGGGACTCAAAATACGTACACATTCTTTTAATACTTGAAACCCCAGCTTAAGTAATTCTGGGGAAAAGTAAACAGATTTAAAAATTATATAAATCAGCACAATACTTTTGTTATATTTGCTGTATTTATTTGCAATTCCATTGACAAAAAATGAAAACAAAACACAAAACTGAAATGAAAACAAACCAAAAACAAACAGCAAACCAAACCTGCAAAACAAAAACCAAAAAACAACAAAACCACAAAAACCTCCAAAACCAAAACAAAAACCCCCCAAACAAACCAAAAACAACCAAAAAAATCAAACAAAAAACCCCACTCAAAAAAACCCACCAAAAAAGTCCCCCACAAAAACAAAAATCCCATCAAACACCCAATCACCAAAACACCAAAAATCCCGAGCCCTTGCAAATTATGCTCCTGGTCAAATTACTTATAAGAATTACTTATAAAAATTAGTGAAAGGCAGACCTCAAAAGGATTACTATTTATGTGAAGTGCCCTGAAGTTTAGATTCTTAACAAGGCTCTTTGGTTGGGAAATTGCTCAGAAAATGTCCCCAAGAACTGAGTTTATCCTGAAAGACTTAAAATTTCTGGGCAGGAATTATAATGGCATCATGATGTAATGCTACATTTAATTATCCTAATTTCTCTGAAATTGGGTTTATGGAAATTGACATAATTCACACATACTGAAAAAAATTATTTTGAGCCACCACAAGAAAATGAAGATATATGAATAAAATTATTTCATTGCAGAAATCTTTTGCAATCAGAACATCCTGTAACTACACCCTATATCACCAGCTGAGAAGATCCTAAATTATTTTCATCACTAATATGCAGCAGTAGACTAATAAAAAAAGGACTAACAAAAGGATGCAGCTTCCCAAATGTGATTGTCTTGTTTGAAACGACTTCTTTTTCAGGTTCAAAGAAAATGGAACATGACTTTATAAACCACAGATGAACACCCATTTCCTTGTCAGTGAACTCAGATTACCCAGGAGGAATAAATGTTCATTCTTTTGCATTGAGAAAAAAGTACACAATCCTTCTTCTCATACTTCACGTCAGTAGCATCAAATGGAAACAAGTGCAATACCTAAGGCCTTCATACTTATGCTATAAAATTACTTCCATGCAATATTTCAAGGAGGATGATACTAAAATTATTTTTTGGCAAATAACAAATCCTGATTTCCCTGAAAGTGTAGAAATTGCAAAGGAGAATGCTTAACTTCTACTGCTTTTGGCCAAATGGTAAAAATCTGTGTTTATGACATTTGAAGGTAAATTTTCATGGTGGATTTTCATACACAAACTCTTCCAAGCTACAGATGAAGGATCCTTGGGCACTTCTGGTGTTGAGATTTGGGTTTCTCAACACCAGAAGTAGTTGGGGGCCCAGTACAAAAGTGGCACTAATATGTGCTTCTGCTCATGACAAAACTCTTTGACATTCTTTTGTAGAAATGGTCTTTGCTGGCCTTTCTCTTAGTCCTTTATATTGCTTAGTTAAAAAATACTGTATATGTATTTTTAATGTATATGTATGACATAGTGCATATGTGAAACACTGTAAAGTGTATGATAGGCATGAGGTGTGTGATAGGCACAAAGTTTAACATTGGCTGCTGATGATCTTATAACTACATTTACAAGTTCTCCTGAACTCACAGGCAAGTGTGACTGCTGCATTTCTCTGTATATATAAGGTCATTTTCCTGAGGCTCTGTAGCAGTGTATTTCTGAGCTACTTGTCTTATGCTTCCCTTCCTTTCACTCCTGCTGCAGGCTTGTTACATTTGCCCAGAAATGAATTGCCTGATTACTGATGTTTTTTTTCTTTAAGATGTGGCACAGATTGGTTTTCCTTGCATGCAGATTTTCTTGTGCTATAAACAAAATGGATATTAAGCTGAATGGAAAGGGGTACAAAGAAGAAAGTGTTTGCCAACATGTGCTCCCTTTTTACAGGAAAGCTTGACCTGAAGCAATGTTTCCTGTGTTTTTCCTTTGTATTTATCATGGGCTATTGATCAATGAGCCAATCTCATTTGTAAATACTAGAATGTACTATATCATACATAAATTATTTTGAAGTTAAGATTTGGGGAAAAAAGTAATGAAATACATAAAATAAAAGTCCCAGATGAAAGATGTACCACTTAAAATTATGACAATATTGTGATGACGATGATTTTAGAACTGTATCTTTTGATTGTTTGAGTTCTCTATCTGGTATAAGGTCATATGTAAAAGCTATGCATCAGCTACTGACTCTGTCTTTGCGGTTAGGAAACACCATCATAATCCTAAAGACGAATATTATAAAAAGAAGAAAATTATTGTAATATTCAGTTAATTTCAGTCGTCAAAGATTGCATAACTTCCTTTGATTAAATTGTGTATTGGTTTATAGATAACATTTGTCAAATCCGCAGATAAGCTTTAAAAGCTTTGTGTATGTGAAAAGCCAGCTTGAGTCTTTAAAATTATTGACAGGAAAACATGTCTACTTTAACTACACCGTAAGTAAAAAAAATGATGGTATGTCTAGGCAATTGTTAATTCTCTTCAATCCTTTTTTTTTAAAGAGTAAGAAGTCACCCATTCATCCTAACAATTTGCGCTAGAAGAATAGTCATTTGAATATTGCAACAACAAAAATATCTACTTTTTAAGGCTTTTTTTTGGTGGGGAATCTGTTAGCATACTGGCAAATGCCGGGCCCTTTGAATGCAGCCTATCAATACTTTTCCTTAAAGAATTCATCATCGTATGTTGCTTTTTAAGTAAAGCGAGCAGGAGAAAAATAATAATACTGTTTTCTCAGAGGCCTAATTCTGTATATTGGAAGTACTTCCTAGAGCTTTCAATAGTCATAGTTCCCTGCCCTGTAATACATGAAGACCTTTTAATCCAAAATATCATATATATGTTTGTTAGCCCTGTCAATTTGCTAAGAAAATTCTGAAATATTTATTACTCTCTTACAATACCCTAAATTCCCAATCACGAACAATGTTAAGTGAAATAAAGCTGTGCAGTCTCTAGATTTCACTGCCATGTAACACTCCATCACAGTCAGCACTTGCTGCTGGGTGAGTATCAGGTCTTTTACAGTTCAATAACTCTGAAATGCCCACTGTGAATATTGGGAGGAAGTGTAACATTCATTTAGAATTCTAGGAGAATCTTTATAATGAAATATTTAGGCTAAAGGGTTGACAAGTGGCTTAGTTCAGATGCAGTACTTCCTTTGAATCATGCAGAAGATGATGTGACTTTTCATGTGACTTTTTTTTAAGATTGTAGTTTCTCATCCTTTAAAGCATTTTTCTTTCTCAGTTTAAATAATTCAGTAAAATGGCAAAGGAACTGAATAATCTGCTGGTTTATGGAGACAAGCTTATGAAATTCACTGAATACACATCGAAGTAAGTTGGTAAGAATTCTGGAATATCTCTTAGTATTAGCTCCCCAGTGTGAAAAGTGTGCCAGAAAATTTTTGTTATTTAAAATCTGATTATTCAGATATCTGGCAGATCACTGCAAAGTGGTGTTTCCAGTTACTCCTCAGAAGTATTTCTTGGGAGTATGAGTGGCTCAAGTCTTTGTGCCCCCATTGCTCTGTAGGGCTTGTTATCCAACTCAAACAGTCCTGTGACGATGAGCAGCAAATATTGGAGGAGAAGTATTCCATACCCTGGAACATAACATCTCAACAAATTCAGTCACATATTTTTCTGGGTCCATGTTAGAGGTTGTTTGTTAATATTGCTAATAATATGATATTCTCATGATGATATGAATGATGATACTATATTCACAAGCACTCAAAATCTGTTAAAACTGATTCCAAGCCAAGGTGAATAAATTTGGTTTTGTAGCTGCTCTTGCCAGAGATCTGTCACAGGATTTGTAGGTAAATTAATTATTTCCACACTCTTGGTTTCATTTAATGTGTAATTATAAGGAAGAGAGGGAAGCAAAATTACTGGAAGAAATTAATATTGTAACAAAATTTTATTTTTACCTAGGTGTCTAGGAACTCTTTGCTTGCATAGTTCTCTCTTGTAGGGATAAAGTGAGGTAAATCAGTTTAATATTAAAGCTTAGACCAACTGAAAGATATGCAAAAATCCCAAAATTTCCTAAGCATCCCTAGTTAAAATGTCAATTACACCTTTTAAGAAGCGTCAGAAGTAGAATCTACTGTGTACTATATCAGCAAATGGAAATAAGAAAATCAGCCACAACTATTGGTGGTTTCACACCAGTTCAGTGCCTCAGTCCAGCACATCCTCATTACCACTGTAGCTTCGGTGTGTGGACATTAGCAGTGTGAAGACTCCTAAGCTGCAAAAGAGCTGAAAATCCCATTGAAGTTAGGATCCTGTGAACATTCACAGGCTTGGCTTTTAAGCCATGGATTGTTTCTGATGAACTCTGGTGGGCAAGGATGATACAGAGAAAAAATTCAGAAAATTAAATAGAAAAGGAATGAGTTTACAGGGGTAAATTCACTATTCAGATAAAGTGAAGCAGAGGAAAGGTGTTACAATTGCTCATTAGGTGTAAAAGGACAAGATGCTGGGTATTCACAGTATTCACTCACCTGGCATTTAATAAAGTGGCATGATATGATGAAAAACCTTCAGAAGAAACACAGAAACTCTCCCATAGTTGTCTATCTTCACATCATTGTTCAGAGCTCCAGGAAACTTTACAAAACTTAAAGCAGATTGAAACTGCCATGAGTGAGGAAAATGTCACCATGTGGCCCTCACTAATATAATATCTCTTCTCTAATGAGGGGTCAACCCATGGTTACTGCCACAGGGGGTAATGGATGTCGACCTCTATATTATTGCTGAAGTCGGCGCTGGGTTTCAGTACACTGAAATTCATAACTTAGGTATGCTCCAGGCTGTGCTTCTGTGGCTTCCATTAAGGATGCAGTGGCCAGGGCTCAACTAATGACTGAGAACTCTTGGAGTGTAACAGGAAGGTCATAGCAAGGAGGAGCTCTCTTGGGGATATTATGAACAGAAATGAATGGCTGATCTTTTACAAGTTAAACGTATGACTAGGAATTGTTAATGAAAATCTGAACTTTTACTAATATCTTGTGGTTTAGAAAAGGTACTCCCTAGTTTAGTGCTCCCACTGAGACTCTACAAACCTTGTGCCACACACATCCCTCCTCCTTCCTTCTATTCCTGAAGATGGCTGAAGAGGAGAACTGGAGACAAAAAAGGGGAAAATCATGTGTTGGAAAAAACCCAGTTTGCTGGAAACAGCAACACGATAAGAAAGCAGACAATAACAGCAGCAATATTGATTACACAAGCACGAGAGAGGGGAATGATTCACATGTGATTACTCAGAACCAGCATCACCCAAGCACTCCCTCCACCACTTTGAGTCGACCAGCAGGACCATCCCCTTCCCAGAAGAAAATCCTTTCCTCTTGCCAACAGCAATGAGGGGAAGTGGAATATAATAATCTCTGGGTCCTAGACATGCCCCCTCCTGACTACTGCAAAAATTAACCCTGTCCTGACTGGAACTAAGGCATAATATTTTGGTAGCACAAATATGTTAGGTATATTGCCCTTTCATCTTTAGTTACCATAATGGTATTTAAAGGAAACTGAACTCAGCTGCTAGGTATTTTTGTGTGGCTGGGTTCACAAAATTATGGGATAATTTGGATTGGCAGGGACCTCTGGAGATCACCTAATCCAACTCCCTGCTAAAGCAGGTTCACCTACTGCAGAGTACACAGGATTGTGACCAGGTGGGTTTTGATGTCTCCAGAGAAAGAGACTCTGAACCAAGTTATCCTTATTAAAATTATTCTCTTTGAAAAGATCCTAAAATGAAAAGTTGCAAGGAAAAAATTATTTTTTGTCAGCTAGCTGAACTTTTTCTGTAACAGTAATAACTTCTTTACTAGAAAAAGCCATGAAAATGAATGTGTTTCTCGATCCCCTCTTCTCCCCTGCTCCTTTTCTACATTTGCTGTGATATCAGAAGACAATAATAACCTGTTTTTCTTGTCTTTACAAGCCTGGCATCTGCACAACCTAATCTGCACTGTCCTTGGAGAAGAGACATATTGTTGGGTTCTTCTGCTGCTGCTACCCCAAGCAAAGGTTTTTGGACATCACTCATGTTGATCAGGGACAATCCCAACTGATTGTTGTTCTGGCTGCTTTCTTGAAGCAGAAATATTTAAGACTCCAAAAACCACTCCAGAGAAGACTCTAATATTAATTCAAGACATGGAACAGATGGTTAAGGAAAATTTCTGCTAACTGAATCACATCCTGATCCTGTATTCATTTCACAGCCAAAACTCAATTTCAGCAGAGGTTTTTCTAGGTTCTAGTTAGTTTATCATTTGGTTTAATTTACCTTCCCACCTTGTCATGTGAAAGTTTGAAGATAATAGGCCTTCTCTAAAGGGGGAGTGAAACATGAAACATCCAAAGATATATGTTCAAACTTTTAATCTCTTCATTTTGCTTTTTTTTGAAGATACATGTTTTATTTGTTCTTTTACTGGATCATTAATTCTGTCAACTATATATCAATTTCCTATTTCCCATTGGTTTGTTTTCCTTTCTTCTTTCCTTCCTCCTTTTGTCTTTTCTCCAGACAGTGATTTGGCCACCAGCCACTGACTTTCTGTTTTGTTGCAAAGAAAATATTTCTATCTACTCATAGCAGTGAGACCTAACTTCTCCACTCTTCCTTTCTTTCCTCCTGTCCTTTCAAACCGCTGTCACAAGTACATGAACAACTATCCAGAATTAATTTCACTTTTTGCGTCCCACTTGCTGGAACATAAAGTGAAAAATAGAAATGTAGTGAAACTATCTATATTCTAATGCAGTAAACTCAAGTAGTTACATATTTCTGTCTTTTGGGAATATTCTTCTCAAAAGCCATGCTCTCAACAGCCATCTTGTGTTATTATGTGATGTGCTAGAAAGCAATACTGAGCTGCAAATCAGGATTTCATAAATAATGTTGTATATAGCTTTGGACTACCTCAGGATATATAATAGACATTATTATATTAATAGACCTATAGACATAGATATATAATATTAAATATGCTACGTGCCTGCTGGAAAGAAGAAATTGAACTTAGGCTGCTAGAGAGGTATAACTTGTATGGCTAGCAGAAGTGGCTTGAATATGCAGCTGATTAAAATATTAATGGCATCTGAACTTGAGCCTTTGAACGGTACCAAGACTACCATAGCAATTCATCCAAAGATCACCCAGATGCATAGTGTCTTTATCCTTCCTTTAAAAATGTATTCCTTTTTTAGTTTAGCTGATACAGCTGTCACGACTTGATTTCAGTTGCATACCTAGAGTCTGTGTAAAATGCTGTGTAAATTGATTAGGAATATTTTGAGCTGGATTTGCAAGAACGAGTGAAAAGCAGCTGCAATGACTTTGAGGATACTGGGATACCCATTTGCTGAGTAGACTCTGATGATCAAAAGCAATAAAAAATGCTAATGTCAATGCCGTTGTGCTCTGCCTCTGGCCAATGATGTTCTTGTGGAGGTGATATACCATCTGTCCATGGCATTTCACTGAGGGAGACGAGCTGGAGTAACACTGTCCAGGTTGGTCTTACAGGTCACTACTACTGCTTGCTTTATGGAGGTGGAAGATGGGTCAAGAGAAGGAGCTACAGACCTCCTCCGTCATTAGCTGCCTCCTCAGAGGATGAAGCAGTTGAAGGTGTAGTTTAGCATGCAAAACTGGGAGAGGCTGGGCGTGTAACAGTATCCAAGAAAAATTTCAGGGAGCTCTTTGGAAATGTAAATTACTTTAATTTTCTATTTCCTTGCCTAGTTGATTTACTAATATAGAGTGAGGGCACAAGAAGAGAAAGGATGCAAAAGGTAGCCCAGACGTTAGGAGTTCATTTAGTTGCCTAAACTTTAAGCTTTTCTCGTCACTCACCTGCCTCTGGCTAAGCAGCACATCAGAATAAAGGGAAGCATGAAACAGAAAACCACGGTTTTGTCCTGGTGAAGAACAGATGATCTCCTAAACTTGAATGAATACTTTGTGGTCCGTATGGTTCTTTAATGTGGTCACAGTCTTTTTCTTCCCAAAATTGCATGCCAAACTCAAAAATGAAAGTCATCCCACTGTCTCTTTATTTTGTGAGAATATGAATGAAAAATACTACCATGGGAAGTCTTCAGTACATTTATTTAATTTCCTTATATGATTTCTTTCTATGCTCTCAGCTGGATTTTTTTTAAGAGGAAAATATGACCTTGCTAGTTGCTACGATTAGAGCTACTGCTGGTTAAACAATTATCCATATAAATTAAACAAACAAAAAAAATTGCAACAACCCCCAAGCAGATTAACACTTCAATTTTAGAAAGGCAAGAAATAAAATTCACACAAAGGCTGCTACTCTATCTTGAGGCAGCACCTTTTTGTGTTCCATGAAGATTCTGGCAGTGGTTAACATTATTCACTGTCACTATACACATAGGGCTGGTGTTGAAATGAAAAGCCATACTCCTATTCATTTCGTGGAGAAAAATGTATTCTCTGCCTTAATTTGATATATCTTTTATCACAGTTTATTTCATTTTTTTGTTATCATGTGAGAATAAATAAACTGGAACTTCCTTTATTAATGATTTAAGATCACAAATTTATTTTGTTTTCTCGGTGTAAGTGATGCTGACAGTAAATATTATTGAATATGGCTAAAGTTGAACAATTTTAAGCTGAGTGTGACATTTGCTTTATTCCAGTCCTTGAGCACCAGCACGTGTTAAGGAAACTTCTCTGTCTGACCATCCAGGAGCCACTCCCACCATCTGAGCTGGGACTGAAGCCACTTTGCAGCCACACATCCCAGTCCCACACAATCAGGTTTCCTTATTGGCTCAGCTCCAAGCTTCCCATGGTAGAGTCTCTGATGTTCCAATTCTCAAAACAATTAAACTTTTTGCAATAACTAAATAACAAAACTACAGCTCAAACTGCCCTCTGAGGAGGGACCCTGACCAAAGGAAACCCTGGGCTTTTGCATCCTTATAATCTAAGAGTGGGAAAGTCTGGGGTTCATGGGTGCCTGCAGTGCCTCTGTGTGCAGTCCCTGAGCCCTTTCCCGTGCCAAAGGCTGGCACTTCCTGGCCTCTTGCCTCGGGCTCGCACCCAGAGCTCAACCTGCAGCTCCCACTGCAGCTGCACCCCAAGTTACTGGCACTGAATGTGCTCCTCAACACCACTCACCATGGTTATTTAAAGGTTAGCAAGAATGGCCTTGCACTGAAATCAGACAACTCTCTCAGCACCAATGTGTCCATCCCATCAGGTCCCAGGGACTTATGAATGTCCAGGGTTTTTTAAGCTCTTTCCAACTTAGTCTTCTTCTGTGAAGGATAGGTCTTCCTTGCTCCAGACTTTTCCTGTGGTCTGAGGGGCCTGGGATTCCTGAAGGCATTTTTTATTGATAAAGACTGAGTCAGAGAAGATGAATACCGTGGCCTATTTTGTATTCTTTATCACCAACTCCCCTGCCCCATTCAGCGGCAGGTCCCTGCTCTCCTTTATCTTAATTTACTGCGTGTGTACTTGTGCACAGCATTGTTCTTTCCCTTTGCATCCCACGCTCCTTTATGGTTGACCTTGGCTTTCCTATCCTCATCTCTGCAAGATCTAACAGCCTCTCTGTAGTCCTCCTGGGCCACCTGTTGGTGCTTCCACCTATTGTACACTTTTTTTATGTCCAAGTTGAATCAACAACTCCTTCCTCATCCATGCAGGCCTCCTGTCACCCTTGTTTAATTTCCTGCTTGATGTGATGGAGCATTTTTGAACTTGGGGAACGTGATCCTTAAATATCAACTTCTGAAAGGCCAGTGGCATCTCTACAAAAACTGTGCCTGTATGAAAAACCAAACCCGATGAGAATGCTTATGGAGACTGTGGAACCAAATTGTGGTTACAACACAAGTGTCAAAATCATCCCTTATTATTCACATTCACAGGTCAGTCCTTGGCACCAAAAGGAAAGATGTTATTTTTCATAAGGTGTTGTAGTGGTCTTTGATATTTCAAAAAAGCAATTTCCATTAATTTTTTACTTTTTAAGTATGAAAGTTTGGTAAATTATATAGTAGTGACAACATTATCTTCTGAAATAAGGAATAACAATTTATGGTAGGTACACACTGAGAGTGTCTGGATCTAAAAAAAAAGAAACATTTCTATTTCCTCATTCCAAATATTCACTCTCTTTCATTCCTGTCAGCTAACCCCACTTTTTTCTTTTTAATTGCAGCAGATGTAGGCTTATTCAAAACTGTTCATGTTTCAAAGGCATGATGGCTATTCTTGCCAGAGTGATTTTGCTCAAATTTTCTGACTGTATGGTTCATAGTATATGCATCAACTGAAATAAAGGTTTTCTAGTATAAGTTTTTCCCTAAAATAGTTCCCATTGCAGTCTATCTTTCCCCAGGTCTCTGCTCCCCACCATTTCCTACATTTTCCTTCTATACCTCCCACAAATATTTGAAAGTAAATATAATAGAAATCTATAATATTTTCATATATATTATTATATATATAAATTCCATGTCTGAAATACAAGACTAGAATGCCTGAAATACAAGTCTGGAATTTATGCAGATGAGATTTATTCTGTATTGCCCCTGAATGAGGCAGAGAAGATGACAGAAAACTTTAAAAAATTCTTTACTATGTTAACTTCAACAGGTCATAAGAGTTGGTTTATAAAAGGTGGCTCTTTTCAGTAACTTTGAAATAACTTTGATCTGTTGAAATTACTTTGATCTGCCAGTAGACTGGAGCCATCCTCTTCAGGTTTAGGCATGGTCCCATGGGAAGAGGACACTTGAGAGCTTTGGCCCAGGTCAGGATCAAGTGAACTGAGAAGTTCTCATGCAGATCCAGCCCTTGCCTCAAACCTCACATGATCACCCGTTGTCTCCAGCCAAGCCTTCTGCCAGAGAAGGACAGGCAAGAGGGCTTTTTATCTACATCTCTTTTGTCCCCCTCTGGGGAAATGTGCTAGTTAAGAGAGCTTAATGTCTTTCTCTGAAGCAAATGCATCAATTTACTTGCACTGCAGTAAGCAGATGAATTGAGACTGGCAGATTCATATGAAAACAAACCAGATCCTTTTTCTCTAGGAATAAGAGGAATAGCTTGTCAGATCAACTGAGCAGCTCTTGAAGAATGGAGGATGGGAGTAGAAAGAGAGAGAGAGAGAGGTGAGTCATTGATAAATCAAGGTTTCGTTCTCTCTGGCAGCCCAGGTGCCTGAAGCTACGTGGTTATCCTTCGAAGAGAAGCACATCAGGGCACATCCGTGCAGGACCCCAATCTGATGGTCAATCAGAAGTGCACAGGGAGCATTTTGCATCCTGTGCAATGGCCCTAAGGGCAACATAGGAAATATAACATTGAGTCATTATGTTTCCAAATACTGGAAAGGCTGCTAAATCACTCAGAAATTATGAACCATGAGAATTGAAATTGGCAATACAATTGATTCAGCAATACTGCCTTACTTTGAAATGCTGTCTTCCTGGCATTTTTATGTTACTTTTTTCCTCAATTTCTCTGTGCATTTTCACTAATTTTTAAAGCATCTTTTTAGATCTCTAGGAGAGAAATAGATGCATGTGCAAAAATAGAGGTAAAATTTATAAATTAATACAGTAATTATAAGCAAACTATATAGAAAGCTGGAATGAAAGTGTGAGAGTGACCTACCTATTCCCATCCTAGAAACTTGTTTCCCCTACTTTGTGGGTTCATCAATTGTAAAAGCAAATTAATTACATATTTCCAAGTATCCAACTCCAGTGCTTGGGCAGGTGGGCACTCTGATTCTTAGAAAGTTCTATGTTGTGTTTCCTGTATTTTCCCATGGAAAACCCAGTGTTGCTAGGTTGAGATAACTTTCAGTGAGAGCCTCATCACTCAACTTGGCTTGCACCAGCTGGTTTAGGCACTGATGTGGGCCAGTACCAGCTGAGTTAGACAGCTGGGTAGACCAACCTATGTTAAACTGACCCTTTCAAAGATGATGCTAGACTTTAGGGTTAAGAATAATCTGCTAACAAATTTGTGATAAGTAAAATTATAATATTGCCTTTTAAAAGTTTTGGGTTTTTTTGGTAAAATTTTCAGGTTTTTTGTAATGTAACATTTTTCTTAGATATTTTTGACACATCTGAAGTTCAATTTTCATAGGAAGCAAGATAAGTCATCCTGTTTTTCCCACCTGATATAAAATAAGATAGGGCTTTACCTGCTGTGAGTTGCATATTATAGAAAAAAAAAAAGAGAAGGAAAAAAATTATTAGCTAATTGCTTTTCTAATAGCTAATTCTCCACATTCTGGAGAAATTAATGTGAATCTGTCAGAAACAATGCGTTTTTAGTAACATTTGGTATTCCAATAAGTTAAAGATAATTAAGGTCCTTCTTGTTTATAAAGGGGCTTTTAAATCTGCTAGATGTGTGCCTTTTACTTTATGCATGCTTTTTATGTGTTGATTGATTCGCTTTGGTATCAGCTCAATCTATCCATTTTATAAATGGCAAGAGCTTCCTTTCTTTGTGAAGAGTGTTAAGGTTGTTTGGAGCAATTAGCCCAATGTTAATGAGGTAAAGTCTTCTTTTCTCCTTGAAATACAAAGAACAACTGCAGTGCTGAGCAGCATTAGCGAGGAGGAGTATGGTAGATTTTGTATTCATAGCTGGCCATATAAAATCTTGAGCTTTGCAGCAGGGAGGTTATACCTTTCAGGGTGTCCAGGGGGGTAATATGGAATAACTAATGTATTTAACATTCCCACTAAAAACTGATGAGAAAGAGAAGGCTCTGTACTTCTAGTTCACAACCAATCAAAGAGATCCAGGGATGAGGATATGATACTGTTGTCTCATAACTTTCATGTGGTGAGAGTTTCAATGTCCTGCCTTGTCCTTATAAGGTCCAGGATTGTCCTGGATTAATGATAAAACTCACTCTCCTCCGAGAGCGAAGGGCTGTGACACCCCCTCCCCCACCCACAACAGAATTTCTTAGATGGAAGTGAAGAAAAAACTATTTATTTAACAAAACCACGCAAAGTGCCCTGCAAGGCACAGGGGAAGGGGAAATCCAAGGGAAAAAATAAAATAGTTATTAAACCTGATTGAAAAAAAGTCTTTTTCCTCCGATGTAGCCTCTCCCCTCCTCACCCCCCGTTGGGGGCTGGGTGGAGCTCCCCACGAGCTCTGCAGTTCTCTGGCTCCCTTGGATCTTGGGGTGACAAAGGAGATTGAAGAAAAAGAGTCCAAACGAAGAAAAAAGAAAATGGAAAAAAAAAGAGAAAAAAAACCGAACTGGAACAGAGTCCACTCCGACAGCCGTCCAGCACGCGCAGTCTCTGCTGAGCGAAGAATCCTCCCCCGTGCCAGGCTTGGGGAAAAAGTTTTTCAAAACAACCCGCGTTTCTCTCTGCAGCTGAACGTAGTTAAAGTGACAGGACCACATTTTTTTTTTTTTGGCATATAAACCAACGATAGGGGATAATGGATTATCATAACATCACTCCAGGACAAGGATATACTCCCCTCAGGCCATGTTGCAGTTGACAGACTCGTGTAATTTTATGGACAAACCACTGAATTATTTTTCTTGAGGTTAACAAATGCTTCTTCACCAAGGAACTGCACCATCCGCCTCCCCACTACACAGCATAGGAGTAACAAACCAATTTTTCAGTCCTCGTGTTTTTGGCTTTTTTAAGAGTTGCCACAGGACAATGTGAAATGTGGGAGAATGCAGGCACAAAAAAAAAAGAGTGGGTGGGCATTCAGTTATCTGATTAATTTTTTCTTTTACTGGGCTTTTTTTGGCTTGTCTTAACTCAGTATTTACACCACCCTGTTACAGCCATGTCTGCTTTCAGAGACATGCTCACTGTGACATGAAATGCCCTCAGAGCCTGAGTACTTTCCCTTCACTATCTCTTACAACTGAGAAGTGAGCTGAGCTGCTGGGAAGTACTCCACACCACCTCACTGCACACAGGTCTGTTAGCTGCTGTCCACTGCAGTTCAAAACTGCTCCTTGCAAACACAAACTCTAAAGGAAGCTTTCCTCCCTACAATAAATATGTCATGGTGGCACTAATATTGTATTGCCAGTCTTTTGGCTGCCCCATTTTTCAAACAGAGCACTGCCAGGACAGCAAAAGTGCTGGGGAAGCAACCCTGGAACTGATAATTTTGGAAACTTTAGTTTGTATCCGAGTTTGCTTCTGAATCGTTGGTGTTGGCTGAGAAAGAGCGGGTGGAGAGGAGCATTATGGCATAGCCATTCCTGTGACAGCAGGCTGGCAGTAGCTGCACTTGATCACCCACAGTTGTGAAGATTTAAGTGGTGAAAAACAGTACCTTTTTTCCTGGTCTCTTGCTGCATCAATGTTCAGTCAACATGCCATGATTTACCTTGCCATTTAGGAGATGAATGAGCAGTGCAAGGGAGCATTAGTTGTACTGGTAACAGATGTGTCACATGGAAGTAAATGGAAGAGGAGCGCTTTTAATGGCATTGTAATTACAGCACTGATGGCAGATTTTAGTAGGCTATTAACATCAAAGAATGCTTATTTATGGGAAATAATATTATAGCCTTAAATGGTGCATATTTGTTTTCATTGCCAAATTCTACCAAGGCAGTAAAAAAAAAAAAAAAATTAAAAACTTTTGCCTCAAATATGTGAGAAGGCATACAGAAACTTAGTTCAGGTCATAATGATCAGTTTCTTATCCTCTGAGACCACAGAAGAATAAAGCAAACAAATAGTACAGGGACCTGAAAACCCCAGAACAACCATTTTGTGTCTATACTTAATTTAATACTGGTTGTGATCTGGGGCTTTTTTTATGTTCACAAATATCCTTTCTACAGGAAAGTAAAGGAAAAGGAACAGAGAATTTCTGCCAAAAGAGATTTTATTAAATCAACCCTGATCATAGTCAAATACAGTGGAAAGCAAAAGAGCGATAAATACAGACAGACAATTACATGTGCCTTTAATTTATTATCTTTAATTTCACTGAGTGGTTTAGCTGCCTTAGTGACTTAGCTGTAGCTATGAAAATTGCCTTAAGGTTTGCACACTAACATACTTGACTTCAGCATAGCACTGCTTGTATTATCACCATGCAATATTCTGGAATATGTAAACTAAAACCTGAATGAGTTTTCTTTTTACGACCTCAGAGGTACCAGAAGGCTGAAAACAGAAAACTGAACCCAGCATAACAACTGAATACTTATGTTTGCTTTGGACGATGTCTTAAATCATCTTGGTTGGTTTTGGGGTTTTTTTGTTAGCTTTTAGTCCACTGTTCTCTTTGTTCTCAGCCTTTGTTTTCTGGGTCTGTGACAATGAGTTAAACCAAATGTGCTGAAAATATCTTCTCCAAAAGTAAACATAGGCTTTCACTGGAAATTCAATGCAGTCCCCCTTGCTTTCTGTGCTTGTCAGATTTTCTGGAAATAGCAGTGGTGAGATTTAATTGATGAAGTGATATAATTATTTCTTTGAATTGCTCTCAGCCAGACTTTGCAGTCCTTCATCAAACAAGAGAGGCTGGCTGTAAAACCACTAATGTAATGAGCCAAGGACAATGCAGTCTGCTTTTAATCCAAATTGTCCAAAATGTCAAAAAATACATTTGTAATTTTTGTTTACTAATAGGATCTTTTCAGACATTCCACTGAATGGCCTAAGACTCAGTGAGAATGGACAATCAATTGTTTTGCCGTGTTTTTCTTCGCAGCCAATCATTTCCTTCCCTTGATGTCACATTGGTATTTTGCTGTCAACAGACTCTTAAGAAACAAATCTAACCTTTCAGACTGTGGTTGCTAATTCTGCATGGCAGATAATTACACAGCTTTTCCAAATGTGTGTCAGAAAGTGTGTCTGAGAACATCTCATGTACCTGGAATGCATGAACTCAGCTAATAACAATAACCTAAAAATCAGGTTAAGCAAGGAAGTTGGAGCAGTAACAATCATATATCACATTTTGACATTTCCTCAGAACATTCTTGTATTTTCAGCAGGCATTATATAAGGGAGGAATCCTCCATCTGGATGTTTTGGCTGAAAACAGCTAACTCAAGAGAGGAAGAAAATACATGCCTCTCTCTTTCCTTTCAGTATTTCAAACAATTTCAAACTGTTGGATTAAGTCTCCTCAGAGAACGATAATCTATAAATCTCTCTCCTCTGTGGTTCCTCCACCCTAACTCTGAGGCTGTAGAAGCCAGCTACAAGTTATTGGTCTCACTGCTGCTTCCCTAAATTTTATTCCATTGGTTTGGGTTGGGGTTTTGGAGGTTTTTCTTTCCGTACAACACTTTGGTAGCCAAATACCTGACCTCACAGTAATTAATTTGTTTTACCTACCTCATCACTGTATTTGTCCAAAACAAATTTCCTGGAAACTTTAGTGGAAGCTACTGCTTGACATTGCAGCAGACTAGTAATATTTGAATTCTTCTTGGGCTCTACATCTCTCAGGTTTTTCAAATTAAGTGGAGATGGATAAAAAGAAAGTGCGAGGAAATTATTTTGCTATGTCTTGTTTTGAAATCCATTTGTGGAGCCTTTTTCAATAATCTTCCTGTTTGCTGAAAGTTCTTTCATTTCATAGTTCTACTCAAAGAGTTTATAAAAGCTAGAGACGCCCAGGCATTGGTAGACTTACACTTTTCCACTTCCCATAAAACTATGGACTTTCAGAGGCATTTTATTAGGTTGATTTTTTGCTACATGAAGCTGGTCACATCCTGCTTCCCCAAACAGTGAGCATAGGACCTGAAAATGGCTTGAATCACAGAAGAAAACTTCTGTCAATGGTGAAGCAGATAATTTAAACAATTATTATACTGAAAATACTGCATCCTTGATAAGTTGTCTCTATAAATAAGCAACTTTCCTTTTTATTGGGGTTTCTAGATTCTGAGTTATGGGTATATCTGAGCATGGAATTTCTGTTTGGAATATACAGGGAGAGAAATATTTTTACCTATATATTTAGAAAGCAACTACATTTGCTCATACTGCAGGAACATTTGTGTTTTGAACAGAGACCAGGTTTGTGAAATGTTGGTCTGAAAGACAAGTATTCATGAAGGCATTAAGATGTGAGAAAATTGGAAAAAATGAAAAGGGACAGCTAGAATGAAATTATAACTTAAGCCTTGGTTGCTGTGATCTGCTTCACTCCAATAGAATGGTCAAAAGAACAATAAATACATATCTTCAATTTATTTTTAGGAGATCTACTCTTCAGCAGGCTATTGGCCTTATGGCAATACATTTTACTAGGTAACAAAGAACAATAACTGCTACTGACACAGAATCATACATAGTGTAAAAGATGAACAGGATGAATGTAATTATGGTTTTAGTCATGATGTGACAGTGATGTTTACACCTCTAATATACAGAAACTGCATCAGCATCAGACTCCCAGGACTGAGGACATGCATTGCGATTAACTTAAAATGTAGAAAACTGTATGTAATGAGCTGTTTCTTTTCTTTTCAGATTATGTTTGATATTTCACAAAGTTGTGCTCTGTGGTTCCGTCTGTGTTATAAAACTATAATGCATTCTGACATATGTGTTTTCTTCTGTCAAGGGGCTGCTTTGTGCATTGTCTTTGCATTGTCATTATTAAAATTTTTTGCATTGTGTGCTGTACTTGAGGAATAGCTCCTGACATTGTTCTTATTAAAAATACTAAAATAAAGTGAAAATGGTGATTTAAAAGTGACTGCTTGAAAACAGCAATCGTGGAAATTATAGTGTTGTTGAAGTTGGAAGGAATCTTTGGAGATCATGTAGTCCAACTCCCTGTTTAAAGCAGGATCAACACAAGTGGTTTTTCTGGCATCATCTGGCACCTACACTCTTGGACAGTGTCAGCATACATCTTCTGGGTCACCTGTCCCTTCTTCTACGTCCTGTATGCTTCCTTGTTTTGTTTGATTCTAGTCAGGAACTCATTCATCCATGCAGACCTCCTGTCACTCTTGTTTGATTTCTTGAGCCTGGAAAATGTCCTTGAGTCAACTAATTCTTTTGAACCCTCTGTTTTCTATGACCAGCTCCCATGAGATTCTTCCAAGCAAGTTCCCAAGCAGAACCAAGATTGTTCTCTTGTAATGCAGGGTTGTCATCCTGATATCTATGATATTTCCTCCTCTCAGGTTCCAAAACTCCAGTCTCCCTTGGTTGCTTCAGTCCATACTGCCCTTATGCCCCTGACTGGTTGTCTTTGCTTGTAAGACTCAGATCCAACAGAGCACTTACCTCATCATCCACTCCTCAGTCACCTGTCCTAGGAAATTATTCATCCATTAACTTCAAATACCTCTATGACTGCTTGTGTTCTGCTGTGTTGATCCTGCAGTAGATCATGTGGGTGTTTCCAGCCCCCCACAAGGACCAGGGCCTTGAAGTGTGAGTCTTCTTCCAGCTGAAGAATCCTTATCCATTTCTCACTGATCAGACAGTTTGTACCAGACTTTCACCACAATGCTGTTCACACTAGTTTGCCATCTAATTCTGACCCATGAACTCCCAGGCAGCTGACCACCTGTCCTAGGCAGAGCTCTGTGTGTTCTGCTGCTCTTTCACATTCACAAGAGTCCCTTCTCTCAGTGCTGGCCTATGCCCATCCATTGCAGCACTCCAGCCAGGAGAGTTTTTCCACTGTTCTTCTGTGATCCAAGCAAGACTGTAGTCCTGCAGGGGCACACAGATCTTCAATTACTGTCATTCCTCATCTTGCC
This sequence comes from Grantiella picta, assembly GCA_013397955.1. Lineage (NCBI taxonomy): Eukaryota > Metazoa > Chordata > Aves > Passeriformes > Meliphagidae > Grantiella > Grantiella picta. Next base: position 1,971,122 of record VZRM01005894.1, on the reverse strand, counting down.
TGCATTAACATGCAGGCTCTGCAGAGATGTCATGGTGATTTCTCAGATAAACTTTGAGAGCTTCCTGCACAATGCTCCCTAATTACTATAAACGTAGTGAAACAAATTAAAAATGGATTTTTTTTTTCATTTTATCTAGGAGTAGACTCTTGGATTTTACTTATTGGCATTGTTCCAAAGGATGTTTGGAAAGTCATGCAGGTTATGTCATGTAGATTAGTTAAACTTTCTTGTGCTTATATAGAAGGTATTCAATAAAACCTAAGAGAGGTAACTGCTCCTACTTGACAGCTTTCAGGGGAAATTAAATTTGATAAGTACATGTATTTGCTATATCTATATTTTTACCTTTAAACACACACACAGTTGTGGAATCACTGATTGTTTGAGGTTGGAAGGAACTTCTGGAGAATAGCTGCTCCAATCCCCCACTTAAGCGTGGGAACCTAGAGCTGTACGTACATAAAAGTGTTTATAAATCCTCTAGCTTTTGACAAAGCTGCTTACATGGATAATGCATCTAAATTGGAGAAAAAAAGTGGTTGGGTGTGAAAACATTTGACCAGATTATGACTAAAATTCTTATTCTATGGACAGTCTGCTAGCAACATTAGGGAGACAAATTATGAGGACACTAATAGAAATAAGAACAGTATCTTAGTATAAAGTGGTTTACCCAAAATATCAGCCAGGTTGCTGATTTATTTAACTTGTGTCTCTGATTTTTCCTGAGTAATGTCCTTCCTTGTTGCAGGAATGGAAAGTATACCATGACTCGCTGAAGACTAAGAAAGACATTAAAAAGCCTGGGCAGTGAAACAATGAGACAAAGAGCAATTTTCCAGTGACTTCTGTAGAAGTTCCCTCACATTAATGAAAATCCTTCCTCTATCAATTCTTTTTATCCAGGAGATCAGAAGCTAAAGCAAATGCCAGACAAATATGAAATATATTTCCCAACAAATGGTTATGAAATTTCAGTATCTAAATGGAATTTAATATGAATAAAGCTTTAAAGTAAATTAGAAATATGAGAATAAGTTGTATTATACAAAAGGCACAATATATGCCTTGAAATGAAAATCCAAATTAAAAGACAAAACTGTCATAATTTCAGCATAGGTAGGAACAGATTTACAAATATATTTACAAAATATATTTACAAATTCCTCAGAGATGTAATTTTCAGGTCTTTCATTCCCTTATAATATGGTTTCTTGATCAAATTCAGTGCCTGAGAGGGTCTAGGTTTTTGCCTGGGTAGAGAAACTTGAGATTTTTTAATGAGAAAACAACAACATACTTTCTGCACTAGTTCTTTGGAAGTAGTATTAAATTATCCAAATAATTGCATTTGAGATTCCCAGGAAGAGCTGAAGAAAATTTGGTTTATGCAGCATGACTGCAAATGAGAGGGCAAATCTCATTCAGTATTAGTAAGTGCAAAGAAGTACACTCAAGAAAAACTAACCTTATCTTCACTTCCTATGGTACTCTCATTACTTGTTACCTTCAAGAAAAAAACCACTTGTTCATTATAAACTGTTCTCTTGGGATCAGTTGCAGAGTCAGTTAATAGGATTAAGAGAGCACAGAGCTTTCTTGGGAAACAAGTAGAGTAAAATTTAGTGAAGAATAATGCGTTGTGTACATACCTACTTGTCCTATAAGCCTAGGACAAAAGCTTTAGTCAGCAGGCTGCAGAGGGACAGAGTAGAGGAAAGTCTGGAATAGCACTTAGGTAAGGTAATGGAAGACAGCTATGGTAAGTATCAAGTGTCTAGATATATCTGTAATTTTCCAAATGTTAGAGCATCTCCATTAAAACCATTAAAGCCATATTCTTTTATGTTTTTTCCTTAAAGTCATGGTGGTCAGCAGCACACGGCCATAAAACATTTCATGTATTTCTATTCACAATATCTCCAGAATATTTTATCTCATACACTGATGTGAGAAATTCAGTATTATCTACTCAATCAAGAGAAGGAAAAGTGCCATGTCATCAGCTCATATTTTCCCCTCTATAAAGAATAAAGGTCTGTACATTGCCCTGCAGGGAGAACTGTATTTGCCCTCTTCATTCTATCAAAAATGAGTTGAGTGACTGGAATTACACCTGTGAATAACTCATCTTTTCTGCAGAAGAAAAAGCAAAGGCAATATATTTAGAAAGTACAGCAAAACATAAACCAGTATATAAATTATATATAATGAAGAGCATATGAGGAGAATATCTATTATCACTGCAGTAGGTTCTTATGATGACAAAAATATGAGACTTCAAGAATTTTTATTTGGGAAGGCCATTTTCCTCTGCAGCTTCCAAGCTGTTAGTTTACAAATTCCTTTCCTAAAATGTCACATTTGTTTCTGAAGTGACTTTGATGTGAAACATTTTCTGGTTGGTTTTTTTCTGTATTTGTTAGAGTACTTCATTTAAGGTAATTGCATCTTTTGATGTACTATGATTTTGCATAATTTTATTAGTCACAGAATAAAACCATGGAATTAAAGAAATAAAAAAGATCCTTTGTAAGGTTCGACTGCTAATGTTGTCTATAGAAGTTATTCGTGTTTTGAATATAATACCATGCCTGCAATGTTCTGCAATACAGATTTCTGTTAAAATTGTACAGATTGCGTGCCATACAGCAAACGAAAACATGATCCACTTCAATGCTGATTTTAAAACTGTAATCGAAGGAATAATTTTTCTGACCTGATCACCTGGAAAAAAAGAAAAAGCTGTGTGACCACATTAGAGCCCCTAATACAACACCTGTGTTTGTTCTGCAAAGGAAATGGTGAAATGGCTCTTCAAATGCAGCATTTAGAGAGGGAATGGTTTTTTTTAAGAATTCTTTACTGTGTAGGACTGGCTGAATAATATCCAGAAGGATATAAATTCTTAGTAAGTTAGAGAAAGAGTACAGTGAAAACAAATAAAAGAATTGCAGTTCACCATGCCTGTGGTGTCCCCTCTGACATTTTGATATTTCATTCCTATTTTGCAACCAACAGTCCTAAGAAATGAAAAACAGATTTATAATAAATAGCCTTTGCCATACATAAAGAACAGAAAAAACCCCAAACACTGCTACCAAAATCCTTTATGGTCTGAAATTCTTTAAAAAAGTATTTATTTGTCAAAACATTCAATTTCTGTTTCACTGTTACTATTACTCTGAAGTCATGCACTGCATATGGATACCACTTAGAGAAAAGTTGTGTTCCCAGGTAACTGTCATTCTTCTCTGCAAAGGAAAGTCACACTAAGTCAATATATATATTACTCTTTTATACCCTCCAAGTGTTTGGGTCATCTGCACTGGGAGATTCCACATGAATACGCCCTGAGCATTTTAAAGGCTGTGCCTAGTGAAAATAGATGTGCTGAGGGTACATTCAGTACACATATTCTGAGTCTCTAACCATTTAGAAACCCAGTTTATACCTTATGTTATGTTCTGTGATGAGCTGCCTCCCATATATAACATCTTGGTGCCCATTTGGCAATAATGCTCTGAAACAAGCAGTTTTCCCCCTGCTGTCACTGTGGTTTTGCAACGGGATGCTAATACACCCAGTGCATGCAGTCTTAAGGATCTTGGCATCTAGACTAAGTGGCACAATTTCACACTGTTAAAAAAGAGATGGCTTTCTGTACATGAAATCAGGTCATTTTCCATACCTGCAGTTAGACTTGGCTGTATTAACAGTCTGATAACAGAGATACTGGAATATATCAAGCTGGAAATAAAGCAAAATTGCCTGAGGTGCTGTGGTTAGTGTTACATATGAATAAATAAAATTTAACTACGAAAAAATTTTTAGGAAGATGCCATCTCCACAGTGGAAAAAGTCTTTAGTTTTAAAAATGGAACAGATTCATGCGATCTAATCTTAACATTGATTTAGGCAACAAAATTATACAGATTAGTTATGTACAGTTTCATAAATATTTAGGTGCCCAAGTGCAGTAGGAGTTCCTTTCTGTAATTTCACCAAATGTATGTAAAATATATACAAATGCACTATATAGCCCTTACCTAGCTTCCTAATGAAAATCTTCAATCTTTGAAGTGATGTAAAATCTTACAGATACTCTTTTGAGCTTTCTAGAGTAATACTAACCTGGGCCAGTTCATTGTGAGTTTCAAGGCATTCGATGGGTTTTCATCCTTTGGCTGCAGTTCATGGATTCATGAAGATGAGAGTCTTATCAGTGAATTAATAAGAGCTTAGGTTCGCAGCAGCAGAAAGAACCACAAATGTATATGTAATGCTGGGTTTAACAAACCTGCCTTCTAATGTGTCAGATATTTTTCTGTATCAAACATCATTCCCAGGAAATTTTCCTGCTCCCAGTGAAATGAGAAAAGTCAATATATGTGAAGAATTTGTTTTCTTTTCCTGTCTTCCTTAGTGCAGAATGTTGCAATATTTTCCCTTCTGCTTCCTCCTAAGTCGTGTGTTCAATGTTCCGTAAGAAACATATTATTAGAGCTAGATCTTGCTCTAATATTCAGCTCACATTGGTAAACCTAGATGCATAAACAGATGCAGTCTTCCTTAGCTAGCGAATAACCTTGATAACTTTCTCCTTTCCTTCTTATTCTTATTTTTGGCTCATAAAACTTCATGTATTATAGCTTCCATACCATAACATAGCAAAGCAAATGCTCTCCTTACTCAGTGGAGCTAGGTGAAACCCAAGAGCAAGTATTTTTTTCTGTTTAAGGAAGAACTTTATCACAGTTTGGAGTCTATATGAATATAAGAATAGCTGCTGTGTGTTATAGCACTGATGTCTTAACAAGTTAAAGCATGTAATCTAAAATAATACAATAATGATTTTCTCCTTACTAGTCTATTTAATTTCCCTTACTTGTGTGTACATATAGTAAAAGAGACTCAAAGAGGTAATTGCTGGAGACATTTTGTCTTCCCATTCCTATATCTCAAAGCATCGGGGGTAAACTGCTGTGTATGTATTGAGGGTGATGTATACAGTTTGAAAGCATGTCGTGAATAATTTCCTAATAATTTCCCACATACTCCCTCTAATATCTAAAATAAAGTGTTGAGGCATGTTCATGTTAACACATAGCAGCTTGCCAGCTACAGGAACTACTCTGGAAAATCCCTGTATTATCAAAATCCAGGTCAGAATGGTTATATAATCTCAAAAGGAATAGTACATTGACCTAAATCTAAGAGCTTAGTAGCAACATAATATCCTGATTGTTAAGACACCTTGAATTTTAAGGACAATTAGGGTATTACCAATCCAGTGTATTTTTCCAGTTTCAATCCTGTGTATCTTTCCAGAGCAAACAGTTCATTTTCCAATGAAAGAGCAAGAAAACATGCATTAAACACTGACAATAAATGAAAGAAAACTTTTTGTCTTGGGAGTCTGACCAGTGCCAGAGAAAGAAATTACTTTATTACAACCAGAAGGCCCCATTTGGAATGAAGAAAATATCAAATTAAATAAGCAATGACATCCTTGTTTGTACACCTGTGCATCTGTTACTCTTTAAAGTATAGAGTATTAGTCCACATGGCCTGCCCATGTGGACCCAGAGAAAGACTCCAATGAGGTGATAGAAGACCCCTGACCATTAATCTGGGCTGTTGGACCAAAAGGTGTGTGCAGGGTGTGTAGAGCACGTGAAAATCAGAGACTGCCAGGGTGTAAAGGTCCAGAGATTTCCTTGTTCAGGGTCTCCCTCAGGAGGCACCCAGCCGCAGATGAAACAAACTGACTCTGCCTCAGAATTTAGGGCCCAGAATCTTCTTCAACTAATTGCAGTGATTAAGAACAGTTGTCCCTATTTGGCAAACACAGGCAATGTTTTTACAATCAGAGAATCATTGGTTAGCATATCTTATATTTGGAAAACCAAAAGAACTAAAGAATATAGTTAAAAATTATAGGAAATGTTTCTTAAATGCAAAACCAATTGTGTCTAAAATCAGAAATATATACTAAACAATCAGAAGCGTAAAGACACATTTTTACTGCAAAATGTGCCAAGAAAACTATGATGTAGAGAGAATTAGAGGAATAATCGTCACACATTTTCCACATATAAACATTGACAGGCATATGTACAGCGAACATTTATGCAAACGGAAGCAGATGAAGACAAATTCCTTATTTTTCTCTACTGCTCTGAATACTAATACAAGTATTGCTGTCAATGTAGATGTGTCAGGTCTCTGATCTACAATGGATTGTATTCTACTTTGTTTTATGGAAAACATCTCTCTCTTTTCTACTTCCAAAAGGAAATGTTTAATCAATTCATCTTATTTTCATGATATTTTGCATAATTGGCCCAAATCTGAATTTTTTTCTTGCTGATGTTTACTTTTTATCAAATTGTATTCATTTTCCATGTACATGGCCAAAGGATAATTTTAAATCTGTTACCTAGGGAGGACCTCAGATAAAACAGATCAAGTGGTAAAAAATTTATGTTTTACATACATTTAATAATAATAAAACTAAGTCTTGCCCTATTTATTACCTTTGACTTCAGGGACACCATTAAAATAACTTTTGTATCTATGACTGTAATCACTAAACTATCTGTTTTCTTATTTTTCATACCTAATAAATACGTAGAGCATGTGTTAAAGAAGTTAAAAAACACCTCTGCTTTTCTTGTGTGTGTCTGACATATATATGTACATATAAAATATACGCACACAAATATCACTTGGTAAAAGAATTAACATATTCTAATCTCCACATCCCTCTTGGTTTAAATATGATCACTGTTGAAAAGGTAGCAGAGGTTTCAGAGGGAAATGAAAGAAAAGACAAAACCAAAATAACAGACAACAGAGTGAAATTAATGAAAAAGATGATGATCATATCTGTCAATTAAACAGTTATTTGGCACTATTTTGCCTTATTGTGAATATTTCCCGTTTGCCTCCAAATGCAGATATGTACAGCAACACCTTTTATGCAAATTAGAGAATATTTGATGCTGAATTGTATTTCTTACTGAGAATATAAAAGAATTGTTATCTCCATACAGTCACCAACTTGATCTAAATTTATATCTTGTTTTCATTTAAAATGGCTTGACTCTTTTATTTTCTTCACCTTTTTTTCTACATTTTTCAATTTCAAGAGGTGTGATCTGCTCTTCTGTGCAAATATATTGGGTAGGTTTGCAAAATTTGGGTAGATATTGTTTTCAGTTTCAGAGCTTAGTGCATACTCTGGTTACTCACTTCAGAAATTGGCATTTTTTTACATTCATTTTGTTAGGCCAAAGACAGGTGCTGTGTGAAAGCAGTCAGTAGTGGTACATACAGGTCTGGATTACTCAGTGTTGAAAGCCCATGCAGAGTAGAGCGTGCCACTCCTACTTATGCCAAATGCCATCCTTCTGGAAGTGAGCTTTGTTTTCTGCTTCGTGACCACAGGAACCAACAAGGCCAAAACGAAACAGAATCACAAAAGCCCTGTGGGCCAGGTGTCTGTCTGATGTCCTGCAAACTTAAAACACATAAAGTAAGAACAGTTCACTTTTTCTGTAATCCTGATATCTTCATCCTCTTTTGGCACCTCTCGATTAAAGTGGAGCTCCAGTGCATCATTTGCTGAAATACATCTTCTGTGAAATAATGGACAGCTTTCCCAGGAAGTGTTCCCTTCAACTGATTTCAGTGGGAGGTAGCTCTCAGAAACACAGCTCATAGCAGAGCACTGAATGTGTAGACACACATTCAGGTGAGCACTACAGCAAGATTAATCTTCAAATAGCTGCTTAAGTGCTTGCTTCAGCTTTAAATTCAGATGTTCAGAGTTAAATCCTCTGCAGCTACCTTTATGGAAAGCTGGCTTTATCTGAGATAACAACCAAATCGACTTTGTCTAGAGGCTGTAAGTGATATTACTGGCCACAAATCCTTGGTGACACAGGATGCTTTGTCCACCTTTCCCACAAACAGCCACAAGCGCAAAAAACCCATATAACATGTTTTGGGGTTTGATATTTTGTGCAATGGAAGAGAAGATGAAACTTATTCCTTGCTGTTCTCCCATATCACTGCAACACAATGGTCAGATTTTGCCCAAGTTGGGCAAAAAAACCCCAAGATGTAATTTATTAGATCTTCTAGCTGTCTTGAGCTAGCAATGTGAAGATTTGAAATAATTCTCCATATGTGCAAAGCCAGTCACGATACCCCAGCATACATTTTTTGTGGTTTGAAGTGAATGGAAGTTCTTGGGTGATGGAACTGTGCTTGCAGCATGGCAGCTGCCATTCTGCTGGGGGAGGTGGCCACTGCATGCCCAGGCCTGGTACAAACACAGGTTTTAGTGACTGACTCCAAAATAATGGCAATTGCTTTACAAATAGGACCATAAACTTGGGCTCATATCTGGAATTTTTCTTAGTAAAACGTGATCTTGAGTCAGTGTTTTTGTATGGAGAAGGATGGACAAACTGCAATTCTGAGCTCTTGTTAATAATTCTTATCTAATACTCTGTACTCATGGATTTACTGGATAAATAAGCCCCTCTGCAGATTGGCTAATGCTAATAACATCAGAGGGTTTGGATTCAGTTTGGAATAGGAAAAGACATAAATCATTAGCAGATTTGTGACTTGATTGAAATTCTATTATTTCATGTTTGGGTTTTTTTAAAACAACAATCATGATTTTATCATTTAAAATGTAAAATCTGGTATAACTGTGGAAAAAAGCAGAAACACATTTTAGGCAGTAATGAATTTATATTTTGTCTCAGTGAAATTATCAAGATGTCTTTGCATAAATGCATAATCCCCATTTCACATTGCTTTACTTTGTGTTGTTCAGTGATTCTTAATAGTAGATCAAAATACTACAGATCTGAAGGCAAAACTTTTTTTTTTTAGGTTAAAACCACACTCCTAATAAAGTGCTATTATGAAATAAATTTCTGTACAGAGACATCATAAACTGGGGGAATAATTCACGTGTTTGTGTAGGTGATGTGTTTGGTACTGATTTAGAAAGTTTTTCTGTTACTCTGCAGTGTTTCTTCTAGAGCTGGGGATTTCTGGCTTAGCTTGTTCAGGTGATGTCACATAAAATAGCAATGGTTCTGGATGCTTTTCTCCATTAGACAAGCTCTGCTGAAAATGTAGGTTATAGGTTTCTGTTAGGTAAACGAGATGATGTCTTAGAAAGTTTATTACTCCACAGAGCTTTGGGTCTACTTAACAGACACCTGAGGAGTGTAAAACAGGCTCCACAGACTATTTTTAGGATCTTTATGAAAGAGGAGAAAACCATTCTGCCTGGGGTCTTGCCTTTACTCTCTGTTTTACACCCTGTTGGAATTGATGGGGAGCCAACAAAACAACAGAGATCAGGAGTTCTTGTTACAGGATTCAAACCTCATGTGACAGCTGTGATAACAACAGTATAACTTGACCTTCTTTTTCATTTTTAAGGAAAAAAACCCTATGAATTCAGCTCCCAAAGATACTTACAAGGTGTTCAGGCACTGCCACTTTGATACCTTTACATAATCACCTACCGAGGCTGGGAACAGAAAGAGGGATGTTTCACTGGAAAGCTGGTTCAACTCATAACATTCATCATCTGGTCTCCACTGGTTTTATTTTTTTCCTCATTCTGTATAAAACTTCCTCCTGGTAGATTCCTAAAGGTAAGTCAAAACTGCCTTTCCAGTTCTCTCATTTTCTTCTCAGATGCAGATACATATATTTGAAAGAATATAAGGTTTTACTTCAACAGTGTGCATTTGTCAATACTTCACTGGTAGTTTTGGAGATGTGAGTTGGTTTTTTTTTTTGGAAATGTGGGTTGTTTTCTTTTTCCATTTGCTTAAGGGGTGGTAGTGCTAGAAATAAATCCAAAATTTTTTCTTCTTTTTAAATTATAGATAGTCTCTTCAGTTGAAATTAGATTGGAATTGATAGATGACTACTAACTCAGGATATTTGTTTGCAAAACACATCTATGTTCAGGAGATTTCCTCTTGCATCCATTATAGAGTACATTTCCAATAATCCTCAAACTGACCTGCAGTAGTGGAAAACAAACATAGCTTTCCAGACTTCCCAAAATTGCTTTCACATTTAAGGCCAAAGGGATTATCTGCCTTTGGGATAATCTATCAAAGGGATTCAATGCTGTGAAGTATCTCAGCAATACTTNACCCACCCCAAACAAAAAACAAACAACCCCCCCCAAAAAAGCCCAAACAAACGCCCAAGCTTGATTATAAACTTTGAAACTGTCTCCTTTTTAAAAAAAAGCAATGATGTATTTCACAGTGAGATTCCCCCACAAACTCTGGCAGTGTATGGGAACAGAAATTGTGATGAAAACCAATTTTTTTTTATTCCTTCTGTAGTTGTAGTTGTGACGGAGTTGTTTTTCTCCCTCTCACATCTCCTTCCATAGAAATTCTACTGGTTTTATTGCTGGACAAAGTGAACCTAGCAGGAGGCAGGGTCCTCTTTCCATGTGCTCTAGGAGTTCACCTTCCTTCTCCTGTGAGGATTAGTCAGCAAGTTACTTCTAGCTTAAGTATCCTATCTGCCGTATTTCTGGAAGTATTTTTCAGAGCTTTCAGGACTGTTCCAACACTTTATAAATCACAAGATTCATCATATTTGGATCTCATTAAATTGACAGTCTCCAGCTTCACATTTATTCTTTGTGCAGCTCATGTGACACAATGACTATAAAATGCCGTCTCTGTCACTTGGATTGATTTTCTAAAACTTCCTACTTCCCTTCTCCTACACATCATTGTCAGGAAGCCATGAAGTTATATTTTATAATCTTGGCCTCAAGTTATTGACTGAAATTAAAATGAAAGAATTATTAGCACAACTTAATACAGAACTTTTGTTTTAACATGAAAAAGCAAAAGAACATAACATGCATAGTGCATCTTCCCAAAGTACTTTTTACAAGGATGTTCCTCCTGCATTTCCAGTTTTATTGTTATAGACGAAGTCAGTCTGTTACTCACTTCAAATTTTTTTTCATTTAATTAATTGAACTAATTTGATAACCTCACTTCAGATTTTTGAAGTGCCAGTATATCTTAGACAGAAGAGCTAAGCAACATCAGTGCACTCTCAGTGCAGAAAGATGTTTGTTAACAGGTATTGTTTTTTTGGCGGGAGAAGGCAGCAGGGGCTTGGCACAGCAGACTTTAATGCAAATTCAATGCTAGTTCAGTTCATTAATAAGTTACAGTGTTTTCAATATCCTAAAAGTACTGGGAACAAATAAACTGCAGATCCTGGAAGATACATCTCTGTAAGAAATATCAAATACATTTCTTTTTCAAAAGAGACGATAATACATTTGGATCTTTTAACTAGTTCGTTTTAAATCATTGCTCTCAGGCATAACTGTCGAAGCTGATAAAGCATTCTGTTTGTTGGTGCTACCAAAACCAGTGCAATGACAAGGTGAGGCTCTTAGTCACACAAACACCAGGGACAATTAAATTTCAATTGCAATCAGTCTAATCACTGAAAAGTTCATTTTTCAGCTGTTTTCAAAATCCCTGCTGGAAATTCACCATGACTGAATTTCCAGTGCTTGTAATACTGCAATGATGCATGCTGTCCTCCTGATCTGGTCATACTGTACCCAGCAGATTGGGATGCTTCAAGGGTATTAGCAGATTAACGTTTAAAGCTGATGTATCCTACAGCAAATCTATAATAACCATTGTTCTGGCATACTGTAGGGAATCATAGTTGCAGGTGAGGTGATAATTCTTTTGTTATAAACCCACCAACTTAGTAGTGTTTATTTTTATGTTACTGTGGGTTAGAAAGACCTAGTCTCTAAAGAGAAAGGGTATCCTGTTAGTAGTTGTTAATGTTCAGAGATTTCCCAGCCTTGTAATTTTGGGAATAAAAGTACGTGGCTCTCAAAAGCGGTGGGTTTTTTTGCATTTGCTTCTTGTATTGCTCTTCTGTCATGCTGAAGGTCTACCTTATGTAAGATTATTCAATTTATACATCTTTATGTACCAAATATTGATGGACAACCTCCAAATAGCTTGCATCTCTGTGGCAATGAAATGCCAAATTTTAGCATTGGAATTTCTGTGATTCTCAGGCTGCAGCCTGCCAGAAACAGGAAGTCTGCCTGTGGTGAGGTTTGCATGGTTGTGTGCTCTCCTAGAGCTATTGTGTGAGCCTGGTGAGGGGTGTGACCAGGATTAGGGATAGGTTAATGCACTTTTCAGGGTACATGTCTTTTACAAATGTCAGTGGTGGTACTTGCTCTCCTGGGGACACAGTTTTAGTGCACCTCTGCTGTTACATGCAAGCACTCCCCTGTCAAATTTTGGGAAGTCTGATATATTTGGTGAAGTCTGATACAAATAGTGAGGTGAGGCAGGAGTAAGACAGATACCAGTAGACAGACACTCTTGCCTACTATGTGAGGTGAAGCTGGACAGATTTCAGGGGAAGGTATCTTACAAAATGATGGATCAGCTCTTCAAAAGAACCTACATCTGTCGTGCACACAGAAACGTTATGGAAAGAAGGCAAGGGTATACCTGGGAAAAGATCTGTGCTTCCCTACTCTTGAAGACAGGTCTTTGTTTGACAGAAGAAATGGATGAATTATTCAAGAATAAATAAGCTTCCAGAGGTATTACCCTTGTAATGCAACCAATGCTATTGTATTTTTATAACCATCATAATTCTGAATTGAGGATTGCCAAAAGGAACAGTATGTGAGCAAAATTCTTCCTCTGTACTTGGATTTTACATTAGAGGTAAAACTCTTCAATTAGTTCAGAGAGATTATGCAAAGTTTATACAATATTTTGGATTTGAGACCTAAAATAATTCTGTAAAATTACACAGATAAAGTTTTTTTAACACCTCCTGAGGTTAATTAAAGCATGTATTAGCATTAGCCCCTCTTTTCCTTAAGGTTACAGTAAACACAAATTACATTGTCAATCTATGAAGATTATTCTTTTCTCTGTAGACAATGCCTTGAGATAACATTGCTGAGACTGAGATTAGATCATGTACTGATCAAAACCATGTGATATTTTGCCTAGATGGCATGAATGGAGGATCTCGAGTGTACTTTTTTGTTACTTTTATTTTTTCTTTATCTATTCTCACATTAAATCTTCTGTATTAGCAAAAAATTTACTTTGACAAGACAGCTGTGAAGTTATACTGTGCAACTGCCCATACAGGTGCTGAATAATTGGGTACTTTGTGTGAATGGATCATTCACTTTACAATATATGTTCAGGGGTTAAACACCTGAATTTTCTCTTTTTTCTTTTTTTTTCTTTTTCTTCTGGGAGCTGTATGAGGTTATCTATCAGCAGATAAGAGTAAAGTAAAGCAAAATCAAATAACTGTTTTGGAGTTAGGACCTCAAAAAATGTGAGGAATAACAAAAATATTTCTGTGAAAATGAACTGTGTGATGTGTTCTTCAGCTCATCAGAAAGTATCAGCATGAAACAGAAAACAGAAAAATATGTATCTGAACTAATGTAGCCATGTAAACTCAGATGCAAAATACTTTATTCTTCTATAGCCAAGTAGAAGCAAAGTTTTCATGTAATTATAAATGATATCAGGTTATGGTCCTTGGTGTTGCCTATCAAGTTGTCCTTTCTGAAGAGTCCAAGGGCAGTGCTATGTTGTGCCCATTTCAGAAAAAGATATCTGAGTATACAGAGCACAGGCACATTCCAGCCCCTGCAGGCTGCCCTGGACACCCAGTACAAAGTTATTGAACAGAGAACCAGAAACCCACTCCCATACAAGCCAAAGAAATAAAGCAAATTCATGGCTATGTCCACATCTCTTTCTGGAACATATTCCATGCAACATATAAAACTGAATGATCAAATAAATTTTGCAACCAGAAATTATGTCAATTGGATGTAGTTATGCAGAAATTACTGCTTACCTGCATCTGAGTCTGTAGTCTTTATTTGGTTATGCACTCTTTGGAGTTAAATAACAAAAAACCCTGCTTAATTCTATTGTGTAATCTGACTTAAATGCAGTATTTTATCCCTAGCAGAGGTTTTAGACCAAAATCAGCTTAGAGTTGTAGATTAAACTAAAGTGAAAAGATACCAGCTTTTTCTTCCTTTTGTTATATTTTGTTTTTAGGGCTTGCTGATATGAAAATGGGAGGAAAAAATTATTTTTAGTGTGTAATAAGGTTTTAGTGTGTCATAAGGTTTTAGTGTCTCATAAGGTTTTAGTGTGTCATAAAGTTTCAGTGTGTCATAGGGTTTGTTGTTTTAATGCAGTCATATGTCATTACCAGGAAACATTAGGATTCCTTTCCTAGCTGTAGCTTTCAATATGTAAGGCACAAATGAGAGCTTCCCTGGACTAAAGCCACAAAAATCCTTTTGCCTTCAACACAGATTACTGTTTTGACATTTTAGCTTTAAAACTTGGGAAGAGCAGATGAATTACTTGATTGCTGATTTCTAGACAATTTTAAATCTCTCCAGTTTTATACAACAGAAACAATATGAACTGCATTGCAGCCTGAGTTTAATAGGCTCATGAAGGAGATGACAGTTCAAACCATAGCTTTGCCAGTGTTTTGATTGTTTATTTTTTTCTAGGTGTGTAGATGGTAAGTCAAACCAGACTGAAAAACCCTTCTGATGTTTAATGGCTTAAACCATCCACAGATGGCTTTTGTAGCTATCAGAGCTATATATAAGTGAACAATGTCAACTACACTGTAAATGCTAGAAGATGTAGCCTAGTGGAGTTGCTCCACATATCTTACCCTCAAAAGACATTTGTAAAAACCATGCTCCAAAGGGGAGTGAGTGCACAGCAAGAGAAAAAGATGTTGAATAGACAGTGACAGGAGGAAGAAAAGGTGAGAACATCTCTAAGGTGTCATGTAGATATTTGCTGAGAAGACTCTTTCAGCTAATGTTTCAAATAATTGATCTATTGGTAGAGCAAGCATCCTGCAACTGAATTTGCAGCAGAGGAATAGGGGTCATAAATCATATTCAGTGGGGTTTAAAAGTCATTAGACAAAACAACACAAAATCAATAAAAACAATTGAGTCTGGAAAAAAAACAACATAGCATTGAGGGTCAGAAAATACACAGCAGAAATACTACTACTTGTTAAATTAAACTGTGCACATAATGGAGTTTCAGATGGAAGTCTGGCCCTGCTTGGCCTCTCTGTGACAAATGTGGAAACTACTACAGATCATGTCCTTTTCAGCCAGGTATTATAGCCTGAAGGTGCTAGGCTTTTGTAAGACATTTGTAATTCTGACAGAAATTGGGCTCTATTGAGGTGGAATAGGATTACAAATTTCAGGTATTTACAGAGAAGAAACATTGTTAGCAAAGCCATTCTGCCATGGCCCTACCACAGCACCAGTACAGGCACAACAAAGCCTCTGAATACTGACTGTTCTCTATCTAGTTCAACATATTATGTTTTCATTACAATGAGGGGCTGCAGAATCAGGTCACTGCAGCTACCCCGGATTTCTCACTATGGAGAGGAAGCGCTGAAGATGTTTTGGCAGCCTCTGGGTTCTTGAGAGGCTCTGAGGCTGCTTGTAGCACAGCTGGCTCAGTGTCAGACACAAAGCTGTCAGAGTTGCACCCTGAGACAGTTATGCTGTAGATGGAAGTGAAAGGAAGAAATTAAAACTGAGGTCCACAAGGACTGGGAGGGCCTCCAGAGGTGTTGAGTGGGTGCACAGTACTTGGCTTTAATCATTAGCATCCCTATAATTTCTTGTATGATTTAATCCTCTGGGGTTTGTGCCTTTCATTTTCCCTAGTTTTCTGTGACTAAGGGGTAATTTCTCAATCAATAAAATATAGTAGCATCATAGAAAGCCATTCTTCTGAAAAAAAAAATATTTTCCTCATGAAATTCTTCATACAATAGTACCAGTTAAAAGTGAAAAGGGAATTTAAATTTTATTGTGAAATACAAGGTCGGAGATATCTATTAACAGCAGTGATAGGAAGGAAATACTGTTTTCTTAAAAGTAACGGGAATTCAGCAACAGTGTGTGCTCACAGCCCAGAAAACCAGCCATATCCTGTGCTGCATCAAAAGCAAAGTGGCCAGCAGGATGAGAGAGGCATTTCTGCCCCTCTAGTACTTTGGAGTCCCCAACACTAGAAGAATGTGGACCTGTTGGATTGAGTCCAGATGAGGACCATGAAGATGAATCAAAGGTTAGTGCACCTCTCCTGCGAAGACAGGTTGAGAGAATTGGGGTTGTTCAGCTTGGAGAAGGGAAGGCTCTAGGGAGACCTCATTGAGGCCTTTCAGTACCAAAAAGGGGCTTATAAAAAAATAAGAGCAGTGATGCAACAACAGAGTGAAGATTTTAAACTAATAGAGGGAAGGTTTAGATTAGATCTTAGGAAGAAATTCTTTAATGTGAGGGTGGTGAGACATGGGATCAAGTTTCTCAGAGGAGTTGTGGATGCCCTGTTCTTGGAACTGTTCAAGGCTAAGCTGGATGGGGCTTTGAGCAACCTGACCTAATGGTTGCATCCCTGCCTGTGATGGGAGGGTTGGAACTAGATGATTTTTAAGGTCCCTTCCAACACAAACCATTCTATGATTCTATGAATTTCATTATTATGAAATAGATGAACAAGTTTTCTTTACAATGTTCAAGTCATTCAATATTACATGATACTGCAGGTACCCTAAAATTTATGGAATTTCCAAAAGTTCTCCTCTGGAGAACAGCTCCCTCAAAACAGGAAATCCCACAGAAATCTCTTTTCCTTACATTGTGAAAATTCCATATCTTGGATCTGGGTTTTTTTGCATGGGCACAGGGCCTTTTGGAAAAGGTGACAGAGGTTACCATGCCTCAAAGGAGGACCTAGGGTTTCCTTTGCTAAAATTTAAGTGTCACAACTGCATTTCACATAGCCCCAGCACAGCAGTCTGGTGTTCAAAGGCCAGTTTTCATAGGTGGGAATGAGGTCTTGAAATAAGTCATCTGGGCTCTATGGCAGTGCTAACTGTGTTTAGCACTTTTTAGCTTACACTTAGAAGCTTTGTGGAATTTTCTAGAAAAGAAAATATTTACTTCAAAATGTGGCAGATGTATACAAAAGCTGATGTTAATAAAATAAGAATGGATTACTTCCAGTTAAGCTGAATTTTTACTTCTCGTCAGCACTTAAAAATAACTAACAGCCACTTCCTCCCTGGGCTGTTCTATGATCTTTTAAATATAATAAACCTTATGTCTTCAACCAAGATGTGTTACTTTTCACTGTTTGCTAGATTAAAAGTAATGGCTAGATTATAAAGAAAACATTAATTAAAAGAAATGGTGTCTGATGGAAGCTGACTTGAGCAGTACTTAAGGCAGCTGAATACACAGAAACAAGGCAGGTTACTGTTTACGGCAGAAAGATGAAAACATCTTTCTTTGTGAAGACCTTTTAAGAAAACATATTTGAACTTGAAGCTGGACACCAGAACCAAAGTTTATTGTTGATCAGCCCAAAGATTTAGGAAGTGGTAAATGTTGTATGCTGGCTTCAAAATTTATAGTTTTATCTCTTGACTGTGGGACTAACTATGGCTCAGTCTCTTAACCTTTCTCCAAGGCACTGGTTGAGCAATATCACAGGCAGCATAATAAGGGTCCATCATTAAATGACTTAGAAAGAGATAATATTTCATCTAAAAAAAGAGGTGAAGAAGTTAGTAAAGGTCCAGGGGGTTAATGGTTCTGTTTCAGGCTGCATTTTTTGGGGAAGTGGGTTGGTTTTGGGGTTTGTTTGTTTATCTGTTTGTTTGTTTTTGTTGGGTTATTTTGGGGTTTTGGTTGAGGCTTTTTGGCTTTTTTTCTTGTTGGGGGAGGGATGGTATTTGAGTTTTTGGGTTGTTTTGTTTTGTTTTGTTAATTAGGTCTTTAATGGGAAACTGCATTTGACAAGGGACAGTACTTGTCTATAGCAGGCAAAAAGGTTATTTGCTGAGGTTCATGGACACAAACAGGATCTTGTGACTCCTTCTGACTCGCGGTTTGTTAGATTGATGCTTCAGTAACCCCAGGGCAAATATTGTCCCTAAATTCATAAGCAGTCCTCAAGCAGTGTGCTGACTCCTCGGCTCATGATATTGCCTGCTGTTTGGAAAACCCCTGCAGGACAGGGAAGGTAGCTAAACATTGTTATGTTACAAAAATGAAGATAATTGCAAGTGCTACTTAGCATAATAAATCCCTAGGAGATAGACTCTAAGGACAAGCTCAGTGAAATATAATATCCCATTAAATGGACTAAGTAAGGTACAACAGAATGTTACCATCCTCTAGTTCAATGTGTTTAGGTCTTCACAGAGCTGCAGAATTTTATGTACATTCAGCAGAAAGTACACTAGAAAAAGATCAAAGCAATCAGTTTTGTTTAAAAAAGTACAAATTGAAATATTCTTATGAAAAAGTCCTAGGCTTAAATGCATGCCAAAACTGAGTTGATTTATTTTGAAATAAAACCTCCTTAACTGCAAAAAGACCTTATTTTAGAAATATGTGTATATTCATTGTAGGTAAAACTGTCTATATGTGTAAAAGTGAGTAAGAAAAAGATAGTTCTGTTCTCTGACAAAAGACTGACTGGATGACTTGGTGAGGGAGTCAGTTTGATATTCACTGGCAATATTTTTTCTTCCCAAGAGAAACTGTTTGGCCTGGGATGCTTGTCAAAATATTTCCTTTCCAACAAATCCCACTCCAAGTTTCTCACAGTACTGTCAATCCCAGGGAAAACTCTGCATAAAATCCTAATTGACACAATTTACCTGCAGACCTTGCAGTTAGAAATCAATTAGATGAGGCAAAGGCAAAACTCTAAGGTAATTATTTCTTGCTCTTAATCAGTGTGTCCTGCCTGCAAGATATTTGGCATGGCATTGGCATTGTCAGGCATTGTCAGTACATTAAGAAAATGCTGAGAAAATCAAAGGGTACACCTCCTTTACTGACAGCCTTCCACCTTGGGAGCTGGTAATCAGCTCAGTGCACTTGGTGAAAGGCTCTGTCATCCCTCTTGAGTACCCCATGAAGTTTCTAGGAGCACTGTTGTATTCACACAGCATGATTCACAGGGTGAAAATTTACTTTCGGTGATGCATGAAACGGATTTTGCCCTGTTACTGCTGGCCAGGTGACCCTATCAGTAAGAATCTGTCTGCTTCAGGGTTGCCCCTGTCGGAAGCTTCAACGCTGAAATCAGAATGGGCATAAGGTCTAACATTTAGATCTGCCTCAGCAAGGGAATAGTAGTTGTGCAGTACAGAGAAGCTAGAAATGGTGTGTGGTGCCTGCTCATGGCAATAACAGAGGAACTCCACTTTGATCTGTCTCACTTGTCACCAAGCAGTCGATCTTTGTGTGTGTAAAAGTCCTATGGGGAATACTTCAGAATAACTACTACTAATATTATTTGTCACAGTGTAGAAATAATCTTGAAAATTTAGCTGAAATATACTGTTGTTTTCTCATACTTTCTTCACCCTCCCAAAAATCACTTGATCTTATTTTTACCCCAAGACTATTTTATATAAAAATCCCATTAAACCGAAAACCTCTAGCAGAGAAATGTAGCAGGTATTAAATAACTTTCTGATTTCAGTAGTGCTGCCATTATCGTGATGATTATTTCTCCTTTGAGATTTAATGACAACACTAGAATTTAAAAAAACATAAATGAGTGTGTGAGTCTTGCTTTATTTTTAGCATATATAGTGCACTTTATTCTGAAGTCTTCTGAAAGCCATGTTTCATGTGACCTTCCAATGTGATAAACAGCTCCATTAACTGCTGAAAGTTCTGCCCTGGAAGTCATTCAACACAAGAACAGAGAATTCATCTCTATTCCATCTCATTTCCATAATCCTTTTTAGCACCTAATGCATAATAAGAAAAAAAAAAATCAAACAATTTATCTAGCATTCACCCCCTCCTTTCTCCTTCTGCTCTCATCTTGTTATTTTGCAGGAATGATTTATCCTCTAGATGAATGCCTTACTGTTTAATTACTTTATGGGAAGCTTAACTGAGATATGAATAATCCAATAAAAAGATAGATCCATTCCTACATCTTCTTCTTCTGTTGTCAGCATCTGATTTGCTAACACTTGTCAGGCACTTCCTGATGAATAAAGAAATAACTAGTTCTTACTGATGTCAGAAGAAATTCAAGGAAGTTATAATCCCAAGGTATAACATCTCTGTTTCTTTGAACATCAATTCTCTACAGCCTTTAAAGTGTAAGCTTAATTGTTTTCCTATTAAATACATTAAAAGGCACCAAAGGAGATATTTCATGTCTATTTCGATATGAAATACTTCTGGGAAATAAGTGCAGAGAAAAACTGGGCAAGTCTGTCTTCTAGGATAGTTTGCCTTTAAATATCATGGTATTTTAATCATAGTAATCTTTATTTTAAAAATTTATTTAGAGATGTTAAACACAAGCTCATGAAGTAGTTTAAAGCATACATTCAAGGAAGTATCATCTATTGTAATTAATGAAATTTAGAAATCACAGAGAGGAAAAAAAGAGTTATTAATGTTCAGTATGAAATAAAACTTGATTATAAACAGTTGTGTTTTATGCTAACAAGAAAATTTGCATTTAGAATCGCAGAATATCCTGAGTAAGAAGGGGCTTGTGAGGATTGTTAAGCCCAACTCTTGACTCTACACAAGGCAATCTACAAGTGAAACTTCACATCTAAGTCCATTGTACAAATGCTTATTGAACACAGGGAGGCTTAGGGGGGTCTTGGCCATGTCTTGGGGAAGCTTGTTTCAGTGCTTTATCTCCAAATTTGTATGATATCTTTAAGATTGTAACTTGTACATTAAAATAATTAATTTTCAATTAATTTATTGAAGTTTAATCTTAGGCAAAGCAGCCTAGTGGCTCAGTTGGAATTAGTGTTTGCTTTTATTTTTGCTTTAGTACCTTCATGAATACATTCAAAAATTCTCATCATTTGAATGTTTATTGGTATTTCATCTAAATCCTGAAAAAATCACATATTCCAGTGTAAAAACCTAACCACATTTTGTTGGACTATGATCTCTTTGTGGTATAGACGCCTCTGTATTTTCATTCTGCATTGCTGATCTACTATTGCATACAGAGGAGTGAAATGATTCTCAGAATCCCAAATTTGGTTTTAGTGATACTCATTTAAAGGTTTCTGCTTTAACCTACCTCTTTTATGTTTATGCAAAACTGACTTCTCCTTCAAATGTTGAGGTGGGAGTTCCATCCAGCTAATTAATCTGCACTTCTATGTGACAGTGCTAACAATGTCAAAGAAATATTCTAGTTTCATCTACAATCATAAACTCTACAATTAATATGACAGTAATAAATGTATAAAAAACTATCTTCTTTGAAACAGTAGGAAAGACTGATGCATGGGAAAAATACTCCCAGACTCTCCTAAAACAAGTAGGTTCTCCACCCTAGAAATTCTGGTCCTTACAGTTTCTTTCAGTTTTCTTCTCAAAGCTCTTTTTCTTTTAGTATGTTTGGGAAGATTTTACCCTTCAGTTGCATAATAATGGTGTCTAGGTAAGAAGAGATAACCTAAACTCACCAAAATAACTACAACAATCTGTTTTATACTGGGACATCATATCCATTTTTATCAAGTTCATCAAGCCCTGAAGGTCCCTCTGCTATCCTATCTGAAGAGAGCAGACTAATTAGGATTTACCTGGATTTTTTTTCTGCACATACCAGAAGTTGAATTTGTTTAGTATCTGTAGTCTGTTTTCTAGGCAGACGTCCTACTACAGTATATCAAGTATCCGTGATATACCCATGTGCATCAGTGGTGTTTTCTCAGAAGGGAGGCTGGCATTTGATTAATTAACATTGATAGAGCAATAGGAGAATTTTGATTGCCACTCAATGCTATGTAAGCAGCAACAGATGACTCATTATTATTTCAGACAGTCAGACAACCATATGTCTCAAGCCAGAAGGCTTCATAGTTTTGTATGTGTGGTAGCAATTTACATGAGAACCTCCTTTTGTTCATTAAATTACTAGGAGAGGTCATTGCTGTGGTCATTTTACAGAGAAAGTACTTGGAAAACCAGGCAGTGCAAATTATATGAATCATAAAAACATCTAATCTCTAAATTATCACAATTCACTTAGAGATATTGATAACAGTTATGGTTGGTTAGCTTTTTATTTATGTTTTGTTTTTCCAACCATTTTACTAATAGTAATTAAGTTTTGTGTTGCTTGATTTAACTATTGTATTTATTCCTAAAATAGATGGACTTTAAACTCTTTCTGAGCTTATTTAAAGATCTTATGTTTCAATAGGTATCTTTGTATCTATCTATCAGAACGTGGTTTCAAAAACTTAAAACAATTGCAATAGAAATTATGAAGATTTGAATATTAATGAAAGAGTGAACAGTTCAGAAATTACTTTTATTGTCTCTTCATTAATGTATATACAAAAGTAATGCTTACTCTGAGCTTGTCAGCAGTTAGGTTTTTTGAGATCAGAAAAAAAATTTCCCCTGCATTTGGTTGTGCAACCCAGATATTGAAATATTTTTGATATCTTTTTAGAACTAAGTGTAATACATCCAAAAGAATGATTTAATCTCTTATGTAAATTTATGAAATATCCTTTTTTATGTTACATTTTAAAATTATGATAAACAAATTCTCAGTATCATGAATAATGTAAACAAATGTAACAAAATAAATACCTATACAAGAAAAAATAGTAAATGGTGCAAAGCACAGGTTGTGGAGGTTGCTATCATTTCTTCATCTGGAATCTGCATATGACATTGATAAATTGAACTACTAGACCAAGGAAAAGAAAGAGTTACTCTGAGCTTCTCATTGCTCAGAAAATCCATATTTTAATGAGCTGAAACAGAATGTAGAGGCTTACACAGAATGTTCTGTGGCGATACAGACAGAAGTGAATTCACATTCCAGACTGAAAAAGAAAGTTTATAACTTCCCCTTTTGCATGGAATTCGAGCTGCTGGAGAAAGCAGAGCTAGAGGTTGAAAGAATGAAACTTTCTCAAGATTCTTGTAGAAGTCCAAGTCCATAGGAAGTGATTGCAACGTGGCTGATGTTGTTTGCTCTGCCAAGATTAGTAAAAATCACTTTCCATTAGAAAACCAAACAAGCAAACAAAACAAACCAGAAATAAAAGAAAACCAAATCCAAACGGATTAAATTACTCTCCATTTCAAATCAATGTGCAGATCATATGAAATGTCAATGTCTGGTCCAAAGATCAGAAATTGCAATAACCTCTGAAAGCCTTCCATTTCCTCTACTTAAACTGGCATGTTGGACATTACATTCTTGCTGTTGTCTTTGCAAAGAAAGAAAATAGGCCTGCATCTTGAATTTCTAAATCCTTGTCTGATCATATTTGAGAAAAAATGAAACATGTGACACTAATGGACTTTCTATTTTCACTCAGCTTCCCATCAAGGTATCCATCTGAACAGCTATTGCATATTTTTAGCCTCAAACAAAACTAAAAGGATGACATAGTGGAAGTAGGTTCAGAAAACTTGGTCAACCCACATCCTATACATCTTTACCTATTAACCATCAACCTGGTATGGCCCGAAAGCATGGGCAGTTAGACTGCATTCTGTACATACTATTTCGCATGTTCAGATGAAACAGGTATATAAAAAATAACTCTTCTCAGATAAGCCACAGGACAAAGCAGATTTCCTCAAGATGTTCAGAAAATTTTTAACAAATTTAAAATCTTAGGTCTTTTTATCTAACAATCTACACTGAATATGGCACAGTAAATTACCTTGTTGCTCCTTGTTATAATCATTTAGGTCCTCACCGACCACATAGTCTAGATAACAGAAAATTATGAGAATCAAGATTGTTATTCAAAATCCTTAATAAATATGACATTGCTAAGTTGTTGGAAGGTGCCTTCAGCTGTAACATTGTCTTCTTGTCATACAAGGTATTTTTCACATCTGAAGGCAAAAAACTTGGATTTCTACATAGGAAACCAGGAAAGATTTAGCAAGTGGTATATTATTAAATACTGAAACACTTTTTTTTAAGTGAGCGTGGTGAATCCTCTCTGACCTAGGCAAGTCAGGGCAGGAGAGATGATACATAAGTGTTTTATCTACCAGATGCCAGTACCCATTGGAGTATGTGGATTTCTCTGCTGGGCTTTGTCTGCAAAGTCCTGTCTCACTTCTCTGGGTGTTAGAACATTAAGACATTTAGCCAAAATTATATTATCTAAACTGTCACAGTATTTCATTTTTTGAAAGTATGAAATCACAAATTATAAATGCTTGGGAGACTAAAAAGAATTCAGGCAGAGAAGCACAGCAGAGAAATTAATTAGCGATGCCACCAAATGGTGCATAATATCAGCACCTTTGGAGTGGATGGTGAATTGTGCATGGAGTTTCTCTAAAAGGTATTTGATATGGTGAGGAATAAGCCTTTTTTCTGCTGAGAGAAGTGTGAACAGGCTGGCTGGCCTTTCCTTTCCGGAAGAGAACCGTCCCTGGAAAGGAGTGACTTGCTGACACCTAGAAGTGTTCAATGCTTTCACTTTCAGAAGTCTGGTTAATACTTAGTTCAGCTTTTGTCGGGCAATCATACATGCTTCAAACAGAAGACTAAAATAATTCATCAAAACTTTCCTTAAGCTCTTGAGAGGATTTTCAAAATTAGGAAAACATAGCAGTCTAGACAGCTTTCTTGCCCAAGCACCTTTAGAAACCATACGGCTGAAGAAGTCAGAGAGTTATTAAGATGGCTTTAAAATTATCATCCAAAAGCACCCTTAAGACATCAGTAAAGCTTTTTCCTTCTCTTACTATCTAAAACAGCAATGTTTCTAAAGACAGAGGCTGTAGACATTGTTCTGTTGCACTAGTGACATCATGATTTCTCTCCTCCATGTGAATCACAATAAGGATTTATTCACTATCTGTGTGTAACTACTCAAATCCTCTCAAAACTCAGGGCCTCTACTTCTTCCTCTTTGGCATGAGAAAGGGAATCAATATATACCTGTTTAAAACTCTACTGCAAAAAAATCACTTCTGATACAAAATTAATTATAATCTGTTTTCGATGTACAATTCATCATGTGTGGAAAGTGGCTCAAAAGCATAATCTTCAAAAATTCTTGAAGCCATAACACTATAATAAAAGGTATGGTTTTCAAAATAAATCAACCTCTTATTGACAGCTCCCAAACACAGCACAGTAATAATCAGTATGTTGTGAAAGCATTCAGTGATTTGCTTTTCCAGTTTTTAAATTATTTTTTAATGCTGTATATTAAGAAGCAATTGAAAAAGTTACAGTGGAATATGTGATTTATAGGCCCACCTCCTGGTAGCTACAAAAATAGTTCAGAGCTTCAATTCTAAAAAATACTCTTAAATAATTCTTTGTCACTTGGGCAAAGACACTGCCCAAGTCTATGATGTTTCTCATATTGCAGTGTAACTGTCTTTCTTTCCAACCAATTACAAGAGAGTAAAAGCTTTACAGTTGCTGCATATTAGTGATCATTGCAATAAATACAGTTGTTGCCCTCTGCTAAGCATTTTCTAAATGTTTTTGGTTTTTTTTTGCTTGGAAAAGTAGTGTTTTATAGAGTGCCAAAGTGTAGTAGGAATTTTGCAGAGACACTTAGAGGCTTTAAAGCTAGAGACTGTAGACTTTGATTTGATTTCAAGTAATAACATACAACGATGGTTATAACAACAGGAAAGAAGGTCAAGATGAATCTGAAAGTATAAGACCACAGAGGCTGGAGATGAGGAACCAAGCAGAACAAGTTATGAAATTTTTCCATAGGTAAGGACAAGGCACACAGACCTACCTTACTGTTTATTTTGTGGTTTGGTTTTAAGAGGGTTTTTTGTGGGTTTGGGTTTGGTTTTGGTGGGGTTTTTTTTGTTTTAGTTTGTTTTGGGGGTTTTTTGTTGTTGTTGTTGGGGGTTTTCTGGTTGTTTTTAATTTTGTTTTTTGGTTTGTTGGTTGGTTTTTTGTTCTTTTTTGGAGGGTTTTGATTGGTTGGTTGGTTCGTTTGGTTTTGGTTTTTTGTTTGGTTTAGTTTTATTTGGTTTTGGTTTTGGATATCCTTTTGTTTTGTTTCTGCTGGCAAATTTTTGAATTTTATATTCACTTTAATTTGCACAGAAACAGCTTGTCTAAAGTCGTACTTTTCATTCTAATTTTCAAATTACATGAAAATAAGGGACAGTTCTACAGTTCCTGCATTTTCCTTATTAGCCAGTCTACCTTCTTTTATGTAAAGGCATAATTTAAGAAGTGCCAGTTTGTTACTTGATCTTCCTGTGAGTCAGAGAGCTAAAATAGCTATAATTATCTAACTGCTTTACAACCACTTATTAAATTCCAGGATGTAGCCAGTTTTTTAATAAGAACTTTGGACTCTCAGAGTATTGAAGCAACCACTGCAAAAATGATATCTCTACCAATCTCATCTGACAGATAATTTGTCACTGCAGAACTTAACTACAGAGGAAAACAAAATTCAAGAGTCTTCATGTTTTCTTCTCTCTACGCTTTTGGATAGCAACAAGAAGATTAGAAGGAATCTATTTTTAAGTGCTGGTTTCTACAAGAGGGTAAACAAAATCCTTCAGTTTCCTAGCTAAATGATTTTGTAGAATCACCAGATGTTAAAGGAAGTAATTGTCCTGATCTTCTCTGAACTGGTGCTGCCTCAACTTGGGTAATGTGTGCAGTTTTGAGCACCACAATATAAAAAAGACATTAGGTTCTTAGAAGTGTCCAAAGCAGACCTGCAAGGATGGTGAAGGGTCTGGAGGGGAAGTCTTATTAGGAGCAGCTGAGGTCACTTGTCTTGCTCTGTCTGGAGGAGGATTCAAGGAAATGTCATGAAGCTGAATCCAGGAAGGTTTAGGTTGGATATTAGAAGAAGGTTCTTCCCGCAGAGGGTGTTTGGGCACTGCAACAGGCTCCCCAGGAAAGTGGTGACAGCACCAAGCCTGACGGAGCTCAAGAACTGTTTGGGCAACTCTCTCGGGCACATGGTGCAGTTCTCGGGGTTGTCCTGTGCAGGGCCAGGAGCTGGACTCCACAATTCTTGTGGGTCCCTTCCAACTCAGGATACTCTATGATTCTATTCTATGATACACCGTTTTACAACTTCTTGGCATTATGAGGCTGGGAGTTACATGGGTGACCTGAAAAACAAACTTCTGAGTTCAGCATTATGCTGTATCTCTCACCATTGTGAATGTTGTAAGTAGCACTTGAGATTTCCATCGTACCCTGTAACAGGTTTTGACTGCTTATGACGACATTAGGCATCGTTACAATTTTGACCCTTTATTTTTCTTGAATTTTGAGCAAACAGCATAAACTAAGTTTATTTTCTAAGTAATTTGCAAAATCATTCACCAGAATATAGATAAATTTCTCTATTTGGGACTCAAGAGTGTTTCTGTGTTATGTCCTCATGCTGAGTGGTCAAACTCTAGTAATTTAATTTTTTTTTACCTCGGTTTCACCATGAAAAAAATTTAAAAGCAAGGTTTAGAACACTGGTAAAGAGATTAGAGCAGTGCTGAACAAAACTATCATCTAACACAAGATTATCCTATATTTTTATTATAAATACATGGCATAGACGTTGGGATTTCCTACACTGAGGAGCAGGTTTATCAAAGGAGTTTGTTTGTCATTACTGAAGCCAAGCTAAGACTATGTGAGGTCAATCCACAGGACCATCAGTACCTGAAATCTATGCTTCTCTCTGGTCATAGACAAAAAACTGTAAAATAAGAGGCATCACAGTATTTCTAGACCTAAATTCTCTTTTCCAGTCTTTTAGCACTCCGTGAACTGGGAGTTGTAGCAACACTCAAACAATTCAGTCTCTGTGTTTTTCTATCATTCTCTCTAACATGATTAGCCTTCTTATATTCTGGTGTCTTAAGCACCTTGCAACAGTGAGTTTCATAGGATTACCATATGTACTTTCTGAAAAGGACTTTGATCATTATTTCTTCTTTCCTTCAGGAATTTGTACATGTCTGTCAAAATCTTCCGCAACTGCTTCTTCTTTAGGATAAGAAGCCTTTGTCTGTTTAATCACATGGAAATTTTTTTACAACTCTAATAACTCTTTGTACCTTTTCATTTTATTGTATTTATATTATTTTGATACCACATAGTCAGATCCACATGCAGAATTTAATAGGTAAATGTAACAAGAAAGTGTATAGTAGTATAATTATTTTGCTCTCTGGTCTTTTTCTCTCAATTCTTGCCATTTGTCTTTGATTACTATAATGAAATAAGCAGATATTTTCAGAGCCCTCTAGGTCCAGATATTTTTTTGTTCCTAGAGTGGTAATAGCCAGCTGAGATGCAATTGTTACATATTTACAGCTGGAATTGCTTTTTTGAAAGGGAGGGTAATTAAAAAAAAAAACATTGCAAAAGCAAGGGAAGCATTTAGAAGCTTCACAATACCGTCAGCAAATTATCTTAGATGTTTTCACCTTATTTTCCAGTGTGTTCTATTTCATATACATTATTAGATATTATATTAGTAACAATATGGAAATAGAATTACACACTACCTAACCACTTTAGCAAGTATGGACTCACGTGAATAATTACCTGATATTGCAACCTATATTGACCAAAATAGGATCAATAAATAACATGGATGACATAGTTGCTTTCCTGTCATATAAAATATTTGAGATAATTTCTCAAATATACTACAACAAGTGCAGAAATCCATATCTGCCATTTTAAGAACATCTAATATTGAAAACCCCAAAATTTCCTTGTCTTAAAGAGCCTCTGCATATTGAAAAATTGAAAGATAAGTTTGTGCTTAAAGAAAGGTGGTGTATAATGTTGAAAATATATTTCATGCAACAAAACATAATTTTCAAATTGTATGTGCAATGAGCACTTATTTCCCCCTCAGTGGGTAATTCTGTAGTGTGTCAAAATGCAAGTCAGTAGAAAGACAGGCTTCCCAATAAATATGGGGG
>VZRM01005894.1:1882084-1941902 GCA_013397955.1 Grantiella picta | reverse complement strand
ACTGGGGGGGGTGTGTGGGGGTGTGTGTATAGTTCCTTCTTTCAAAGAAGCTGTTCTTCATTCCAGAGTTTAGGTCACAAGATTTTGCTAAATCATCCTACTGGCGTTATAGAGTTGTAAACTTCCATCTTCCATTTAGCAACGTTTTCTTATCACCAACCTTGTAGCAACCCTCTCAGTTCACAAGACTTGGAAGAAATTCATCTATGGGAGATAAAATGGTGCTGTCTCAGAGAGGGAATATTGATTCAGTAAGGTTTGCTACTGACTGTCGATATCAGCTGTTTAACTGGGGGAAACAATCTAAGTTTAACTTCGTTAGAGCTAGAATGAAAGATTAAAAAATGGGAAAATAATGTAGATAAACCTACCATGTTTTCTTATTATTTTGCGGTGAAGTTTTAGCAAATGAGCAGCAATAAGAATAAGGCAAACACAACTAAAATTAAACACAACTGAGTAAAATCTGCAATGCCAGCCCAGACTCTCTGCTTGGAGACACAGTCCATAATTAACTTTTTCCTTGAATAGTAGGCAATAATTTTGAACATCTGAGTACATCTTCAAGCTAAGTTTCTACTTCTTATATGAAGATTTCTTCAGTAATATTAATGAAGGCTTCAATGACAACCCAAAAATTTGTTGTTTATATTATTCAGTGAAACATTTTAGACAGGTTTTTGAATTTAATTTAGCAGACTAACAAATCTGGGGCTTGGGAATATATATTGTATGTGCCTGGAGATACGCTTTTGAGCTATGTGAATTAAAGCACTTGAGATAGTCTTGCAGCTTGGTGGAAAGAATGGATTCTTGAGTTGTGTAAATTCCCCTCTTGTCTTATAGTTAAAAATAGGAACTGCACCAATTTACACAATTCGATAATTTGATCTCATTAAATTAAATATATTTTTTAACACCTCTCAGAAGGAAAGCCTGGAATGAAAAGCAGTGAGAAAAAAACTTGTTGTAATTGCAACTTTTCCCAGGAGGGAGGGCTTAAAAGAAAAGAAACCTTTGGGGAAGAAGGGTTTATCTTTTAATCTGGAGTTCAAATAGCAAGCCTACAATGAACATTTAGCCTAATCTTACATATTTACCCGTGGGTATCCAGTTATTTATGCACATTTTACCGCACTTTAGAACTTCACTGTTTTCCTCATTGCTTTACTGCTAATCTACATTCTCCTTCTCTGGATATGTGAATCAAGACTATATTTTTCAAGAAATTCTAGCAGAATATTTAACAAAACTGGTTAATACTAAATCTTGAATAATAAATGCCCCAGAACAATTTTGGATTTTATGAATCAATATTAAATATCAAGCTTAAAAACCAGAATGTGCCTCTTGTTTTAAAGCTGATGAAACTTTGAACTAGAATAGTGCAAGACTGTGTTGTTGCTGGCATTCACAGTCAGTCTTAGATTAAACACCAGCCAAAGTAATTTTTCTACTGAGCTTCTTTGATAGTGTAATCATCTGTCTTAACTAATACTTTTGAGGTGGACAGCCCTTGTAAAGAGCTACTCCTTAAAATACATAGATGTTTTCACTGTATTTTACTTTGGTTTTCCTTGCACTTGAACACTGGAAATCAAGCAAACAAAAAAGCTGAATTTTTCCCTTTTTTTCTGAAATAAAGGCAGTATTTGAGCTTTGTTAATATTTTTTCTATGAAGATGTCAAACACATTACAGAACTCCAATTCAAGAAAATATTATCTGTCAAAAATGCCTAGATATGTCCTATGGATTGTAGTATGCAAGATACATGATGAGTATATATTTAAATGTACTAGATTCCTTTGAGAACTAGAATTTATTTATAATAAATACAGCTATGTTTGAAAGGATTGATAACATCAATTTCCTTGTTGGTTGTAGAAAACAAGCAGTATATGGAGTATTTCAACTAATTGCTTTGCATTCAGCAGAGTGCAAAGCCTCCTAATCAGGCCAAATTAGTGAATACACTGTAAGCTAATCAAATTTTTTTCTGTATAGTAACAAGATAATTTGCACCATTTAAAAACTGTTAGCACAGCATATAATTCTTCATGATGTTACCATTCAAAGTTACATACTTCAGCATCTTGTGTATCCTATTCTTAATACACCTCGCATCCTACAGATTTTTTGATTTCTAAAAATAATGTTTTCTTTCTTTTCTTTTACATCAGCTTGAAGCTAATATACCTATAACTGAAAGAATATACAGCAAAAAACCCAAATCAGTGATCTTCATGTGACTTAAGCATTCCTTAGCCTGCCTGAAATTATCATGTATGTACTAGGTTTACTAATACTCCTCATGGTACAGACTTTTCCCTCAATATTTTTGCTCAATATTATGTAGAACAACTTATGTGATTAATTTCTGCAGCTGCCGTATAAATGCAAAAGTGTCTTCTTTTCAAAACAGAGACTTTTATTCAGCTCTTGCACTGGGACTGCCTACATTTGGATGTTATAAATAAATATAGAACCACCTAAATAGAGAATTCTACAGAACAGAGATATTTCTTCAAACACATATTCTGTGGTTTCTCCCTACTGTTAAATTTTCTTTTCTGCAAGCAAAGGTTGTTTTATTTATGTGTGGTCCACAGACCTAAGGATCTACAGATAGACATATTTTCTCTGCATTTGCCATTAACCCCAAGCAACTATGACTGGTATGTCCTAATCTGGGTCTGGGTTTGCTCTGCTACTGGGAAATTTGGAAATTACTCATCTGGATGCACATCACTTTTCTGCGTCTCCCATGTACTGCTTACTAATACAATCTCTGTCACTGACTCAAATGCTCTTGGTGTCTCAGGTACTTCTACTAAAAAATGACCATTTAAAATATATAGTTGTGGCTTAGTTCAGTGTGTTCTCTTATTTTTTAAATCCTTGCTAAGATATCTGAGATACATGTTGAGAATTCTTAGCAAAGTAATGGCATGGATTGTCTTGCCATTCATTCCTCAAGTATTTATATCCCTATTCATTGCTTCAAATCAAGGTGCCTGAGGAGTTCCCACAAAGGAGAAATGATACGATACTTGCTTTCCCATGACCCAGTGAAGAATATTATCAGGATTTAACTTTTTGATCTCTTGGAAGTTAGTGGGAATCTCACTCTTCACTTCAACAGGCCCATAATATTTCCCTCCAAAATCACATCAAACAATTGTGTGTGGGGCTGAACCAGTTCCAGCAGATTCTACTGAGTGTGGACAGCTGCATTTTAGCTGCCTGAAGCCTTTATTGCTTGAGCCTCTGGTTAGGCAGGGTCAAGAAACTCTTAACCAAAGCTGAGGAGAAGCATGCATTGGAATCAGGCTTGGAACACAGCAGATGAAGACAGCCAACTGATACAGCAGTTAGTGCAGAAAGGCATAAAGGAGGGAACCTCAGCTGAATTTGTACCTATGTATACTGTCAGCTACAGTGGTTACATGCTACCGGGCACTTTCCCATGCAAGTGTTGGAGCAGCTGACCTGTCAGGGCACAGGCTTAATGCAGGCAGATCTTCAGATGGTGGAAACATTCCTTCAAGCCTCACACCCTAAGGAGTGGCTGGGGCCTCTCTCTGATGCCAGAAAAGATGGCACTTGTCCTGTGGGAGGTTATAAGGAGTAGTCAACACGGATTCATGTCTTGCTTAACCAACCTGACATCCTTCTATGAACCTTTGTCTTATAAGCAAAACCTGGTGCAGGTAGGGCTTGGGGGAAATCTTACATCAATGTGTTTATATACTCAAAGAGGATACAAAGAGGATGGAGCCAGGCTCTACCCAGAGATGCTCCATGACAAGACAAGAGCCAACAGGAACAAACTGAAAGGCAAGGAGTTCTGCCATATGACTGAGAAACCCATTTTTACTGAGAGATGACTGAGCACTGACACAGGTTGCCCAGAGACATGACAAAGTCTTCCTTCTTGGAAATCTTCAACAGCCATCTGGTTGTGATCATGGGTGACCAATTCTAGGTCCATCTGGTTAAACCCCGCTTCTAAACTCAAGCAAGATGGACTAGATAAACTTCAAAATTCTCCTTTAATTTTAGCCCTTCTGAGTTTATGCATATGTTAATTTAAGAAATGGGGTTCTTAAATCACAGAATCACTTATGTTGGAAAAGACCTCTAAGATAATGAAGTCCAGTCTTTGACTGATAAGACGTACATAAGGTGTTCTGTAGATTCTAAGACAAAGATGGTAGGTAAAAATATATTCTCTAATGGTTCTAATTTTATTAGAGGTCAGGGGCCCCATATGGGCATGGGCAGGTGTCCATTGGTAATTTTTCTAAGTAATATTTGTTTTAATTACTGTCTCCAGGGTTATTTTGTCCCTGCATAATCACCCTCGACACGGATATTGCTGGCCATTCCCATGCTCCGGTGTGGACACACAGTAATATGGACTGACATGACAAAATGGGTGTAGAGGAGGCATCTCCAAAGGTCTTTGTAAGGCAAAGGAAGATTTAATTTCTTACACATGACAACTAGTATTTCTTCACCTTGCTCTCTTGAAAATGAACAGCCTATGCTATTTTTGCTTTGTAAAATATTTAATAATAATTATTTGTACATATGAACACAGAGATGCACATCTACTACAAAATTTTCTGTTGATGTCCCCTCAGCAACTGAATGTCAGAAATGCTTTGGGGAACAAAGGTATATGTTGGCTTTCTGTTATCAGGATTTGCAGCTCTGCTGCACAGCTGGAGCTCCCCTACTACAGTAATGAGTCACACTGTGCATCAAGATTGGGTCTAGTTAGAATGGTTTTTAGGCTTCCTGTTTTTCAGACTGTGAATACAGGCATGTTTCATTGATAAGAAATTATTGCATTGCTGATTCTAAGGAATTGATTCAGTGGTTAATCAATCAAATTGTGATAACTTAATCCCATGCATAATGATTGCATGTGATAGTCTCTCAAATGTTTTAGCTCCCATTGTAGAATTGAGCTGTTTACTTACTGTCTTTTTGTAAAGAGGATCAGAAAAATAGATATTATAGACAATCTAATCGTACTTTTAAAGAAGCGAACTGAATCTTATAGATCACATGTGTAACCTTGAGTTTTTAATCTGTAGATTCATATGATGACACTCAGAACTGCTGTGAACTGGAAACAAGAACCTTCTTCACTTCACTCTTTGTTGGTCAACATATTTAAACCCCTTTTGATTGTTACTCAAATTCACGATTTCCAGAAGACATAAGTCTTAATTTAGGAATAACCATTTACGTGTATCATTTTCTTCACACTTTATCAGCACATAAAAGCACCTTCTATGCCATTACAAATCTCATTTATGATGATACATTTAACCATTTTTGGCCAAATCTAATATTTAATTTTCTATAGACCATAATTTTCAAAGAAGGTTAGGGCTTTATTTCTTACATATGAAGTGGGTTTGACACCCGTATTTAAAGGAACAACATGTTTTAGAATGTCTGATTTTTGGTGGTCAAAATTTTGAGGCACCCAGGAGCAGACCTCACTTCTGAAAACAATCTCTGAAACTGAAATTTAAGGGGTTTATTGGAGTTTTAATAAATTTAAGATTTATTTAGTAGGACATTGGTTACTTAAAATATTTTCTGTATTTATCATCAAGAGCTTTTTTTTATTTCCTTAGAAGACTAGATAAAATTAGTGAAAATACAAACAACAGTTTTAAGTCCTTTATTACCTGCTATTGATTTTATTAGGCATCATGAAAGCCATTAACTAGTATTCTTTTGGCTTTGTGTCTTCCAATTTCTTCAATGTGCAATAAGGTAAATAATTAGCTTATTACATTCTTTAGAGAACTGCTTGTTTTTGAGATTAATAGAATCCATTTTGAGTCACATACAAAAGCACTGCATTTGTTTCAGCTTTCTTCATACACTTTTCAAAGTATATGGCACGGCAATACACTTGAGCGGGATGATTGCCTCTTTTCCTCTCATAATAAAGAAATGTTAAGGAAGCATAAACAGGTACTAGAGAAGCCAATCATCAGCAAATAGGAATTCTAACAAATAACTGAATGAATGAATGAATGAACAAATGGAATGAACGAAAGATAAATCCAGTTGAAGAAATTCAGCCAATGTTCTTCAGGAAAACTACTGGCCAGTTTCTACTTATTTGCTGGAAGG
The DNA here is from genome assembly GCA_013397955.1 of Grantiella picta. Lineage (NCBI taxonomy): Eukaryota > Metazoa > Chordata > Aves > Passeriformes > Meliphagidae > Grantiella > Grantiella picta. The sequence continues at coordinate 1,935,735 of VZRM01005894.1, read as the reverse complement.
TTCCAAAGATCATCTTATGAATAGGGCATTTAGATTCATTCTAGGAAAAAATCTGGATAGCAGGTTATGGTCTTTTAAACTTGGTCTGTTGGATGTTGCTAGTTTGCTTAAATTTCTTAAGAATTGGTAACTGGCTTATCTTTTTCTCCCTTAAAAAGTGGAAGAAAGTATCACTGCATTCCATTCCTAGGTCTGATAATTCTAAAATCTGTGAAGTATATACCATCTCCACACAAGTAAACTCTATGGAAGCTAAACATTCTAGGAATTTTCCAGAGTTTAAACCAAAGTAATGCTTATATAGTAATAAAAATATCATAATAACAAATAGAAAGATGTTTTTTTCTGATTCAAGTTTCCAACGAGATGTACTTGCATTGAGTTTCAGGTGTATTTTATGTGAGCCTATCAATTTCAGTTTGACATTAAATTGGCTTTCCCTTTGCGTGCTTATAGCTCACACTCTTTCGATAGACAAGTAAAATCACTCTACAAAAGTGTTTGCCATGGAATAACTGGTACGTCTCCAGGATATAATCGTGTACTATTGACTGTATTTTCCTCACTTTCTCCGTTGTCCTCTTTATATTCTTCATCACCACTCTTTATTTCCTTACATACGCTGATTTTATTCCTTGCTTTCATGTCTGCTTGCTGGCTAGAGTCTCAATCTCCTCTTCCCAAAGCCACATCATTATTTACTTTCCTGTGTCTATATCCATTTTTCCATCTCTTTTCCAGGCTCTTTTTCTCTGTTGTTGCTTTACTGTCTTTCGAATTGCTTTTCTATTTTTCATTCTATTAGTAGCCCTTTACTCTTTTCATAGCACTAAAGGCCTTTTCTGTGGTTCTTCTGTTTTCAGTTTGCAGCCATGGACAGATACGAATCTGTTTATAAGCAATGTGCATGCTTCCTCAGGAGGAAAGCTGCAAATCCTTATAAGCTCAATTTCTTCATTACCTAGCTAATATTTACCTCCTGTCAGTGCCATTATCATTATGATAAAATCCAGTGGCAATCTTTGTTCAGAGATTGAGCTGAATCCCCTGCAGTTTTTGAGTCACATACAGAAAACAAATTCTGAATCAAATACCATGTCTACTGCAGTGCCCTTCAAAAACCCTTCAGAAAAGGAGACCACATAGAAATGGATGAGCTTAAAAGCACCAATAATTGGTAAAATAAAACAGCACCATTACAAACTGAAATTTCTGGTTTTATATACAGGAATATTCCTCCTCAGTTCTGTGTCATATTTGTTCACCTTATTCATTTACTCCTGCCTCTCGATGAATCGCCATGTCAGTGGGGCTTATGAAAATCAGGCTGTCACTCCTCTGACATCTATGCAGCTAAAAATGATGCAACATTTGATTAATGAAGTGACTTTCTAAGGCAATCACTATTAACAGAATAGCAAGCAAACCCACAGCTACAGTTTAGAAGAAATTTGCAGATGCTAATGTAAATTCCAAATGAGAGAAATTGGTACTGCAAAACTGAGTAAATGAAATCAGCAAGGAAGTCAACATTGGAATGCTGGATTTAATTTAAAAAAAAGCCCAAAATTAATTATTCCTGATACTATAAATACGGTTCAAGTATCTATGTATTCATTCAATGCATTAATATAAAAAATATTCTGTAGGAGAGGAATTATTTTGGATATATTGTTGAGCCCTATACAGCAGTGATTGTAGTTTGATACATCCAAAATGTGCACTATTTTTCCTGCTGAACTTGATAAAAAATTAATTTTATAAATAAAAGTCATAGAGGTTTTAGTGAAATAATTGCAACTAAGTAACAAAGTCTTCAGTTTTCATTTACACTACATTTACTTTCTCCTTTAGACAGAATTTTTTCAGATGTTGCTGTATTTTTTTCTATCACATGCAGCATTTTGTTTTCACCGTTTCATATAAACTGTCTTTTAAGTGCTGCAAAAGCTGAATCATAGCAATCCAACTTTATTTTAAGAAAACAACCAATAGTCACAATGCAAACCTGATTGCCAGGTAAGTTAAGATTAAAAGAAAAAAAGCTACAATAAATTTCGTTATTGTTATTGTCATATCAGAGTGACAAATTATCATGTTGGAAGGGTTCACAGTAGATCATCTGGTCCAACCTCTCTGCTCAAGCAAGGCCATCCTAGAGCACATGCACAGGATTGTGTCCAGAGAGTTCTTAAGTATCTCCAGTGAGGGAGACTTCATAATCTCTCTGGACAACCTGTTCCAGGGTTTGATAACTCACATAGTAAAGAAGTTCTTCCTCATGTTAAGGTGGAACTTCCCATACATCAGTTTCTGCCCATTGCCTCTTGTCCTATTGTCTGGCACCACTGAGAAGAGCCTGGATCTGACACCCTCCCTTCAGATATTTGTAGACACTAATGAGGTCTCCTCTCAGTCTTCTTTTCTCAAGTCTTGAACAAGCCCAGCTGTCTCAACATTTCCTCTTATGAGATATGCTCCCATCCCTTAATAATCTTCGCTGCTCTCCAGTGGACCTGCTCGAGGAACTCCACGTCTTTCTTGCAATGAGGAGCCCAGAACTGGACACAGCACTCCAGATGTGGCCTCACCAGGGCTGAGTAGTGCAATACTCTTCCTAAAGCACCCGAGAATACCATTGGCTGTCATGGCCACACCGTCACTGCTGTCACTTTTTGAGGAGGCACCTGTCCCTTTGTACAAGTTAAATAGACTGGGCCCAGGGTGGAACCTTGGGGTACATTGCTAGTGACAGGCCTCCAACTAGACCCTGTGCTACTGAGCATGACCCTCTGGGAGCTGCTCTTCAGATGGGTCTTCATCCACCTCACTGTCCACTCATCCAGTCCAAACTTCCCAAGTTTGTCTATGAGGAACTTTGGTGAAACAGTGTTGAAAGACCTGCTGAAGTCAAGGTAGATGACATCCACTGCACTCCCCTTGTCCATCCAGGCAGTTATTCCATTTACAAGACAATCAGGTTGGTCAAGCATGACTTACTTTTGGTGAATCCATGCTGATTGTTATGGATCCCCTTCTTTTCATCCATGTAGATATTAATGGACTCCATCACTAGAGAGAGGCACTCCATCCTTTCCAGGGATTGAGGCAAGACTGACTGACTGGTAGCTCCCTGGGTTCTTCTTGCCCCTGCTGAAGACTGATGTGACATTTTCTTTCTTCCAGTCCTCAGGAACCTCTCTTGATTGCCCTGACCTTTCAGGGATATTTAGGAGCAACCTTGCTATGATGTTCACCAGCTCTCTTGGCACTTGGGCATAAGTCCATGGACATCTCATTAAGGGCCATGGACTTATGGGTGTCAGGTTCCCTAATGCAACCCTCCTTGGGTTTCAGGAAAAGAAAATTATTCCTTCCACCATATTATTAACCTTTCTCCTCTGACAGAGATTTCTGAGGCCTGTCAATTAAGATCAGCGCAAAGAAGGCATTCAGTAACTCTGCCTTCTCTACATCCTCTGTTACCAGGGTTCCCCCTACGTTTAGTAATGGTTCCATATTATCCTTTGCTTTTCTTTTGTTATTGATGTATTTAAAGAAGCATTACTTGTTGTCTTTAATATCCTTGTACAGATTTAATTCCAGATGGGCCTTGGCCTTCCTTGACTCATTTCTACTTATTCTGGAAACTTCTCTATATCCATTCCAAGTGGCCTGACACTACTTTCATCTCTTTTGTATTTCCTGCTTATGCTAGCAGGAAATGACAGCCCTGCTAATGACAGGGCTTTTTATTAATCCATGCAGATCTCTTAGTCCCTTTGCCCTATTTCTTGCTCATTGGGATGCATTGTTCTTGAACCTGGTATTCTTCTCAAGCTAAAGACATTATTTCATCCAAATTCCTATGGTGTGCAAGTGAGCTGGTACTGGAATTTGATGGGTCTGAATGTACCAGCAGTTGTGCCTAATAAGATCCATTTTTGAAAGAATATTCCAGTCTCCAACTCTGTAGTACCACAGTAGATGTGGTTCGCTATAATAAATCTCCATGCTTATGTGGAAGTTGTCATAACTGACTGGTTTCTGCTTTTCTTTGTTAAAGAGCAATGTAATACTGTGGATGATTGAGATTTGTGGTTCTCCCATTAGCCTGACCTGGCAATATGCGGGAGAGGAGAGCACACAAGAAGAGAACCCACAAATTCAGAAAAAAAGTAGGCAGTGTCATATAGGAAATTAGGTCAGAAAAAAAGGTCACCTATTTCGTGTGTATGGGTGAGGTGAATGAAATCTGTACAGTGATGTTTGTAGTAGCTTTCCTGTTTATCTGCATTTTTCTGAACCTTACCACTAGATATGGTGGGAAGGATCTTGAGAAAAAGGTCCATGATTTTCAGGCACCATTATTTTTGGTTATCATTACAAAATGATCACTGAGTCCCTGGAAATAAGATGAGAAGGTGTTTCTAGGCTGTCAAGAACACAGTTATTGACTTCTTTTGTGGTCTCTTTTCTCCAGAAGTTGTTTGCCTGTATGGACAGGCATATGGCAACCCTCAGCCTACAGCACACTGTGGTAGCAAGGTGTGTTTCCAACCTGTGCTCTCTTCCATGTCTAGATGAAATTATTTGTCTTCCCTCCTTGACACGCAATAGAGAGAAGGATCTATTCTAGGGGCTATGTTCTTTTCATAGACAGGAATGCTGTGTAGGAAGAATTTTCCAGCTACCTCCACAAGTGAGAGAAATGTGATGTTCTGGGTTTGCCAATATTGCAATTAAGTTTTAGCAATCCAGTCTCTTTAAAAACTAGGTAATAGCACAAAAGGGAGCATTTTCCAAGGGCTAGTGGAAGAAAGCTAGGGTTTCCTGTGCCTGGTACTGCAAGTGCCTGGTACTGCCTCTGCATGGGCATCATCCATACAGAGAATGTAAGCTTCTGAAGGGTGTGTTCAGAGCCAGCTCTGATAAGGTCTGTTGCTATGAAAATCCTTTGCCTCACAGAAATAACTAAAGAATCAGAGCCACATTGAATAAGGTGCAGTGAGTCATTCATGAATGAGGTAAATACATAAATATCTCACTTAATTAAAACATAGTTCTTATCGCCTTTCATAGGCCTGAAACACAATTATTTTCTTGCTGACTGCCTGAGAAACTGTATTGCAAGGACAGCACTGGAGAAACCAAATGTTGTGATAGGCTAAGTCATTGCTCAGAACAAGGCCCTTCCTTGCCCTGGTTTCATATGGAGGGTCAGAAGCTAAGCCTGACAGGATGAGCACTGTGGCATTAATGAACAGAGGACCAAAATTAGATGCTTTGCAAGCGACAGATAATAAAAGACCTGAAGCAATGCTGTATTTATCACTTCATAATGTCTCCATTTTAGAGCAGTTTTACATTTCAACCATTTCTATATATTAGACTTTATTTTTCAAGCTGACAGGACTCAATAACCTTTGACATTTTACAAGGAATAAACAGCAAAAAAGGTTGTTCCTTTGGACAACCAGATCGTGCCTGGTTGTCCCAGGCTCCCAAAACAAAAGCCCATGGACCCAGGTCAAAACCCACTGAAGGCTGTTTTCTCACTTGACCTAAAAGCACATTTTCTCCTTGTTTCATCCTCACAAGAAGACAATAATTCTATTGGCATCAAGATTTCGTCCTAATCAGCCATGAAAAAAGCCTTTTCCTAATTGCTGCTGTTGTAACAGAGAGCAACCTGACCTGAGCTGAGGGCTTATCCCTTGACATCTGAAATGTTCCCCTAGAGTTTTGTCCAGATTGATCTATGTGTTTTAATGTAGAAAAGAAATACATTTAACTAAACTTGCAAGCAAAAGTGATACAGAAAAGCTCTGATGATAAATGAAGCAGGGTGGAGTTGCCTGAGCTAGGGTTCTGAGGGAGCATCTCAGTGAGAGCCTGCATAGGAGAGCATCTCAGTGAGAGCCTCATCACTGTCAGCCCACCAAGCTACAGAAAGAGATTTCTGTTACTCAGATGTATTAGCAGGCAAAACTAAACCAATTAACTTCTGCACTAAAGTGATCTTCATCCTGTGATTAAAGCAAAACAAAAGATCTGAAAACAAATCTGTCTGCTGTATCCAGGTCTCAGGCCAGGCCCCAAATGCTTCCGTCTCCGAAGGAAAAAGCTTTTTTTCCTTCTCATTACCTCTGATTTTGAAATTCATAAATACACACATTAAATAGATAATTTTTATTTCTCCTCAGCTGATCTATACTGTTCACCGTAAAGTTTGTCTTCAATGCACAGGTTAACCTCATAACCCATGGAATTTTTTTTAAATGTTCATTTTGCAGCATGAAAGGAATAAGAAAACCCAGTTTGCAAATTCCTCTTTGAAAAAGGAGGACTGCTGCAGAGTATAGCTATTGTTTTTGACCCAGGTTAAGTTAAATTTAAAGTTTTTGGTTTAGACATGATCTAATTGCTGTTCTCTCATTGTTACTCTAATTCAGAGTAACACTGCATGCAGTCAAGAAGGAAAATCTGTGCTTCACTTCTCAGTCAGAGGACGAAAAAGAGGAGCTAGAAAAGTCTCATAAGAAAAAATATTGGTCCTTTGTGTAAAGGAGTAGGAGTTCTTAATTTTATTTTTAGTTGAACAGATCTTATTGACACTTGCTAGGAAATTTGAGACCCATACAAGAAATTATTCCTTCCCTCTATATATGTGCTCACTGGAATACATACACTTCCTGGAATGATTCTGAGTTAGAGATTGCCAGACAACGCAGACCACTGCTGAATGCCTTTCCCTCAACACATATGGGTTTTCACCTGAAATTAAGTCAAAACAGACTTGAATAGTAGCAAGAATTGATCCGGTGAGGCTCTCTTAAATGGTCAGGATTTTCTTCATACTGTGTTCATAACTGAGAATCTCCTAGAAGCCGCAGATCTCTAGCAAGTTGTGTGTACAATGGAAAAGACTTCTATAAAGTAACAATATTAGCTATTCTCTTCATTGATACATTCTGTGGGTCTCTGGAAATAGAATAGGCCTTTGGGTAGCTTAGCTGTGTAGTCCTTTCCCCACTTTTTAGACAGAATTCAGTCAATTCATTCTATTAAAACAGTGGTGCAAATCTTAAATAGTAATGTCATACAAGAGAGAAAAATTGCCATAAGTAATCTTGTTTTCAGAATGCATTTAGTTTAATTTTTTACACCCTGAAACTGTTTCCAGGAAAATTGATGTTCTGACAAATGACCGACAGGAAAATTCATTGATTGATAACACCCAGTACGTGTTCCTATCTTCCCAAGCCTCATGTTGAAGAGCTTTGCTTGTTTCACAAACGTACCATTTCAGACTGATTGGATGCCCAAAGAGAGCACACTTTGTTGTGCTTTCAGGTTTGACTTTGATTGATTGAAGAAGTGAGGAAGAAACCATCAGATGCAGCAGGCATTAGCAAAGTATCCACAGCTTCCAGGAACCAAACTGCTGAGAAGTCAGATGATTTGGAGAATGGGGGCAGGGAAGCAGAAGGGTTCTGTAAGAACAAGGAAATTAAATGGTAGGGATTTTTAGCTGTGCTTTCCTATTACAGAGAACCTCGTACACCATCTTTTATCTGGATGCAAGAAATAGTGTTCTTTGTTCACATACTAGCTGCTCTAAAGGGTATACAATAACAACATACGAAAGCAAATAGAAATTGTTAAGCCTATTAGCCAGGGCTAATATTTCCACAGGTTTAAAAAAAATTAGCTACATTCTTCCCAGCTGTTTGCCAAAAAGCCTACATAATTGTCTTTTTCATGGATTAGAAAAATCTCTACAATTTTACTGTTGTATCGTCTGTGAAATCACTCCAAATATATACTGTTTTGTGAGGCTTTGAATGCAGTAAATGTATCTAAACATAACTTTGCTTTCTTCCCAAATCTTGTAGCTGCTACTGAAATTTACAGGACTCTTTGGGGCACAGTAGGATGCCTTCCTCTATGGTCTCCTCAGGTGATGTGAAAAGATGATCAGATATTTAGGTTTGTACAAAAGACCACTATATCCTCAGAAACATTTTCTTAAATCTTATTTATTATAACATGAAGAAGGGTGGTTCCCATTAGCTTGGGCACTCTGCTACAAGGAGTCATAATAATAAATGCATGTAGAATAGACTGAGGATAGGGTGCAGAAAAACTGGCATCTATCAGGGTGTAGGAACATCCTTCCAGTGTTCCCCTGGCTGCATCCCAGTGAAGTATAGCAATTGGACCATGTTTGCCAACTGCTGGCCAGACATTTGAGTAGACTCATTGGACGGTCAGTGTCTAGAATAAGTAGGTCAGAAGAGCTGCCTAGGTGTAACTTGGGCAGAATTTTTCCAGTGCACACATACAGATTTTATCTGATGTAGGGAATAACTCTTGCCAGTAGTTCCTATGCCAGAGGAGTCTTCTTACTGCTATTCCAGCAATAACACTGCTGCAACTGCTGCTGAGATACTGCTGTCCCATTTTCACCTTTGGAATTGCCTCAGAAATCCAGCAAATTCAAGAAACACATTTTGTTGCATAAATATCCCTGTATAAGTTTGGTCCAGGGAAATATTTCTGTAGTACTTGTACTGAATCTGGCTGGGATAGAATTATTTTTTTACAACCTAACAGTACTGTGCTTTGTGTTTGTAGCTAGAAAGATATTGATAATGCACCAGTGCATCCACTACTGCTGAGCACTGCTGGCACAGCGTCAGCACTGTCTCTCCAACATTCCACCCCAGTCAGTGGTCTGGAGTTGGTTTCTTGGGAGGGGAAAAAATCAGGACAGCTGACCCAAACTGACAAAGGGGTGCTCCGTATAATATGATCTTGACTTGGATATAAAGGCTGAGAAAAGAAGAAAGAAGGAATGGCATTCATTATTTCCCCCACTGGCCTTCTGGAGCAATCACTACCAGTGATGAAGCCCTGCTTCCCAGAAGTGGATGGACATACCCTGATTATGAAAAATAGACTAATTTCACTTCCCGTTCTTGTGCATGTGCAACCTTTTGCTTTTGCTTTAGTAAACTGCCATATCTCAACCTACAAGTTGTTTTCCATCTTATTTTGTCTGTCCTGTCCAGCTGAGACAGGGAAGTGATAAAGTGGCTTGGTGGGAACCTGACATCCAGCCAAGGTCAACTTGCCACAGCCCTCCACAACCTTTAGAATATTTGGTCATAGACTCTTACAGACATATCAACTGTACCTGGTATAGTTTGTCATTAATGCACAACACAGCTAATCTTTAAGTACTTAGCATTACGGAATTAAAATCTTACAGTGCCAAAAAGCAAAAGAGTGTGACATTTAATGTGGTCATATCTAAATCCTTATATACAATAGATAAGCTTCTGGTACTACGCACTTGGGGAAGCTGAGTCCTTAGAATGGTAGCTTACGTCTCCAGGAGAGATCCACACATATGGAGTCAAAAAGAGAAAGTTGTACATGAAGCTCCCCCTCCAGTTTTACTTAAGAGCATTTCAGTTCATGTTCCTTTATTCTAGGCATTGCATCACCTAATTAATTCCAAAAAGAAAATAGCTTCATTCTTTATCTGTTTTATACATCAGACCCAGGCATCCTATAATAAGAGGAATTAATTTCCAGTATTTTCTTTAAAGCTTCTTTTTATTCCACAGTGCTTACAGCAAATGAGTTGCATAGTAAACAAACTGGATCTCAACTCATCTACAACAGCACAGTTCCACTGACACCAAATTTAGAAGAGGAGGCACAGGTGTAAATGACCTGTCTATACTCCAGTAAGGTGTCAGTCAGAGAGGTCAAATCTGCCTCTAAATTAAGCTCTAAGTAAACCTAAGCAAGGCTTGTTTTTACCTATTATGCTGCCCAGATTATCCTCTCATTTTTATGTCTTTGATGTATAAATACCAGGCCAGCACCACACAGGTGCCTGGCCTGATGCTGAGGTGATGGCTTTGGTTTAGGATCTTCTGTTAGTTACAGGACAGCTGTATTCTGAAGGAGCTGCTAGTTTAAGCATGGCTTCAACACAAGCCTTGTAGTATATCTAAACCATCTGTTTGCCATTAATACTAAAATTTATTAATGACTTAGGGTTCAGATCAACAGAAGATACTAATTTTAGTTTAAATAGGTTGTAGAAAGGTTTCTGGACAGAAACTGTATAATCTGTGTGTACCGTCTATAATGATAGAGATAACAATTGAAGAATCTTCTGGTAGGAGACTAAGTCAATAAATGTGAGGAAGCTAATATAAGACGTGGTTTGGAAAGGACAGCAAAACCAAGCCTGAAATGTGCAAATGTTACAGCTAAGTTTAAGTCAGAGCCAGGAGGGGCTGCTGGAAAATCCTGAGATTATGTTCGTGTTCTGCTTCACAGAGGCAACTAATCTAGAATCCAGATTTTGTTTTAGTTCTGCAAAGACAGTTTTGGGGATAACACTGGTTATATAGCTACATCTGAAACTAGACTATCAGACATTCCTCATTTTGAAAGAACCAGGCTGTTGATCAGCTGCACTGTAGGCTTGGTCCGCAGGAGGTTCCCAGTGTGGGAGAGAAGTGTTACAAAGCAACTTACACTGCTTATGTCTGAGGGGGTAATACAGCTCACCCAAGTGCTCTGGCAGAACTGGAAGCCTGCAAATAGGTCTACAGAATGACAGGCCAAGCAAGTTTCTCAGTTAGGCCTGAGATTTTATTTTCCATGTGAAAAACCAGAGGTACTTTACCAGAAATGTCATCTCAGAGTTTTCCTCGTGTTCTGTTGTGTTTCCCTGTGTTGATGCATGTCTCTCCAAGGTATCTTAAGCTGTTCTTTCAGTATGTTTTAACAAACAGATCCTAGGAATTAGATTACTCCATGTTAAAGAGAATTTCTTCCTCTCCACTATAGCAGGTAACTACTACAATATTAAAATTGTAATCTTCACTGCAAAAGAAAGATCAAATACAGCAAAGGCAGAGCTGTGCCTCACTCTTTATTCAAAGCTACAGAGTCAGTACGAAGAACCCACCCTTTGCTTTTTCCTTTCTCAAGACTTAAAAACAAATACAATTTTTTTTCATTTTCTGGATTAGTTTTGTTTCTAGTTACATAGGCCTTCCAATCTGATGTTTCTGTATAATATTTTGTCTTAGAGTGAAAAGTGTATTAGACTATACAATGCCTCCCTGTGGAATTTTTATGCTTCTTCAACATAACAGTGCAATGTTTTTTCTAAATTACCTTGAGGCACTTAGACTTGAAATAGTGGTATGTTTCTCTCTGCTTTCCCTAGATTCTGCTTACATAGATTTTCATCCTGCAGTACTGTCCTTTATAGAATGGCTAAATAAGTGAAAATTGTTTCTAATTTGTTGGCTCTTGTAGCTTGCTAGCCTAGTGAAATAATAAATTTCGATTTTTGAGTCTGCTGGAATGTCACACCGGTTACAGAAATATAAATGGCTCAGCACAGAGATGAGTGTACCATAAATAGGAACACAGGATCTCCTATCAATGAAGTGGATTTTGTACATTTCTTTTCTAGCCAGATGTATGATTTCTGCAGGATGATGGCACTAACTCCCTGAGTATGCTCAGGAGGAGACTCAGGTGTGCCATTCATCCTAGTGAATATACAAACAAGCAGAGCTAACATCATATGTACAAGAGAGCAGTCACCTGTGATGTTTTTCTTGCTGGCAACTAGTAGAACTGAAAGAACTTTCTTTCCCTAGGGAAATGAGTGTTAGATACCTATTTTTGTTCTGTTGCCAGGCACAAAATCAAAGTGTGCTTTACTTTTTATGCCTTTTTGTTTTTTTAAAGCAGTTAGAAAAGAAGAAGATGTCTATTTGCCTTGATCACTTGTAAACAGCTTTGCAGTAAGATACTTAATGCACACTGCTAGATGATAAATCAGCGATCAAAGCATTCCTTTGTGTTGAATGAGCAATCTGGTCTTTTGTTTCCCAGTGTTCTTTTCTGAAATCGACTTCACCATCTGATAAAGAGGGAGCAAAACCATTAACTTACGAAACATAATAGCAAATTTTGAACGGAACTGTTAAATTGCTTGTTGGATGTGTGTTCGCTTAGATGCTTCAGGACAAAAGGAATGTTTAAACAGGTAGCAAATCTGAGGATACATGACTGGATATTTTTTAAACAGTGAAATTCTCAGTTAATTTGAAGAATGGAATGGGCTATCTAAACTTCTTTTTCTCCCACCATAAAAAAATTTTCATCATCTGGGGAGAGAGGCTTTCTTATTCTGTCAATTTTCCACAGAAAGGTGATATACATGACTACTGTGAATTTGTTACTTTAGAATTACCTTTGAAATTGTCACCACCTCTACTGAGCATTATGTTTACAGAGTAAATTCTGTTCATAAATAACTTTAAAATAAATACACATAGTGACAACGAACTAAGCAGTGACTTCTTCAGCTGTTTTTTTCTATTTCACTTTACCTGTGATATGTGGTTCAGATGACTGGAAAGTAATAGCTTTAAATTCACCATGGCAATGGCAATAAAGCTCTTACCTTATTGTCTTTTTATGGGGCTTGCTGCATGATGCAGGTGGATTGGAAGCTCCTGAAAGAAAATAATTTTTCCACTATGCCAGGCTAGGCTATATGTTACTTGATAATATCTTACTGCAAAATGGAGGTTTGAGAGTTGGCATCTATTGCAGAGAAGTTCCTTGGTCTATTTCAGCCCAGTATTTCTCTGTCCTGCAAACAGAAAGTGGGGAAGGAGACCAGAAAAAGGAACATTACCTTTCATGTTCTGAAAAGTTTTGGTGAATAGCAATTGCCTTCCTCTAACAGAAACTTGTTCCTCTTAGAGGTTCTTCTGCTCTTTTGGAGATCAAGTACATTTGTTTAGGAGAGAATAAAAAGTTTAAATAAAGGGTAGTAAAGTTTTATAGCTTATTTAGCACTTCAGAATCCAAATATTGTCTCTTCTGTTCCTGAAAATGGCTTTTATATGCAGCAGTAATTTTGCTCCAGCTATATTTTCTGGCAAGGCTGATTTGGATGATTAAAAAGGGGACATTTTACTACATTTTCTACTGTAACATTTTGCCACTTCAGTGTTTCTAAAATAGCTCACATAATTTATTTTACAGTTGAATTAACATTTATTAGAAATATAAAGCTATGACATCATGGCTTCCTGCCAGGAAAAAAAAAAAGAAAATTAGTAAATGTTGGAATGTAGTAAATGTAAAAGGGTTGCTGTAATAAATTCAACTACTGCCTGTGGTAAGGAACAAAGGTAAAGTTGGATTTGGGTCTATTTGTTGTGTGCTTTTGTGGGGTATTGAGGGGATTTCTTGGTTGGTTGGTTGTTTTCAAATGAATGTTGAATCTCTGCAACTTTTATAAAACTTGATAAATGTCAAGTCCATTGTTGAAAGTGACAGCGGCTGAATGGCAGGGTAAAACAAGCTATTCCAGTAAGTTTGACATAATTCACATCTAAGGATTTAAAGCACAAAGAATGAAATATTATCAAGGCTAGAACGCCGCTTAAGGAATTGCATTAATTGCCCTTCTTGTGTTTCAGTGGTTAAAGTATTCTTAACTCAAGAATAAAATGCTAAGATAAGGGAACTACTGTAAAAAGGCTTAAAAAAATTAAGTACATGTTTGACCTCTATATGTAGCAGTGACCACTTTATTTATACAAACTTAAGCCAGATTTTATTGTATCTAGTAAACTATAAGACTGTGGACTGTTTTGGTTAGGTAAGAGAAAACGTATGTGCAAGGTCCATTCTCAAAACAGTTGAGAGACTTAGTGTAAATGCTGTATGTTTATCCACAGGAGAAGAGTAGTAAGACTATTGTCAAATAGAGCTGGGCAGATACAAATAATAAGGCAATGGCTGAAATGAAAGCAGAACACCATGTCATACTAACAAATCTCCTGATCAGTGTAGAAACTTTTAAGTGAGCTGCTCTGACAAAGCCTTGTGTAGTGAATACCACAAATTGCCACTTAACAGAAAAAAAAAAGAAACAAAAAACCCCCCAAAAAACCCTACAGAATTTAGTGTTGACTTCAGACCGTATTAACTCAGACTAGATGTTTTATCAGCAAGTTTTAAGCTGCTGTGATTGCTTCTTTCTTGAATATTCAGCCTTGGATTGGAAGGGGCTGTAAAGACCACCTAGCTCCAGCCCCTCTTCATGGCAGGGACACCTCCCACTAGACCAGGTTGCCCAGAGCCCCTGTCCAACCTGGCCCTGAACACTGCCAGGGATGGGGCATGCACAGCTTCTCTGGGCAACCTGTTGCAGTGCCTCACTATGCCATGAGGAAAGAATTTCTTCCCAACATCTTATCTAAATCTCTCCTCTTTTAGTTTAAAACTGTTTCACTCAGGCTTACCACTTGCCATGAAAAAATTTGCTCTTGTTCATTTCTGTAAGCCCCCTTTAGATGCTGGAAGGCTGTGCTAAGGTCTCCCTTGAGCCTTCACTGCCCCAGGTTGACAATCCCAAATCTCTCAGCCTGCCATCACAACAGAGGACCTACAGCCCTCAGATTTTCTCTGTGGCCTCCTTTGGACTCACCCTAGTACAAGCAAGCTTTCCTTGTGTCAGAGACTCTACAGCTGGATGGAATACTCCAGGTGGAATCCATGAGGGCAGACTAGAGGAGGAAAATCACCTCCCTAGACCTGCTGAGTCCACACCTTTTTAGATGCAGCCCAGGATGCAAGTTTAATGGCTACCTGTCTTTGGATAGCTTTTAACAAATTCTTCTTGGAAAAGTACTGTTTTCTTAGATGTAGGCTCAAGTCTTATCTGATAATGACACTTTTTCTTTCTTGTGGTTTGGGTGATTAATCATCTTGTCTGAAAGAATTTATTTACCGTTTTCCAGTTCTTAAAAATAAAAAATTAATTGCACCTTTTTCATATCAAGAACAAAGTACAAGTGAGCTTTTAATCAGGTTGTCCAATTGTTGTTGTAATTGAAAATACTTTTCTCATAAATTAGTATTCTACATCTTTAAGAAAAATGCTGTATATCTTTGCAAGCTAATTCAGTTAATTGTTCACCTAGTTCACTCAAGGTTTTATTTCCATCACAAAAATGTGTGTGAAAAAATATCATTGCCAACATAGTACTTCAGAAGATAAAGTGATTGTCTACTTAAACTTACCCATATAAACTTCAGGGAATAAAAGAGGAAAATCTTGTTTGTTAAAAACAGATTGTTCTATCAAGGACTCAGGGATTATAAATTTTCCTAAATGAAGTTTTGCTCTATTAGCTTTCTGTTGCTGACATGCCAATTCTGTAATCAGTCACATGGATAGTGTCATTTAATTAAATAAGCTTGATGTTTCTAAAATTTACAGCACTATCTTAATAGACATAAGTATTCGCAAGATCAGAGCTTAAGTATCAGCAATTACTAGATGCTGATGATACGTGGACATACTGTATCAAATTAGAGACTTTTATTACAAGCTGGTACAAATGTTTATTACAGCCAAATATGATTGGGTATGGAAAAGACTTGTGCGGGCTGTTTCTGTCCTCTTTCATATGATGAATCAAAATTCTAGAAGTTAGTAAAATTCAACAAGAAATTACATGAGCATAATTAGAAGATAACCCACTTGAATTGACCTTGCTATTCCTCTGAGTTAGCATTTTAAGAGCTAGTTTACTCTATGTTCACAGAGAAATCATGGCTCCTGGGGAAATGGTAGAATTAAATAATATCTGTGACTTTGTGGTGAACCTGTGTAAGCTCCAGATCACTCTCATTTTAGGTGATGCATATGCCTGCAATATATTTATCAGTGTCTAAAAAGAACCAGTAATCTTACTCCAGAGCTACTGAACTGGCATGTGTTTTTCTCTAATAAATTTTGATGCTTAAATAAATTCTGTAGGTTACTTACTCAGAATTTCTCATATAACAAATTTATGCTGTATTTGCTACAGAACTAAAAGGAGAAGTTAGTGACACTGCAGGCACTTTGCTTTTGTAACTACATGGCCGTGTGCCTTGTTCAAGTAAAGCTGGGGGATGCATTCTAGTTGTGGAATTACTTTCTTTTCATGTAGTGTGACAGAGACCTTGTTTTGTTCCCTTTACAGTTCTGAGTGAAGCTGGTCTTGTGGGGACAGACATTGCCAATAGGTGTCTTCACAACTGTGCGTTGGTGACACTGGATATCCCGTGTATCTCCTTCCAACTTGCATTTTTAAGCCACCAAGCCTCTTGAGATATATACACATACACGTTTATATCACTTGCAATGTTATAGCACAGTGCTGTAGCATAATGGAAGTACTCAGTCTGGGTAGATTTATTGGTCTGATATATCCAGGAGCCCGAGCCTGGCGGTCTAATCAGAGTTTTTGTCTGTATGCTTTATGGTTGTACCTATAGTGTTCACTTTTCATGTGATACTTCTTAAGAGATGATTGGGTTTAATGTAGTCCCAAAGCTAAAATTTCATCAATTTAATGTATTTCTATGTATAGCAAGAAGCATAAGAGAGGAAGCAAGGTTTCCAGAGGCAATTAATGATCTTGTTCAAGGGTTTTTTTAAATACCAACATTCTCAATGTGTGCAAGGTCAACATGTAAATTATGGGTAGAAAACTTAAATGGCTGGTTGCTTGTATACAACCATCTAACAGCATATTCTATTCTCTAGCCAGAGATAGGGCTATAGAGACAACAGTGCTAGCCTATTATGCATATAACTGTATTGTATCAAAAGATGTATTAAGGAACTCAGCGATTTTGTCCTACCTTTAACCCTTGTCATATAAGCTTACTCACTGTTTTGTGTGTCAGGGCCTTGTAAGGATGTGAAGAGCCCAGTTGCCTGTCTCAAACATTGTTAAGGCCACAGAAGGACTTTGCCATGAGTAAGCACAGAAGGGAGCAGCAGGATGGTGCTCCAAGTCCCAGTGGAGGCAAGATCTGGTTAACACCTCCTGGGTAATGCAATCAGACAAAAAAATCCCACTTTGGCAAACCGTGTGATGAAGCAACTGCTCACACACAGGCATAACACTGGTCAAACAAAGATCATCCCAATTTATGGGACAGATGCACTCTGTGACCACTCTGTGACCACTCTTGCTGGATTTTTGCAATTCATGTGTTTGTGTATAAATTGCCAGGACAGTTTGCTGAATATATGTGAAGCAAACAGGTCACCCTGTGTCTCATGCAGCAGATTTTCACATACCAACCTGTTGCTGTTGAACCGCTAACAGAGAGCAGAAGTCTAGGTCTTCAGTGTGGAAAATGTATCTTTTATTAATTAATTTCAAAGGTCACTCAGGTTGGTTGGTTCAAAACCTCCCCCAGGCCGATTGGCCAGGCTTGAATCATTCATATCCTGAGACTGTTTCAACAACATCCAAACTTTATCTTTGTTTATAAAACACAGGAAGAAGAGAGAAAAAATTCTCACAGGAAAGGTCTGTGCTCGCCACACCAGCCATGTTGTCAGTTTGTCACAGAGGAGGGTGGCTTTTAAAGGGTGGCTTTCTAGAGACCTCTGGATTGTATAAATTTGGTTACAGGGTTAACCCTGTCTGTAAGCCAGGAGGCCACCAAAGTTGTTTGTCTCTTCAACTGGACAGTGAAGAGAAAATACAATGAAAATCTCAAGAGTTGAGATAAGGACAGGATAGGGAATGGGGACTGCTATCAGTCTATCACACACTGTCTCTGCTTCTCCTCTCTCCTCAGAGGCAGGACTCCTCAACCCTTCCCCTGTTCCAGCATGGGGTCTCCCCCATGGGTGCAGTCCTACAGGAAGTTCTCCAACATGTGTCCTTCCCGTGGACTGCTGGGCTTGATGAAGTGGTCCAGTGTGGATCCCTTCCGTGGGACGCAGTCCTTTAGGAGCAAAATGTTCCAGCATGAGTCCCCTGTGAGGTCACAAGTCCTCTCATCAAACCTGCTCCACTGCGAGCTCGTCTTGGCAGGTTCACAGGCCCTGACAGAAACCTGCTTCACTCTGAGCTGCCTGCAGGCTCAAAAACTCTTTCTGAACTTCCACCTTTTCCAGCATGGGGTGCTCTGTGAGCTGCAGATATATCTCTCCTCCATTGTGCACCACTGTAGTCTGCCAGGGCACAGCTGCCTAGCCATAGTCTTCAACATGGTCTGCAGGTGAGCATCTGCTCCAGCACCTGGAGTACCTCCTTGCCCTTCTTCACTGCCCTTGGTGTTTGCAGAGCTCTTGCTCTCACTCCTCTGTGAATGCGAATGTTCTCACTCCTCTGTTCCCTGGCTGGAAATACTCCTGTGCAATAACTGTTTTCCTTCTTGAATACCTTATTCCAGAGGTGCTACCACTGTTGCAAATGGGCTTGGCCTTGGCTGGTGTTGTCTGTCTTGGAGCTGACCAGGATTAGCTGTGTCAGACATAGGAGAAGTTTCTAGCATCTTCTTAAAGAAGCTGCTACTGTAGCCCCCCTGCTACCAAAACCTTGCCATACAAACCCAATACAGTAAGATTTTGTTGTGCAGTGGGTTTTTGAAGGCAATGCCTTTTGGGGAGTCCATGATTGTCTACAGTTTCTTCATCAGTAAGGCTGGTGTGACAGCCACCCCTCTGTGTGAGCTAGCAGTGGTGCAGAGCTGGGCAGAAGTGACTGAGTTGCCTGGGCAGAGCAGTGGCAGAGCAGTTGGACAGTGCATGGCTGCACATAAGGGTAACACCATGGAACAGAGCTGTCTGGCCTCAGCTCTCAGCCAGGTCAGTTTTTGGGTTGGTTTTTTTCTGTTTGTTTGTTTGTTTTGTGGTTTGGGTTTTTTTGTTTGTTTGTTTGTTGGTTTGGTTTTTTTTTTGTTTTTTGTGAAACCAAGTTAAGGTTTGAGCGCAAAACACCATTGTTTCAAAACTAAAAAATAGATACATATATGACATGAGTACAGGGACTGCCAAACTCTCTAAAAGTCTTTTGTTTTGAGATCAAATGAAGATGGCTCATCATGAATCCCTTTGAGGGCATTTCACATTTGCAGTGAATAGGGAATTGGGAAAGGCATTGTGTCATAGTTTTGCAGAGACAACTTCAGATTAATATTATCTAACATGTTATGACTGAGATTATATGAAGGCACATTTTCAGTATTTTATATATACTGATGATAAGATCAATTACTATTGTTGGCCACAAAGCTATACAATGAAGTTCTGCATCTAATTTTTTCACTCCCTTGGGAGTTTCGTTTGTATTAACATGTAAAAAGGTACATTCTTATTGTGTTGTTCTACTACATTAATATAAAGTGATTTTCACCTTTGTAAAACTTTCACAGTTCTTATTTCTTGTGGTTTTTAACTATTTGTACCATAAGAATGACTCTTCTTGCCTCTCAGATGCTCACCGCTTAGGATTATATCTCACAAATGCTCACCGTATATGAGATCTCAAGTAGACACTGCACTTACTCCCAGGAATAGTCCAATTAAGTCAAAGTACACCTTGGATCAAATCCAAGATCCATTAAATCAGTTGAAGTGTTTCCATTTACTTCAAAGGATTCTGGATCCAAGCCATCGCATCTGCAGCTCTCCAAAAGTACCATTGCTGATCTCAAATACACCTACTTAAATTCAATTAAGAGTAGAATAAAATTTCCCCAAGAAAATGTGATGATGCTCTGTGTGACAGAAAATATTTAAATGGTATATTATAAAGCATAATCGAAAAAGTATCAGAATAACAAGCTACTATAACAAACATGATGACAGAGGTAGAGAGATTTCTTGATTTTAATCGGTTCCTGATCTCAACCAGTTCTTGACTGAAATCAAGAACTGGTTGAAATTTGCCAGAATTGCTGTCAGTAGCATCTTGCTCATTTGACTTGTTGATTCATAAGACTTTCATTTACATATATACTGAAATGTTGGTGAATTATCTTAAAAGTTTCAAAGGAATTCACCTGAATTGACCATAAGAAAAGGCTAATTACTTCTGCAGTCTAGAATTAAACATAATAGTTATGACCTGACTTGAATGATTCATAAATTCGTTTTGTAAATGCCCAGGGAATAATTTAATAATTTTCCCGAGATTTTTTTTTTTAGTACTCAATTATCCCATGTGAGTGGAAAATAAATCTGGATAAAAGCTTTTCCTGTAGGTACATAGTTCTTCAGAGGTTTCACAGTAAGAGGGGTAACAATATCTTTAAGCTTAATTCTTAGTAATCTGTGACCTCCTAAGGGAGATTTCTGTGTGTTATTGAGAAGATGCATAAAAAAAATTAATTGATCACTGTAGATTGCTAGACCACTTGCTATCTATTGTGTCAGTAAGTCAGAAATATAGAACATTTCTTTGAAGTAATTTCTCTGAAAAACCAAGCAAAACAGTTTTAATTCTTCTATCCTACATAATTTAGGCTTCAGCCTGCACCATTTGACTACTTTGCTCCCATTGCAGCCTGAGAGGACTGTTTTTCTGGATCAATTTATTTATGGAAATTAACTCTCAGGGACGGGTTAGTCCTTTATAGTTATAAAAGGGTATCTGAAGGAACCACCTCGACGAGGTACAGCTTATAATTGTTTGCAATGAAATTAATGAGGCCATGGCACTAAATAAAGTAATGTATTTCAGGACAGATGAGTAACTTCTCTGATATACGCTTGAATCTAACAACTTTATTTAATCTATTTATTTCAGACATTAGTGGGATCTCTTTGACAGAGAGCAGATATGATGCTGTCAGCACTATCGCAAAATCATTCTAATTATAAGGACTCACACTGTAAGCTTCACAAGTTGTTCACCCAAATATTTACCAGCAAAATCCTGTAGTTCAAACGAAATGGAAAGAAAGAGATTTTGCGAGTTATTTTCAAACTAGCACTGTGCAGTTCTTTACTAGGAGCACATGTCTACACATGAAGCATCAGTGAGAGCTGATGAATATATATTTGATTTTAATACTATTCCTGCAGTTACACTGCACTTACTGAGTATCACATATTTCCAGTAAGTAACTTATACTGCGACATTCAGCCTCTATTTCTGTTTTCCTAGGGATTGTTTTAACTTTTATAATATTTGTCATTATTAGAACTGTTTCCTGAAAAAAGTTCTATAGATAAATCTTGATTTGCAAACCTCTCATTAAAGTTTCTTCTAGGTATTTGTTATTCCATATTCAAGTCATTGGTTCAACTGGGCTGGATGTGTGGCTTACTAATCGTGAAGTAATATTTAAAACCAGATTATTTCAAAGAAGGATCTAGACTTCTTGGGTAGCCCAGTATAATTTGAACAGAATATCCTCTAACATAATTGAAGATGCACACCCAAAAAACTGAAATGCAAGTTACTTTTCCAGGCAGACTATTTAAGAAAAAAAAAAATTAATAGCATGTAGTATGACTTTATTTTGACAGTTATAGCAAAGGAGTTCAAAAAGCTACTTATAAATACACAAATGATAAAGGAAAGAAGTGAGGTCCATTTCTGGACTGGGTCCACTTCTGATATACTGAAAGTCTATCTTACCCTGCGAAGTCTCAAACTTCTTTTTAAAATGGCATTCAAATTTTATGAAGTTTCAACTCATACCTTAACATAGCTCTTAATTTAGTTATCTAAAGTCAATGCCTCTAACAAAATACAGACCACCAATATGAGGAAAACATTCTTCAAGATACAATGTCTCTACTCTTAAAATTAAAAATAAAATTCTGCAAAAATAACAAAAGGGATTTCTATTTATAAAGTTTAACAATAAAATTACACCCAGAATATTAGTCTTATGGAATATCATATGGAATATCAGCCAGAATGCTTACAGTTGTACAACTTACAAACAGGTGAAACAGCCTTCTTCTACAGTTTGTCTGTCTGGCCATCTGCAATATGCTCTTATTCTTATTAGATGTAACAATGGGAGAATATTAAGATAGGAAAAATGAAGCGGTTTATAATAAGAGTATCCTTATTATTGCACTCCTGCAGTATCCTTATAAAACTCCCAAGCAACAAATCATAATATTTTATTTAATTATGCTAGGTGTCCTATTCTAGAGATGAAAATGTAGTGGTAAAAACTGAAAGGATAAGCACAGATTTTAATCGGTGAACTGTGGAAATGGGTAGTGCATTAAAAATATGAATACGTGCAGACCAAAAAGTGTATTCTGAATGAGAATGAAAGGCAACTACTTTGACACCAAATGTTCCTTTGTTAACAGCAAATGTAGAATACATGTTTAACTGACTTAGTTCAATTAGTCCAAATAAAATCCAGTATTCATATTCTAGGACAAAGATCACAGATTCCATCCATTTTTCTATACTTTACAGGAAATTCCATAGTGAGCTTATTTCAGATGTTGGATTTAAAACTAACTTTTGAGAAACTTAAGAACAGAAGTGTAATGATAATACCTCTGGTTTTCCTTCTCTCTCTTTACCCCTCATCTAAACAGAGGCTTAATTTAAACATTCCCTGTTGCAAGTGGAGCCCTAGGATGGTAAGGAAATAGTTAACTTAACCAAAAGGATCTGCTTCCTCTCTGTGTGTCTTCATTCATGCTCTTTCCATTTCTGCTTGGTGGTAGCTAATAATTATGGCATTAAGTACCCCTGGCTTTTCCTAAGCATGTGCAGAAATGACAGGGCTTAGAACCAGTGTATGGCCTTTCTAAAAGAGGACTCCATCCATGTGTTTCGCACGCTTTTCTGCAGAAAGAACAGGAGAAAAAACACAACCTTTCCTTTAAAAATTCCACTGTTTAAAAGGAAAAAAAAAGGCTCTTATGAATGAATGGCAGAGGTATTCTGCATCAATATATCCTTGTCACTTCATATTAGTGCATAGGCAAGAGACAGAAGTGGTAATTAAAACACAAATGAGAATATTGTGCATATATTGAAAGAATATACTTATTGGAGAATGGGACTGGAACACTAAGCACAGTTTCTGTTCTAAGAGGTGTAGTTATTTTCTTGGTATTAGGTATTTTTCTTAGGAAACTTTCTCTTCATCGTGGAAAGCCCAACAATTTTATCCATGATACCAAACACTGTGGTACTTTACTGACGCATTTTAATTCCTCTTTTCAAGAACTGTTGTTTGGGCTCTAAACTCTTTGTATAATATGTTGCATTTTCTCTCCTTGTAGAATGGTTTTTTTCAAGCACATTCAGTTAACAAGATAAGGGAAAATACTGTGATGTGTATATGGTTTTCCCACTGCAGTCCGAGTTTATAATATCACTGATAACGATAGAAAACCATGTTGCAAATTGAGAAGGCTAGACCAATCTGAACAAGAAAAAAATCATTATTACTTTTTCACTCTGCCTTCTCTATGTGGATTTACTGTTCCCATGTGTCAGTTTGATGATACAGAGAGCTGAAATTCTGTATTTGTTCAGAGCAGAGAGGTGGCAAGTCTGGCTTTGAAGTCAGGTATCATGCTTAAAATTAAAAAGACCCATGAAGTCCAGTTCATAATGTTATCTAGTTTATGAAAACAGAAGTGTGAGCAAAGTTGAAATGGTTTCAAGAGGCTGATCTCCTGCTCTAAAAAATTGCCAATGCCAACCTTGAGGAGCCCTGGGTGCCATTCTGCACCAACACTTCCAGTATTCATAGGAAGTGAGGTCAGGTAAGGGGACCTATTTCAGCAGAACAACGACATGTCCCTTTGCCCTTTTCTACTCCTTTTCTTTGTAAGAGTGGCTTAATTTCCAGCCCTAGGTAAAGATATTTTTCACTAGCACAGCAAAAAGCACAAGCATGCATTGATGGCTCTGTGACCGTCAATCTCCTACATCATCAGAGACAATCTAACAATGCCTCTTTTGTTTTGCTTAAAAATAGATACAGTGATGAAAACAGAAGAGACTTGTGCTTCCTTCATTCCAGCTGTGGGCCATCAGCTGAAATATTTTAGATTTTACTTCCAGTCACATGGATCTTTAAAAGCTGGGTTTGCATCCTGTTTTTCTTGACTGCTTCTTTGCCTTATTGGTGTTCCTGATTTATCCACTGGTAAACAGAATTCAATTTAAAAAAGCCATTACCCTGTAGGGATAAAATAATTTTCAAATATTACTTGTTTGTGGAAGTGTCAGTGCTTTTTCACACTCACAGTAAACATTTTTCCTGAACGTTTCTTGATGTTCACATGTCCTACACACCTATGTTGTGTTCAGCCCATATTGTTGCATATTCACCTTTGAGTATGCAGACAGCCAGAAAAACCCAGGTGGGTCAGGAAGTTGACACCGATGTCCTTCAGGAGCCATCTGCGCTGCTTATGTACTGCTTGTGTTCTGTTTCTAGTACACATTAGGGTAGTTGAAGTCCCTCAGAGCCTCTAGTTACATTTGTGTGAGGTCTCATCCACTCATTCTTCCTAGTCATTTTATTCAGTCTAACAGCAAATGAAAGAGGATTCAAAGATAAAAAGTTATTGTAAGATGTCTTGCCAGATCAGATAGCTTGAAATTTATCAGACTTTCTCTGTGGGATGTCCAGCAAGGTCTGTTTTTCATTCTTGTCTAGTGAACTAATGAGATTTAGTGCAGTCACTGTTCATTTTAGAGATCTTCATATTCAGATACTGATAGCATTGTAGGTCAAAAATTGTTCCAAGATCCATATCACCTCAGTGGTCCTGTTTGTCTCTGGATGCTGATAGAGTATTTGCCTGTAAAAATTAGATTTAAATATAACTTCATTTGTAAAGAAGGAAGACTGATATATATGGTAGTGCTGCATGGCTGCAAGTTCATTGTAGCTTCTGAATTTGTCAATCATTCCAATTCTGATTTATTTACTTTGGTGGTGGAATGTCTGAATGGGCTTGTTCTGCTCTTCTACAACAGGAATTTTGTTGTTGGGATCATGTCTTGTTTGTCAGAATCAATGCTGTACAATTCAGAATTCATTGTGATTATCAGTCTGACTTAAAGAGTACACACTGTGTAATAAATTTAGTTTTTGTCTTTCTATTGCAAGATCTGAATAGTAGACTTTATTTCACGACATCAAAAGTTTTGTGACCAAGCGTTTTCTGGATCCTGAATAGCTATTCAGATGACATAGAGTTACCCACAGAAGGTTACTTAAAGACCAGTTCCACCCAGCTATGTTTCATTTGGTAATTTATTACAAATCCCAACAACATTTGGACGCAAGTTTTTTGTTTGTTTGTTTGGTTTTTATTGCTACCTCTAAAGCTTCCTATTCAGTGAGGTATTGGAAGCAAAAAATACCAGGAAAAAGATTCAATATTAAAAATCACCATACCTAGGAATCTTTGTTAGGACCAAGTCCTGTGGTGCTAGGAGGTGCAGCAAATTGGAAATAGAAAAAGATGAACCCAAAGATCTTCAGATTAAATGTAACCTAGCAATAACTGTGTTCTCTCCTTGTTCTCACTTTTCTGGTGAGATAGAGAATCACATAATGGGATTCAATTTCATTCATGCTGGAACAAATGAAGTCTTTAGTAACACTTGCATTTAATACTTACAAGGACAAAACTGCTGTTTAGTGAGGAAAAGGACAGCTTCCTGAAGGAATGCAGTAGTCTTGAAAAACATTGATAGTTCACAACAATGTGTTATGAATTTGTTTTCAACATAAACATGCCTCTAACTAGATTGAAGTCATGATGAGTATTTTCTCCTTAATAACTTTCTAACTAAGGAGTGAACTGTTCTGCATCTGTATTTCCTGCTTCATAATACCTAAATATAACATAGCCAAACTCTTGCATACAGCATGGAAGCCAAGAGGCAGGTCACCTTTTACACAGGTATTATGTGGTGTTTAGTACATTGCAATGTGGAGGGAAACAGCCCAGCAATTCTGCTATATATTAAAGTTACAGTTGTAGCCTACAGGGAGTGATTTACTGAGAGATATTTTGAAGAGCTATTCTCTTTTATGACAGACTCTTTAAGACAATAGTTCCTGCCTAACCTTATATAAAATACAGTTATTAATATGGCGAGTTGCATGGCAAATATCTTGACATTTCTCCAATAGCCGGGTCACTTTAGTTGCTGAAAGTTTCAGTGGCCCCTCCAGGCCCATTTTATTAGTTATGAGACATTAATCACAGAAATGCACAGGCAGCAACTGACTCCCAGCACTGAACTTAGTGGGAAGTACCACAGCCCTTAAATGTTGAGAAAAATTTCAAAGCGAACCCTAAAGTTGTTAGTTTCTTTTAAAAATCACTGCTTGCCTTTTTTTAATCCCTAATGAAAATAACCCCCAACGTTTCTAAGGGGTGTTTGACCACTCTCTACATTTTCTCACTTCAAAAGAAATGTCTGGCAGCACGAAGCCAGTAGTTCTGCCATGGCAGGCATCAATAAGGACATGTGGAGAAGGCAAAGATGGTGAAATCTCAGCCTTTCTATGCAAAATTGGAATTTGCAGAAGACTTCGAGATATACCTAAGTTCTCCCCTACCTCTGCAACTTTGCAAGCACTTTGTATGGTGGGAAAGATACTCGCAAATATGGTATTAGTGGAAGAAGAACTTTGCAGGAAAAAAAACTCTTTCTTTCAGTTCAGACCAATGCAAGAGCAGTATGTCTGGATTGTGTTTATTTCATTGCATGATAGAGCATATTTAGGTATATCAAATGGAGTATTCATATCTTTATTGGAGTGTTCCAAGAGATATTTCAGAAGGAAACTGACTCTTCTAATTTTTTTCTACAATGCAAAATAATCTCTGACTATGGCTTCCTGTTCTGGAATTTTAACACTACTTGCAGTTAGGTCCTTTTTCTTCCATGGTGCTCTGGTTATATTATCTGCCAGTCAGCATCATTGTGGTTAGCAAAAGAAAGTTCTGAATTGAAGGAACTACTCAAATGACAATGCTCTATCTGCCAAGTACTTAAAAAATGAGACTGGAAGTTTTAATATCAAACCGTATATTTGCTTGGATTTTTATTTTATTTTCAGGAAAAACTGCTTGAAAATAGCAGTCTTCCTTAAATTATCTTAAGGACCCTGAACTGAATGATGTGACTGTAACAGTAAAGATACATGAAATTCAGTTAAATTCAGTGGGAGCATTAGTTGTCCTTCCTCAATCTCTCTTTCTCTCTTTAGGAACTCAAAGTACAATAGGGCTATGGTACAGCTCTGATGCTAAACCTCTATCTGGGAGCTTTGAATAGCAATTAAGAGGAAAATATATGTGAATGTAGGATTATTTTTCTTCTGCAGAGTTGTGCCATAGTATTTATATACTTTTAGCTTTTTATTCTTTGAGAAAGTATTTATGTGCAACATGCACAGAGGAAACAAATGCTAAATATGTCCTGTGAGAAGCATAGGTGGCTTGTTTCTTAATAAGCAGATTAAAATCTTGCAATCTTATGACTGCTTGTGACTGCAGAACATGTTAATAATGCACACAGGACAGTATAATTTCATATACTGTACATCAATGAGTCTTTCAGCAGGTGCAGACCAAAGGAAGAGCAGACCAAAGCCAGACTAGAAGTATTTACTTTACTTTGCTGACTATTTGCACTGGATTTCAGCCACCAAACCGTACGTCATCATCTTCTCCCTCTTACTGACCTCATTGTTAAAATTAGTCCTTTTAGCTGCTGGACTTAAACTCATTATTACATAATTTTAGCCAAGACTTATAAAGGGACTTTATGAAAGAAGTGTTTGCTAGACTGGAATAAGGTTTCCAAAACTAGGTGAATTCATCCAGAAAGATTTTTGAATACGGACTCTATTCATGGAAAAAATAACATTTGTCCTGGTTGGCTTGGATGAATTGTACAGTTTGTCTGTGTAGTGTGGAGGAGGGATTCTGCAGTATGTGCTGCTTACAAAAAGGTCTGTGTGCTGTCAGGGAGTGGAGGCACACGCTGAAGAATTGCTCTGCCACGGGTGTTCATCTCCATGCTGATTCTCTGGTCTTTTTACTCTTAATTCACCATCTCCATGATCACCCCTCTGTGGAGTCTGAAAAGTCCCAGCTCAGTGGTTTTCCATGTTTTATGACAGCTTCTTTTCTCTTCTGTGTCCCAGCCAACAAAAAAGCAATTGAAAATGTTGTCTTCAATAAATATAACATGTACTTTTGGCCAGAAGATTTTGTGAAAAAATCCAAACAGATTTCATTTCCTCCTGAGAATTTTTCAACTATAATTGCAGGACTGATTGTATTTCAGCTCTTAGGTTTTGCAAACAAAATGTGTAACTGTTGTTGGACCACTCAGAGGAAGGTAAATGCTGAATTCTTCATATGTGGTCGAAAGTTAAGCATGGGAACTAAGGATGCAAAGTACCAAAACTATGGAATATGTTAATATCAGTCCAAAATGTGACAAACACTATTGCAAAACAGAGGAAAATATAAAGGTAAATTAGGCTAGGAAACAATGCTGCAATGATGTAAGACCAAGATAATTCATAAAAATAGTTGATTGCATTATTCTAGAAATGGATAAACTTTTTTTCAGGACTGTGTTTTGTTTGTTTAAACTTTATGTTTTCAAATGGCTGTCTGCCTCCTGTGCCTTTGACATCTGTGGTCATATCTTCCCCACGCCAGGAACAAAACCAAACATAATGGAAGGCTCATCATGTAAATTTACAGAAATATTATGGATTCAGATGTAGTGCTAATACAGTGAATCAAGTTCTAAAATCAAATAAATGTTAGTCTTTCTTGAGACAGCCCTCCATATTTAAACGTGGAATAAGTAGTAATTAAACAAACAAACAAACAAACAAATAAAATCAACTATATTTACTAGTTTTTCTATTTTCTGTGCCTTTAGCATGCTTTCCATTCATGTTTTTATGATTCAATTTAAAACTAGCAGTTTAACAGATACTCTTTGTAAGTGTTAGAAATCTCAAGATCTTGTAACTTTGTGGTTACTTGAGGAGTCTTCAAGTCTTATTCTTCTCTCCCTTTCTTACATAAATATGGGCACATCCTTGTATTAAGAGTTTTTATGAAATCACAATCTCTGACACTTGTGAGATTCTTTACAAGGGCTATAGCAAAGTGCAGAACTGGAGGCTGTTAGATAAAGTCAGTGGAAATGTGTAGAGTATGTGGGAAGGTTTTGAAGCTCTTTAGTGAAAAACTATCTAAATTGCAGAATTTAAAGTCAGCTTTAATTTAGATAATACTGTGGTCAGAAACGATCAAGCTTATAACAATGACAAGTACATATCAAACGGTGAAATCTGAAAAGCATTAATGTAAACTTCTTTTCATGAGTGGGCAGTTGCAATATTTAATTTCCATAGTAAATCTTTTTTGTGTCTGTTGTTTCTGGCCACTTTTTTAGCTACTATGTTAGGTAATGGATAACTGTAAAAGTCTCAAGCTCTGAAAGTGCTTATTCTTTTAAACTGCTTATTTGTGCTTTGATACGAAAGTTTAAAATAATAAATGTGGGAGAAATAAAAATTGCTTTAGATAGCATGTTTCAAAGTAAGAGATCAGAGGGTATTTTTCTCTATAACATGTGAAAATATACTTTTTTACTTGACTGGTTTAAGACTGCTAATAACTTATGCATCTCGTGAAACGATATGATTCTTTGTAAGAATATCCCTACATATTTTAGAGCTAGAAAATAGCTAACAAATCATTGCCTAACTTGATTAAAAGCACAGTTTTTAAAAAAGAATATTAACTGTCACTACCTCTGCAGGAAGAATGTTTGGGTATATGTCTCCCTATGATAAACTCTGAGAGCAATATCTGGAAGAGTTTGTTTTTCAGGCTTTCCTTTCCAAAAGCAGCTTTATGGCCTACAATTTTCCTTCTCAGTTTTCTAAAAATTATTGTAATGTTGATCATAAAATAAAAAAGATGAGGGTGTGTTGCAGACAAAGAAGAATGCTGTTATTTTCTTAAAATCGTGTTGAATAATTCAATTACAGATATGCTGTAGCTATGAAGCTAAAATGTTTTTCATCTTTTCTTCCATCTATTCATGATCTATTTAATGTGAAACATGAAAACTCAAATCTTTTCAAAGGAACTATTTGCTGAAATATATAGTGCAAGGTTACATACAGATTTATCATGCAAAATGACAGTTAAGAACTGTCAGGAGGCTGATTAGGACTGCACACATGGTTAACTGTGAAAACAGGCAACTTTATTTCAACAACTAAGTCAATATCAGCATTTACGTGCATGCAGACAGGAGTGTGGGCAGGACAGGGCAGGCTGTGGCAATGAGGCTCCCCTTGGATCAGAAGGCATTTTCCCAGAAGGAAAGGGCTGTTGTCCACTGCAGTCTGCACCAGAGGTGATCCATCCTGCCACTCAAGACATTTCCCCCCTTAGGAACTGCAAGAGCTGCTGCAGCAAATTAAAGAATTGCAGCAACTCCTGACCTGGAAATGGACAGGGTTGTGCTGGTCTTGGCCATGCTGTCTGCATGGGGGCTGAGGTGTAGGCTGGCACTGGCATTGCAGTAGGTGCTGGTGCTGGGCTCAGGCCCATCTGGACCAGGATCCAGTTGTAGAAGTACTGAGTGGAGATAGAGATTCCAGGCAGTTTGGCTCTGGCACAGCCTTTTCTCCATCTGGTCACTTGCCAGAGGAAGTCAACATTTTTATCTTTGCAGAGGAGAGGCTCCCTGCTGTCACCCTGCAGTGGAGCAGAGAGGATTGAGGCTCTCTTGGGTAGTTGCTAGCAAGTAAAATTCCAACTTAGCTACAGATATTTCTAGCAGTAAATAACTTAGCTAAGAGCTATTTTCTATTGCTACTGTTTATTTACTATCTCATTTACTAGATGTCAGCATTTCATGACCAAGGTGTTGCCTGTCTGTATTTTAACACTGGTGTGTGCTGCAATGACTTGCTTAAACTTCAGTTAGGTTATGTGATCAAAGGCTTGACTCCAGACAGACAGAGGAGCCTAGCATGCCACTGGCAGGTAAGGTGGCTCAACAGCCTCAAGAGACACCTGAGCCCCTATCCCAGGAAAGTGTCAGCCCCTCTACCCAAGGCTGGTACCTGAAAGTCACCCCGTCACCTCTCAGTCTGAGGTGTGCTACCAACCACAATACAGTACAACCACAATACAATATTCCACAATATGGAATGCAAGTGGCAGAATTTTAGGATTATGAAAAGCTTTTTAGTGGATGTTCAGAATAGGACCTTAGGAGAGGACCAGAGGCAGAAAATGAAAGAATTTAGGTGGCTTGGGGAGGAGCAAGTGTGGAAAATTAGAGGGATAAGAGTTGGTTTTATGTAGACAGATGTGTGTGCCTGGCCACACCCTGTGCCTGATCGTTAAACTGCCTTATCCTCTCATTAAACTCCATTTCTGACTATTTTCCAGGTAAGAGAAAATAGTATTTTCTGTATATGGAGGAGAGAGTACCAATATTGGATTTGGACCTTGGGACAGAGGGGAACTTGTGCATAGGGTGACAGCCCCCAAGGAGGTTGGATTGTCCTGTGCATACTGTGTGGTTATTGCTATTATATCAGCCTGAAATCACTAGCATAAGCCAAGCCAGACTTGACAGTGAGCAGGACAAACAGCTTGGGAAGCCACGTAGACAGCAGAGCTTTTCAAGTTGGCTATTAGAAGAAAAGGGGCAGTCCATGCCAGCTACTGAGGACACTGCGGGGCCTGGGAGCTGGCTGAGAAACACATTCTCATGTGTGTTTCATCATGCATTAGGCATTTGGAGACTGGAGGGTCTGTGAGTCATCCTCCAGGGAGACTGGGTGTCTGAGGTAAGCTGGTAGAGGGATCCTCAGCACATGTGTCTGTGTGTGTGCATTTCCACTTGTGTGCGTTTCCATGCCTGTGCATTTCCATGTACATACAAGGGAGTCTTGTAACAACAGCAGAAATGAGGCTGCAGCCCTGGGGTGGTCACACGCCCAGATCCCAGCAGCTGGGGAGACTAGGGACTCAGGAGCAGCCACTGGCTAGACTGAGAGTCTCAAGACGGGAACTAGAAGGATCCATACTGTCTATCTACCTGTATACACACTTTCTGGTAATGGGCCTTCATCCTTGCCAGCCAGAGAAGAGAAAGGGATAAAGCTGTACATGCTGGTTTTGTTTGAGCACTGAGTGTGTCTGTATGTGCTCATCTTTTTGTGTATGGTTGTGTATGAACATACATATATGTTGTACACATATATACATGTGTAATATGTGGTGCAGTAAAGGTGCTCAGCCACATACCCAGGGGCATGGAGGTGCAGCAACCTTTCTACCACCAATCACACCACCTAATTCAGCTACCCCTAACCGCTTCTACCTCCCAGCAGCTAGCACAGCACAGATACTTACACACCTATTAGAAGAGTATATCCCCAGACAGAGTTATTCGAATCATGTTAGACTGCAGGTCTCATCTTAGTTGGTAACAATCACTTAGAGATCTTAAAATACCTGTGACCTTGCTCATTTTATTTATCTGTACAGATAAGGTAATTTTTTTGCATTCATTCCTTTTCAACCCCCTTTGTCCACTAAATTTTACGTTCGTTTCTTCCATTCACAGTGAAACGAAAATACAAAAAATTATAATACAAATATCTAAGCATCATTCTTGATATATATGCTTTAAAAAGAAGGCATTTTGACTATAGAGCTATGAAATTCACACCAAAAACTAAAGCAGAACAAATAAACCACAAATAAACAAACCAAAACTCCAAACAAAACAGAAATTAACAAACAAAGCAAAACCAAAACCAAAGCTCTTGAAAAGACTTGTTTTTCGTTGGAGTCACTTTATTACAGACACTAGGGGAATAAGCAGCTTTGGCCCCTCAGGCAAGGCCTCATTTCTTCTTCCCACTCTTGATGGTTATAAAATTATACAGCTCAACATACATTGGGTTTGTCTGCAGAAGAAGAGCATCTAAAGGTAGTCTTTTTCCTTTGTTTTGGGTTGGGTTTTTTATTTTCTAAGATTCTACAATATCACTCTCTTTGGGAAACATGGGTACAAAAATCCAACACTTATTCTGTACCTATTCAGAAAATTGCACTGTAGTGATGCTCTTCTATCAGAGCCATTCATATGAGCAATGAACTAAATCATAAAACAGAGAAACATGATTTAGTCAAAGGAATAGAAAGTGGTACTCGTCCTCTTGAAAGGCAGACTAGGATTTGCATAAATCATTAGGGAAACATTTTTCCCTTCCTAGAATGCAGTGTTGGATATAAATTGTAAAGTCAAATGAGAATATTTTATTGAAAATACATTATTTTCATGTTTTAATATTAATTATTCTCTTTGGGGGGTTGTTGCATAAAATTACTATGTGTCAGAATGTATAATCTAAACAATTAAATTGTAGGATAAACCAAAATGTTTATACGTCAGTATCCCAGATAGATGAACTGTCTTTAGTAAGTCAGCACCCATGCAGACACAGAGATTTGCAGAACAGAAATACTTGCTACTAGTGCAAAAGTAAGTATGAACAAAGCAGAAGCATTAACTGTATGAAAATGTCTAGCAGAAATTTTAAAGGAATGAGTCTATGAAGCCAGAAAATTCAATTCAACTATTTATAGTGTCCTCCGGAGACGCTTCTCTCTACTGACTCTGTGAAAGTTGTCTCCCTGTCTCAAAAGACAGCCCAGTGTTTCCTAAGGCATCTTGCTGGCCTCTGGCTTGACATTTAGATCACATGTGCCAAGAGCAGCTCACCTTAGGGGAGACTACAGTTGGGAACTCATGAGTTCTGTGTAGGCTTTCTTTGTCTATTGGTGAGCCAACTTCATTTTAACTTGAAGAGCATAATCTAGTTTTTGTGCTAAGAAAGTCTCATAAAATGGTGCTCTTTCACTAGGAACCCTAGATAAACTGAAAAGCTGTGGAAGCATTTGATCATAAATTTCTTTGCCATAAATACCTTTATTTGAATTTAATGATTTTGTGATTGATTTCCTAGATCCTGGATTGGGATAGCAAAGATTTCAATATCAGTATGTTGGTTCACTGCCCTTTCTTGTCCTGTGTTTTTGCTCCTGCCAGTGATGTCTCCATGTTGCCACTGACTACAAGTGCATGTTTATTACTTATGCACCCACAGGGAGGAAATAACCATTTCATATTGCCAACATTTTTTTTCTAAGTGGGTTTGCTATGTACAGTGCTCACTAGCTCTAAATATTTTTTTTGCTGAGCAATCAAAGTACTAAAGATTATTCTCTCACTTTTTTTAGAGAAGTAAGCAGAATTATTAAAAGGAATCCTTAATGTCTACATAGATATAATTACATCAGTGTTAAGATATATTTTAATTAAAAAGATATTTTAAAGAAGTATTACAATGGTAATAATAATCACGTTGTCATCAACTAGGAAAGAATCCGGGAACTACTGTAGTGTTAGGGAAGGTACAAAAGGCTTGAGGCCATGAAGAACCACCTAGGGGCCCACCTTTAGTTATCTGTTTTTTAAAATGTGGTTTGATCATTGCCATTGGACTCCAAATTTGCTGTGCTAAATTTGCTGACTAAAAATTTAAATTATTCCTGTGAATCCTAAGCCACCATTAGCTTTTACTCCCTCCTATTAATGTCAGCAATGCTGACATGGAAAGTAAGCATTAGGGAGCACTGAAGGAAGGGCTACCCCATAAGGGAGTGAGATATAGTCTGCCCCACGCAGGCCATGCCCACCTTTATGGATTTAAGCAGGGCTCAGAGCTGGGATCTGCAGCATCCATGGTATTATGAGGAGATGCAGAAGAAGGAGCTGGGGCTGCAATGTGGATCTGAGGAATCCACCAAGAGGTGGGTCTGAAGATCAGCATCCCATGGCATAGATTCAACATCCATCCACAGAAAATCAGTTTTAGCCTCTGATGGTCATGCCCTGGGGTGGGGTGAGTGCCCCAAAGTGGGGCTGGTCAGCACCATTAAGGTCTGGCACTGGGTGTGGCATATGAATTGGATGTTCAAGCGCTTCTAGAGTGGATTTTATCATCAGTGGGATAAAATTTATTGCTGCACCCTTGCTATGCCTATTCCTTGGACAAATACGCAGATCATTTGCTGCTTCAGACCTTTTATTTTTATGTGCATTTCATCATCTGTCTGGGCACAGATTTTTCAGTGGAAGGTAGAAAAAACAGCTGAGTTTTGTTCTGTGGAAAGCTGAGCTGTTTCAAGGGTAAGACAGTGCACTGAGAAGTTTCAAAGTGAGCCACAGGCAGCATGGTGCAGATCAGCTAAGGAAAGGGAAAATCTGGATAGAGGAGGTTGGCATTATCTGCATTCTCTTACTCCTGCTTGGTCTGCTCTACTTTCCCTTCAGAAAGAACACGTCCCTTATGCAACCTTCACGAGACAGGAAGCCCATTACGTAGTCCTGAATGGAGTTTGTTCTAAATAAAGAGAGGGAAAAACTTCAGCAGGCTATGCAGCTAAAATGTATTCCCTGACAAATGTAGAGTGAGAGTGTCCTCTTTGCTTCCCCAAATATGCACTTGAGTCAGTGAACCCAACAGCAAAGCAAGAGGATAAAATCAGATTTAGTCCTTGAAGTACTAAAAGCTTTTTGTCAAGGTGATACTTCAAATTATTATTCTACAACATAATATTTTCTTCCCAGCCGTATCTCACAACTAGCTTACAGTTCTAAATACAAAATACATGATCCTGTACCAGATTATTCTGTGTGAAAGATTTGAAAGGAATTTTGTTCAGGAAAAAAAGGTCAGTAGAAGATGTAATCAATGTGGTTGTGCTCTGAATGCTCGAGAGCTTGCCAACATGGAGTAAGGCACCAAAGTCTATCACTAAACCATGTCCCAAAGTGCCATACCTACAGGTCTTTTAAATACCTCCATGGATGGTGACTCACCTACATCACTCATCAGTCTGGCTCTTCTAATATTTTATAATTCTAATGTTTGGTAACTCTTCTGTTGAAGAAATTTTCCCTAATACCCCATCTAATATTGATCGGCTTAAATGGATCCACTTTACCCTTGTAATGCCTTTGACACAGTGTTTCAAACATGAGATTGAATCAGAATACTATGTAAAAGACAAGCCAGA
Source organism: Grantiella picta (assembly GCA_013397955.1). NCBI lineage: Eukaryota > Metazoa > Chordata > Aves > Passeriformes > Meliphagidae > Grantiella > Grantiella picta. The sequence goes on along the minus strand of VZRM01005894.1, from coordinate 1,899,668 downwards.
AAGGTAGATCAGCAAATGTGCATTGCAATTACTTTCGTGAGAGCTCTTCAGATGCTATATGGCTTTATTAATCTTCTCGTAATGAAAGCAGAAATACAGTGTATCATTGTGGACTGAAGAGACATGAGCTTATAGATTACAATTTATTTTGCTTCCATAGCAACAGGAAATGTATTAATGATTAAGTTCACTTGCAGAAAACCCTGAATGCTGCACTATCCTAGGTCCTGCCCTTGTTCCTTTTTCCATAATGGACCTTGTGAAATGCAGTAGAAAATAGCATTCAGAGAAATTTGTTATCACAATTAAGCTTGGTTTAAGTTGTCTCCACTTCTTCTGGCATAGGAAAGTTTCTGTCAGAGTAATGAAGGTCTCTTACAGGGAAACATGCAAGGGGAGAAAATAGTCTTACTCCAAGAACATGAAGATAGAGCAGAGTTATGAGAACAGTTGGTCAGATGCTTCACTGAATCTGACAAGTCTTGTGTTACTATGTTAAAGCGAAGCCAGGAAACTCACCATTATGTGGTGGAGTAATAATAAATTATTCCTGTTCTCAGAGGACTCTGCCTGAAGCCCAGTGTCAAAATATAAACAAGGCATATATGGTATGAAACCTGTATGAATTTTGTGCAGTATGTTCTGGCTGCAGCCAAGGAGTCTTTCAGTATGTGCCTTCTGCAGATGATCATGCATGGCATTGCACTCAAGGCAGTGAGGCACACCTTCCTTGGCTTTATTATCACCTTCTACCCCAGCACTTCAACAGGTTCTTTGTTGTGGTAATAGCTTCAGGTTCCCTGCACCCCTTTCTTAACGTATGTACCTGTCACCTATTGTCCTGCCTTCCCCACCCCACGTGGTCCTGGCCATGCTCTCCAGTTTTCCCTATTGGTTCCTGTACCCTAACTTTGCCCATGTACCTCCCCTGTGCCCAAAGGTCACTGGGCCAGTGTGCTGTCCCTGCCCCTCTCTGTTTCCCTATAAAACCCCTGGCCCTCCGACATCTTGTGGTCTATGCAGCACATGTGTCTGTGCATGTGGCTGTCTATGCACCACATGTGTCTTTTCATGTGAGGCCTTCGCCCATGAGTCATCTCTGCCTCTGGGAGGTCTTTGGCCTGCTGCACCACGGGAATAAACATCTTCCAAGGACACGATGCATAGACCCTCCTCACCTCCTTTATCACCGCTGGTTGTGGAAGCAGACCAGAGAAACTGAGCTAGCCTTATGGCTCCCCGGCCGGTGAGAGCACAGTGTCCAGCCCTGGGACAGAGAGTTAGTACTCTGAGGCACTGAACTGGGCTCTGCGGTAGAGTCTGCTGTAATAGCCCTTAAACCGCAACAGTTCTTAAACTTTGAAAGCAGTGAAGTTGAGAAGAGGGACACCATGATTTCTCCTTAGTGGTACCAAACCCACTGATATGTGTGCACTTTTCTGGAAGAGAAGAGAAATTTTGGGAAAGTCATCTCTTTGCAGTGTGGAGGTTGTCTCAGTGTAAAAAGCCACTCTAAATCTGAGAATCTAAAACACGCTTGGATCATTAGCTGTCTTGCTGATCAAGAGTTTTTGTTAATCAATACAGCTTAGGCTGTATGCTCTTAAAAATTACCGTTAGTCTTTTTCCTCCCAGCCAAATGTAACAAACAGCTAATAAACATCAACACCCTATAATAAATTTGATAAATAGCCAGCAAGCAAGCCTGAAGTGCTTTTATATGAAGTGCTCTGTAGATCTCAGCACACTGTTTAGCTCTGTTTAATCTATTGCTTTTAGCTGTGGCACGTTCTGGTACATTTTTATTACAGCCTGATGTAATAATTGTCTCTATGAGAATTTCTTGAACAAACACAGTTCAATTGTTTGCCTGCTGCGATCTGCGGACACCACAGAGGTGCTGTAGGTACCCATTTATGTCTGACTACTGCCTGCCTCTGGTGTTGGTGACAGCTGTTTCCCATCAGACATGGACACAACCTTGTTTTCAAAAATATTAGTAATTCCTGGAACTTCATATTTAGAGTATCTTGTTTTGCTGTCTTTGTCAATACACACCAGCAGGTCGGCAGCTGTCCTGATGTTAATTTTTGATGCAGGTCTTAAAAAGTCAGTAGCGATAAGCTATATTTCACTAGTGATATTCTGCTTTCTAACATAACTGTATAAGCATCAAAGCCTGTCTGCATCATTTTGGTATGATATCTTTTATCGTTTTCCCACTATTTTCCACTAAGACATTTGGCATGGGAACAATGGGATTTCACCTGTATTTTGCTGTGAAATGTGTCTCCAAGGTAATTTCATAACAGATACTTCATCTAAAAATGAAACACTCAATAAGCATAATCTTCTATTTACTCATGCTTTGGTAAGACTGTCTCAGGGAAGTTAATTGATTTTTTTTTCTGGCAGCAATAAACCTTTTCCTCTTCCAAGTTCTATTTTTGACAGTGTTGGGAATATCATCTCTTTTACTTGCCTGGGCTTATTTTTGGCTCTATGCCTCTTTCAGTGCCTTTATTCATTTGAACCTGGGAAAAAATTATTTGGTTATTAACTTTTTTGGATCATAGATCACAGATGATTTTCATGCACATTAAAAAATATTTCTGTCATGTCAAGCTGAGGAATTGCTGTGCTGATATCTTTCAAGAAGATCTCCTCTTGGTTGAGAGCTCCCACTCTTAACTTGTTGTATGCTGTTTGTCACATATTGAGTTCCAGGGACTTTTAATAAGGCCCATTCTGATATCCTGTCTCTGATATCCCTTGATGATTCACAGGCTTTTTGCTTATGTACTTGTCTGCTTGTTTTTGTGAAAATTCAGGAACTTTCTTCTCTCTCCTTAAGGGTTTATCAAACACAATAAAAATTTGAACTCAAGTGTTATTTGAGCTTGTCATTTTGATGATTTTACCACCTTATTCTTGGGTATGGGAGCATTATTCTGGTGCTGCTTAGCATTGAAGACAAATGTTCATTTTGGCTGACCTTGTCTTCTTGGGTGCAAAAGCAAAAAGGAATCAAGCAAACAAAGCTCTCCACCTCTGTAGCTACAGACCACCTCCCTCCATTTCCCTCTATTTAAGTACAGATGCCAGGCTTTAATCAGTACTGTAACATAGAAAAGTATGATTTTGACCATTTTTTAGGATAGCAACACCAATAACTTTCTTGCATGTGTCATACATGTATCATACTCTTGTGTCTAAACTCCCTGGCTGCCCTTCTTACTGAAATCTTCATTTAATCTGTTCTTAGGAGATAAACTCGTGTCTATTGGTTATCCCTTCCCAAAAGTCTTCATGTATTGGTGTACACAGTCAAAATGGCAGCAAGTTCTTTGAAAAGCTGAAACTCTATCTCTTATTTATTGAACGATGCTAGTAGTCATACATTTTAAAGTTTGTGACGTACTTAATGTTTCTTGACTTTATGTCTGCTTTTGAGTTCCTAGTCTAGAGCCTAGTATCTTTGGCTTTTTTAATATTCTAGTGAAGCTCTGTATCTGATAATTTAGTCCAAATAGCAAATCACCAATGGACAGTGCTTTTTGTTGACTACACATTTGCTCTGCTGTGACTTGCTTTGCTAATTGCCCTCACTAATATTCAGCAGAACATCTAGCAAGGTAACAGATGTTCCTCACAGAATTTCTGCCTGCTGGATAGCACAAAATATGTCCTCTTTTTCTTATATTAATTTATTATAGGATTTCATGCTTAAGAAACCACTTTGGCATTTTGAAAAGGTTTATTATCTTTCAGACTAACTTGCATTTAGGCAAAATATTCTGCACAGCAATATTAAAAAAAAGTAGATAGTATTTGAAATAATTATTTTGGAAAAAATTGTAGTGAGAGAGACACTGTTACTTACATGTTTTACAATTATGCACATGGAACTAAGTCTTTTACAATCTTCTTAATAATCCTGTTAATAGAAAATTTAAGGCATCAATTTCTATACGGAGTTAAAAAGGAGTGGTAAGAGATATCATGTCTTATTAGGTGAAGAAAATAGAAGAAAATTGTCCAAAACTGGGGTTTTTTTCTGCATCACTTTTTAACAATATCCAGACATAAAAATTGTTTGGTGATGTTCATGTTGCAGGTTTCATCTTGATCCAAACTCTTATGAAATTTGGGTATGTTCTAATTTCAGAATAAAATTTGGCTTGCAATAACTTCAATCACAGAGCTGTGAGTGCTGGCAGGAGACGACAAAGTAGGCATGTCCTGTGTGCATCTAAATTTCTGAGAGGGACATATGCTGGGCAGTGTAGCTGATGTACTCCACGAGCAGCTGCATGGTAGATATATGCGAGGTAGATGATTCCTCACTAAGAGCAACTAGAGTGTGGTACAGAAACATTGCTGATTCCTCCCTTCCCTGAATCAGTCTAGGATAGCAAACCATTTTCCTGCTTCTATGGGTTATTGATCTACTAGTGTTTACAAAGCCACTTTACAGGCCACTGATGCATTTAAAAATTATTTTAGAAAGCAACTTCATTGAAAGGCGTTGAATTGGAAGTTTGCAACACATTGAAGACGAAGAGAGAAGAGAATGACTGAGTGATTTCAAACTGCAAGAATTCAAACAATCACCTGCGATTTTAGAAAAAAACAAAACAGAAAAAGCTTGTAAAAATCTAAAATGATTGGAAAATTGTTTGAAAGTACTGTTTTATTTAAATATGGACATATATATGTCAATATTAAAATTCTTATATAGTACTAAAGAAAATAAAATTATTTTTATTTAAAGAATTCTAAATTATATTGGCAGCTAAAATAAACTCTGTCACTCTTATTGTGCATATAAAATCACTCTTCTATTCTTAAGAGGTTTTAGTACAGCTTTAACAGTTTGACCATGGATGTCCTGACAAGCCAATCTCATCCTGTCTCCTGCTTTCCATTGCTTACATATTTTCATGACAGAAATTACATTTCATTTATCTGGAAATTTAGAAGTATCTCTTTAGTCCAGATACTTGCAGATTACAAAAGAAATGGTGAGTGTTCCAGCTCTTGATGAGTCAGGTAATCTCTAAATCTTTGTCAGAATTCATATTTAAAGATTTACAGGGGATTTTTTAAAGTGCCAAATCTGTTTGGACTGCACTTTCTTAATCAGTTGAACGGATTAAAATTATGTGAATCCAATGCCAAGGCTATGCTATTTTGATAATCCCATGGTAAAGAGAAGAGAATGGGATTTTGCAGAAAATGTGAGGCATGATTGGAATTTCTATACAGGCAATACGAATAGATAGGTAAGAACATGTCTGACTACAGAAAGAGTCAAAGGAATTAAATTTTGACAGTATCAGGAAACCTTTCCAGATAACTAATATTAAATAAGGGATCTCTGTAGCTACAATCTGCTTCCTTATTTCAGCCAGAAATCTTATTCAGTATTAACAAAATTTCAAACCCAGAAACCATGAGCATTTAAGCCTGTGGTACAATGGCATATGATCAATGTCATAATTTAGTACTTTATTTTCATATAAATTCTTTCTGAAGATATAATTTTAGGACTGAAAATTACTAGAACCTCTTATACTCTAAAAAAAGGTTAAATAATAAGCACAGAAGTCTGAAGCTCTACTAAGAGAAAAGAAAAAACAAAAAGAAAAACAATAATTTAAAAAGCACCCAAAACCAAATGAAAATTACATTATCAAATTAAGCAATATGGTTAAGGAAAAAAAAAAGCTGATCTGTACTAGGTATAGTCTGCAAACTATTTTCCTCTGTAAGTACTAGTCATAGCAGGAAATACAACAAATACCATTGTAAGACAAAAAAGGTGGGGATTTGTTTCACCAACAGAATGTGTAAAATGAAGTAGTTAATATTTTAGCAATTGCTTTGAAATCTCTGTTTTACAGCTACTTATATATCTGCCTATTTATATGTGTCACTGACTTTTTAGAAACTTCCTCAGCTGTTCTTGTTCAAATTATAGAGGATTGTTTGGTCAAGGGTGGAAATCTTTAGGGAGGGTGTCCAGGAAAGATTCAGGGGAAGGTTGGCCCCAAGTTTGTGCATTCTTGGATACCTGACTTCCTCTGTGCACAGCAGCAAAAGCAGAGACTGCAGCACTGATAGCAGAGTTCTGTACCACACTGTAGGCATCACTTCATTCACTTTAAATTCTTGAATGCACTTTGCACAATTCTGCTTGCTGGGCCTTTATTCCAGGAGACTTGGCAAGGAAAGGGTTTGGGGTTAGGATGGCAACGGTGATCAAATTTGTATTTGGGGAATAATAAAAAACTTAATTTTAACCTGACATTTCTTTATGGGGAGAATGAGGGAGTATAGAGGTTTTCTCAATCACGTTAGGTTGTACTTTTAACAAATAAATGAGCAATGTTTCTCTAACCACCACTTCCTTTTGTAGTCATACTCATTATGACCTATTGTTATTGCCAATGGAAAATGAGAAGTAACAATAGATGGATCATTTCTGTAACTTTTGATCTGGGCAATGAGTAATAACCACATTTTTGGGGCTTCTTGTGCCTGTCTATTTACAAAGTTCTTGATTAAGTGCAGTATTCTACATGTAAAATATTCAAAGGTCCACTTTTAAATTTGCTCAGCTGCTGGAATGTTTTTAAGTTGCTTTTAGATAAGCAAGCTCATGTAATGAACTAATAAGCATATAATTTTAGTGACAATGCTGCTGGGAAAGGAAATTACAGATCAGAAAGTCATCAGTCTCCAGTGAGGCACATAGTTTGGTGAGTGTGTTTAAAATTATTTGGTGTTTAAGAAAGATTGTTTCTTCTAATGCAACACTCAATTTAGGCAGAAAGAAACCCTCTGAAACAGTGAAAACATTCAGTAAGGAGTTTTCCAGCTGCAGCATGCAATCCCCATGAAAGCAGCTTAAATAAATAGACAGATGCCCAGGTTCAACTGGAGAGGAAGTGGTCTCACATGAAAAATTACTACTTGAGTTGATGGAAGGTTATAACATCCAGTTCATATTCTGTGCCAGCTAAGAACTTTTCGTGGCAAGATATAGCAATTCAGTGTTGCACACAGGGCCGTGCAGCCATCACACCTTGTCAGGAAGATTCCACAGAAGAGCAGTCTTTTTGTAGGCAGGCAAGTACTGTAAGTCAGTTTTACAGCTGAGGAAATGTGCTTTGGAAATCTCAGATCTCTGCAGTTCAGTGCCTCTGAATTTATCCTGGATACATACAGAAGAGAGAGAAGCTCACACTAAACTACACACAAAGGTAGAAAAAAGTTTGCATTGAAGGTGAAAAGAGAAATTTTCAGTAAGTATGATATAACCTTTAGAAGACCTTTTGTTATTCTAGATAATTTGAAAGGCACCTACAATCCATTATTTAAATAGTTCAGTGGTAGAGGTGCATTTTATTCTTCTCTTGCCATTTAGCTCCAATCTGCACTGCTTGATCTCTTCTCCTCCCCGTGTTCCCCCCTCTAAATGCAAACTTGAGAAGTGCTCTGATCCTGTCAGTTTAGTCTGCTACTAGGAGCTGAAAATCAAAGCTTGTATAGTCAAAGCTTTGGCAGCTTCAATGACTTTGCCTTTTCAGAATGTATTTAATTCCCCTTTTCATGCATTGGCACAGACATGCCTCTCAGATGCTCTTCAACTACAGCTGTGTGCACTTGTATTGACAAACTTATCAAATAAACTCAAAGGCAAAGAGATAAGTGGAAAGACATTTTCCCATGGAAAACAAAAATGAAGAAAAAGAAGAAAAAAATATCAGTTTTTTTTAAATAGGCCAAACCAATTTGCAAATATTTCCTCAAGCAGGCAATCACAGTCTGCAGGGAAGGTAATTGTGGTAATTACTTACAATTATTGAATAGCTTTCATCTACCATATATTTCTGTTAGATGCAAGTTATGCGGGAACCAAGTATATTTGAATGTCCTTCTATTAATATATAATATCTTACAATTTGCCTGTCTCATAGAGTACTGTTATTCCATTGTTCCGCAAATCGGTCATCCCAAATGCCTGCAAAAACTTGATTATGTTTGTTTTATTCACCATGCTTGGTTTCCCTACTTTGGTTTATGCAAACTCGCCACAGTTTGCACCTATGGAAGGATGTTGCTTTACAGAACACTTCACTCTGAGGACTGTCATTGGGAACATTTTTGATGCCTTTAAAAGGTGAAGTCCTTCCTTTTGCTGTGTGCCTGACACTGTTTATACAGTGCAGTCGTCTCTGGCCATATGGCCAGGGCACTAGGGAGAAAAACAGCGGCAAGAAAGAGAGAAGTCTCTGAAGATATGGAGGAAGCAGAACAAGGACAGCCCCTTACTAAATACTTGTCAAAGCTTTCTGCCTGCGGAGTGTTTTCTCCAGACCAAACCAGAAGAGCAAGAGATTGTGGAGATCAACAAGAGGTGGTGGAAATTAGCGTCTTAATTCACCTGAATGTGGCAGTGGTTAAAATAGCTGAATGTCTCTCGACACCTTGTCAGACAGCTTGTTGGTGTCTAGGAGAAGGGGATGTTGCAGCAGCTCCTGCAATGTGTTCAAATAGGAATCTTCCATGATGATTTCTGAGAGCAGGACCCCGAGTATAAAGCACTTCACTGCTGTTTTTTCAATGGTAGCTGCTTGAAACCTGCTAGTTAAAATAGGTAATAGGACTGATAAAGCTAGGATAGGAGGCAAAGTACAGCTTTTAAGTTAACAATACACCAACTTCTTAAATTGCTCTTAGTTATCATTATGCCACAGCAGCATTCACAGAAGCCAGAGAAAACTCAGCTTCTGCCACTAAAAGGAAGCTGAAGGACAATAATGTCCTTTGGATAAGAAAAGAAACAGAAAACCTAGAAGCCCAAACAAATATCATCAATAAAAAACCTAAATATAATGCTAACTCTGTGTTTGAGTAAAGGTCTGACTTTTCCAGAGACTTTAACAATGTATCATTGACCTATTTATTTCATATCAATGGAGGAAGAAGTCCAAAGGATCATAGAATCATATGATCCCCCACCATGATAGGCAACCCCCCGCACCATGATAGGCAGGGACACTTTCCACTAGACCAGACCCCCTCGCCACCTGGCCTTGAATACTTACTGAAAATTTAATTCAGTCGCTAGAATTTCACAGTAGATCTCTTATTATTGTAGCAAGAGAATCTGCAGCCTTGGTACATCAGGCACCAGGTGTCCCCCAACACTGTTCTTTCCTTGACCCTGGTAAACACAGCTATTCCTAACAATTCATACTTGAACACCTGGAGACAGTTTCTAGGTTGCTCTCATCTTTGCAACTCTTTAATCCACGGCAAAAAAAAATAGTATAATGTCTGGAAATATCTGTGCATGACCTAAACACCTATCGCGCTTGGTGAAAACAGGATTTACCTTGCACATGTGAGGCAGGTAAGGACTATGCACCATAACTCTTCCCCTCTTGCTAGCTCCATGACAGCAAACCAGAAACCACTCTAATATGTTCTGATGATCAGTAAAATACAACGGTGTCCTGAAAGAAATGAGCTATTGCGCCGTGGGCCGAGGAGGGGTGGAATAGGCCTCTGCGTTTACCGAAAGTGTCTCCAAGTTNAAGCTATAATTTTTTTAAGAGACTTTTTTATTATGCCTGTTCTCTGCTATGTTAAATTGCATCTCAACCCAGCAGAGCATCTGAGCTACAGTAAGTAAGTGCAAAATGTTCCTGTTTACCACTGTCATTTTTCAAATGCCACTGACATCCCTAAAGCCCTCATCAAGATGCTAGCAAACAGTTAAATCCAATTTTGTGCCACTGGTCCCCAGCCTAATTTCTAATGCCATCCCACAGCTAATGAGCTGTTAAGAGCTGTATCTGATGTTTGAAATCCAAGTGGTGGTGCATCCCAGAGTTTAGTGCATTAACTCCATGCAGTCTAAACAAAAAATGTGTATTTTAAAAAGAATGGTTAGTGCCTCAGTTCCCATGGTGTTCACTTGATCAAAATCTTAATTCTTCAAGTATTTTCAGAGATTCATGTGTTCTATGGACTTAATACACATTCAAAAGATGTAAAAATAATACAATTTTGAAATTTATTTTTTAATGATTATTAGCTTAAGTTACATGCCAGTAAAGTTAGAGAAATGTTTGATTTGTGAAATATATGCCTTGAGTTAAGTCACTTTCCAGAAGTCCTGTGATTTAAAGACATGGCTGTTCTCGTGGTCATCCTTCCTGCCCTTGAAAATTATCACATTTGGCAACTTCCAGTTGACTGGGACCCCTCCAGATTCCCAAAAACTTTGAAAATTCACAGTGAGAGATTTCAAGATGACATCAGCCAGCTCTTTACCCTTTGATTACTCTCACTGGCCTTATGATGCCAGAGTTACAAGGATCCATCTGGTGCAGTAAATCAAGCACAGGTTTGGGGGAAGACCAAAGCAGGCTGTCTAAACTCCACTGTTTACTCCTGTCTGTGCCTGGTGCCTTTTTCAGCTGGGAGGTAGGATTGGATTAGAAGGTGTGTGTTGAAGGGGATAGGTTTTGGCAGGGTTTCTTTATCTCAAGATTAACCTAAAAATTTAATAAGGCATATCACCCCTCATTCCCTTAAACTGAACTCTATAAGATATGTGTGTTGCCAAATTGTCGAATTGATTCCCATCTTCAGGTCTTTGGAGTGTCCCAAATATGTGGTGGAAGCAATTACTGCTGGAAAGTGGTTGTAAGCTGTTTGGTAAGTAGAGATCTCAGAAATGCTGCTTGCCAATGAGATTATTTAAAAACTGGTGAGGGATGACTGCCCAGGGTCAGCACTCTTTGGTACTGAGCTGAATTCAGCATCTCAGTCCTGGGTACAGCAGAGCTGGCACAAGGGCCCAGAGATGCTAGGGGTGAGCTGCACACACTGTGAAGCTATTGCAGTTATTCACCAGGAAATTCTGGGGACACAAACTGAGCTGAAATCCCCCTCCTCTAAAATATGAATTTATTAGATCAGCATAGGTAATAAATTTCTAAGTGTCTTTTGCAGTCTTTCTTTAAGACAGGCATATAGAGTTTCTAAGTCAGCGTAATGTCTTTTTATTTCTTAGGTTCAAGAGGACATTTCAAACAGCTTCTGCAAAAGATTGCCTGTCCTTGTGAGCATTTTAAAGTCAATTAGTAGGTCAGTTTTGGAGAGGAAATTTCTGTGGCAAATCAGCATGTCATCTGTGCTACTTGTTTCACTGTGACCAGGGCGGTGCTTGTTTTCTTGTGGAGGGCAGCCTGAGGTCCTCAGACACTCAGGCAGCTCAAGTCTTACATAATATATGTGCTGAATTCAGCTCAAAGCAAAGCCAGTGACTTGCCCTGACTACCTCAATCTTTGCAGTAATGGAGTGATGACAGTGCGGAATACTCTGGTATGTTTAACCTGTCCTTGCACCCTTCCTTAGGCATCTTCTTGAAAAACAGATACAGGCTAGATGGATATGGATGTATCTGACCCAGTCAAACTATCTTATCAAGATCACGCAGATCCTTGCCAGTCTACGAGTGCTTGAACAGACAGCTCTTATTTTCTAGCGATATGTCTTAATCCTCCAGGGCCATTGGGAAATACAAAAGCAGAAATTGTAATTGGAGTGAGGCAGCAAATAAGCAAGACACAATTTGGTTCTGCTCTCACTGGCCTTCCTTAGGGAGAAAGGTGGGTCAGTACTCCCAAATTGTCTTTGTTTCAGAAATATGTTGGGTGTTTCTTCCTGCACAGGATCAGGGCTCAGTACAGCTTTCCCTTTACAGTGTTTGTCAGTCCCCATTATTCCTCTTCAAAATCAAAATTAAAGCCATTAGTCTGTTAACAGAATTTCTAATGTCTTTTTTTCTCTCTGGATGCCTGAATTAATATCCCACATCCTCAATACCTCCACTGCATAATGATGCTTCACACACAGAGTGGCAAAACCATTCAGCATACAAAAATTCTGACGATGAGTGCTCCAGCTGTAACACATCTATCTACAGACACAAGAGCACATTTGCTTGCTTGTTTACCTTTTGTAGCAGCATATGAAAACTGAAATATTTCATGCCCTGTCTCCCTCCCTTCCTCCCACTCAGAATTTTCCTGTACGTGCTTGATCTTCCTGTATTTTTTGGCTGCCATACATGAAATCTATGTTAACTCTGATTTCCTTCCTTAGGTTATTTCTGTGTGCGTGTTTTTTAGTAAATGAGAAGTGCCCCAATGTTTTCAAAGACAGCTGGAACTGAGAAAACCATGAAGTATTACAGACATGAAGTATTAAGCCCCTCTGTTTAGCAGGAATATTAATGTATAGATATAACAAAGAAAAACCCAAGTTAAAACCAATGAGATTATTTCAAAAAGGAAACTATTGTTTTTATCAGATTTGCAGTTTCACCAGTCATTACTCTTTCATATCTCAAAAAGAATATCCCTTAACTACATGGCTATGTGTAACAAAAAAATTTGAAATTTTTAATGTATCATGTTATAAATTAATCAAGAACTAAAGTCTACTTACAAACCCCAAGGCCTCTGTCTCTCTAAAGCTATGGTTGCTTTCTACTTTTTCCTCATAAACTTCTTAACTTTGAGTTACAAACATCAAGTCAGATGTTTAAAAAAGAGCCCCTTTCATTGATTCTTGGTAATATTAGATTCACTTTTTCTCTTCTGTGGCAGTACATACACAGATTCATGTGATACTGGCTATGTAAATAAGAGTCTCTCACAAGGATTCTAGGTATAAAGGATACTTCAGAGGCATCTGAAGACTGCAACTCACTTTAAATTCGAAATTAGCCCTGTGTCTCTCAAGGTGAAGTATACTAAGATGTCCATAACATGTTCAGAAAATAAAGTAGTGTGCACCTGTTAATAGTCTAAATTTAACACGTGGTTTATTCAGGTTTTTCAAGTCTAATGATGATATTATTTTAGGGAATATATCTTAAAAATTTTATTCTGTCTTTATACTGCAAACACAGTATTGTTGTTCCTATTATACTCTCTCAGACAATATTGGAATAAAACAGAATTAGATAATTCAATAAATTACTGGAAAACATATTTCCATATACACTAAATCCACAAAGATTGCTCAGCAGTAAAAATTTTTATAAAGCAACAAAACATAACAATAAAGTACTTTGATCTACCACATGTGTAGAGAAAACCTAAACTGATTTGGTGCAGTTACTACCCTTGTTCAGTGAGTGCTGATGCTGTGCTCCACACTATTGAAAATGTGGAATACATGAACACTGATTCAAAGTTCTTGTACTTTTGCAAACCACAGCAGAATTAGACTTCCCAATGATGGACCTTTATAAGGAGAAATAAGGTATTTTGTATATTCTACCCATGAATTTTCTTGTGCAAGCCAAGGGTCGGTCTTCGTGCCCTGCAGAGCAGGCACAAATCTCCATTGCTCTGACCTTTGATATCCCTGCACCAAACTGAGGGGTTGGGGAAGATTTGGGGGTAATTAGCAAAGAGATATCACTGAGGTCCTGGCTGATTTATGTGTTAATTTTCTTGGATTATTAAAAAGGAAACTGCTTTTCTTGGTTTCCTCACTAGCATCTGATCTGAAACTTTCTCTGAGAGCTTCACTGGGAGCTCTTTGCCCAGTGCAAGTAACGTAGTAGGTGACCCACAGCTTTGTGTAATACATAAACATTCTGAAGACCAGAATATAATGCTGGCTACAGAGATTAGGAGTGAAAGGGATCTGTTACCTTACTTGTGTCCTACCTAAAATGCATGTTTAGACTTCAATCACTTTACAGATTTGCTTGGAATAGTGTTTCACAGCCAAGCTGTACAACACAGAAATGATTTCCTGATATTCCACTAAAGCATTTTCTTTCTTTAAGCTTTCCTTCTCTTTCCTGGTAATGATGGGAACAGGGAGCACAAATCACAGTAACCTGACAGTTACCTTCTTTTAGAAGTTTGGGACCTGGAATGGTTTGTTGCACTTAAAAAGGTTTCACAAGTGAGTATCCCTTGGAATCACAGAATTTTTTAAAATGTAAGAATGACCATTGCACCTTCTAATATTTGCTTCTCTCCTAGGCAATTAAATCATATTAGGAGGCTTTGTAATGTGTTTTTCTAAGTTGTATCTAAAAAAATCTCATCCAACTGAGTTAGAGCCACCACAATGCAAGCACATATCCCCCTGGTATGAAAAAGACTTGACTTTCATTAATATAATTTGAGATGAAAATTACTTCTGAGAGAGAGATCGGAGAGGGCATGACAGATATTAAATGGCTTTGTTATTTTCTTTGTAACTTACTGTGATCAAGTGAATGTTATCAATATACCACTGTGCAGATAAAAATTTTCTCATAAAGAAGCCATTTAGGAAAGGACAGGAATAAGCACCAGTGTGCTATGACTGTAACACACCTGCTCCATAACTGAGGCCCTGTACTGTATCTCCTCAGCTGCAAATCTACAACTGCAGGTGGTTATCAGTATAAATCCAACAAATCTAGAATGGTCTGGGCTGGAAAGAACCTTTGGCAGCACGATATCCCAACTTCCCTGCCATGGGCAGGACAGCTTCCACTAGACCAGGTTACTCAAAACCCAGTCCAGCTTGTCCTTGAACACTTCCAGGGATGGGGCATCAACAACTTTTCCAGACAACTTGCTCCAGTGCCTCAGCACCCTGACAGCAATGAATTTTTTCCTAATATTTAATATAAATCTACTCTTTTACACTTTAAGCCTGTCCCTCTTGTCCTGTCACTACATGCTTTCAAAAGCTACAGAGAAATCCTGCTCTGTTGCTTGCAAGAGGTAAATGGAGAGGTATGAGGTTTGCTCAGGGATTCTCAACCCTGTAGCATTTCTGTGCAATATCAAGCCTGTTTCAGTCTTCCAAAGGAACTACAAATTTCTGTATTCTCCATATGAATCTATAATCGAAATGAACATCACTAACAGCTGTCATAATTCAATTTGCAAACATCTGTAAACCCAGTGAAGGTGTCTTTCTGTAACAGAATTACAAGCCAAATTTGCACCTATTCATAGAAAGAGTTATAAATGGTAGGAGTTTGACATGGAATTTTTGTGAAGTGTCATTTCAAATAATCTCGTCTGTTCCAGAACAAAAGTTGCAAAATTTAGTCAAAATTAAACTCCAAGTTGACCATGGTTTTGGTCCACTTTATTTTTTACTCATGCAAGCAGGCTTTTAAAATAAAAATATAACGTAATTTAGAAAAGATAGCATTAGTTAGCATAATATTTATCACTTATTAAAGTAAAAATCATTGCAGGGTCAAAATAGCTCTTGAGGTTTCCATGAAATTCCAAGAAATGTTCAGCAAAACTGCAGGCTGATGTTTCTCTCTAGTCTGGAAGCCATAAAAACACTAATGCAGACATCTTGTGAAATTGCTTCTCTGCAAAATGTAGTGATTATCAAAAGTATCAAACAGGTTGACCAAGAAATACTAGTGTATCTCCTTTCTTCATTCACAACAAAGTAATTGAAATTCTGATAGATTACTACATGTGCAATACCAATCAGGCACTGACGTCATACAATGCTCAAAGAATATTCAGTGAGTATATGAGTATCTCCAACTCTGTTAATCTGCAGAAAGAAAATTTTAAAACAAAATCCCTTCAGGGATTTCTTTGCTTATTTATGGCTACACTGTCTTTTGCAACACTCACATGATCCAGTGAAACCTGCCAAAGGTCATCCATAAGAGCATATGTTACAAGGGAAGTGGATGTCTCTTTATGCCATTCCCAATAGAGAAAATTACTATTTGAGCTGAGCTACAAATTCAGCTCCCTGAAGTAATTTAGCATAAGGTTCCCTAGAAATCCTAGTATATCCTTCTAGGTCAATTTGGTTTTTAGCACCAATTGAAGTTAAATGCTTTGTGGAGGCTAACACCTGGGTTTTATTTAAGAAGGCAACACATTCACTTATCTTTTTAGACATTATGTTAAATTGGTATTTTAGAATAGACAAAATTAAATGGAAATATTCCAAAACATCCTGCCAAGTGTAGAAATTCATAAGTTACTCATTGAGGACTGAGAACATTGAAAGTTGAAACTTTAACATTGAAAGTTACAAATCCAGTAGTCCCTTAAAATAAACTGGTCCTTGACCACTGAGCTAATGGCAATCAAAACTTCTAAAGCTTGAAGTCTGGGTATCAGAGCACACAGACTCCCCTTGGACTTCCCAGGTGGATTTCACTTCCAAATGCTGAAAGTAATTCAATGTTGCTGGGAATGCTACCAGCTGTGTGTTTGGAATTGAAACCACATTGTTCAAGAAGGGCTTCAAAATGAAAAATAATGTGTTTTCTGTGTGGATTGATGAAGCTATGCTTTTTAATTTTGCCTGGCAGGGAAAGTGTACATGCACAAATTTTCTGAAAGGTGATTTCAAGGGGAAGAGATGAGGTGGGACCTCAGTGAGCTTAGTGGCAGGGCTGAAACGTAAAAGGGCAAAGGAGTACTGGCACCTGCCTGCCCTTCACTCACTATCCTAAACTAGTGCAGGGAGTGCAGAGGTTGATTATTTCAGGCCATGGCATCCAGTTCAGTAACTACAGATTATGGAAAAGAGGTATAATTGCATGTTTAGAAATTAACAAAGCCATCACTCTCTCTCTCTCTCTCTCTCTTTCTCTCACAAATTAACTCTCCCTTGCATGTCCTGTAATTACTTCCCTTTCAGGTTGCTAGCCAGCACCTAAAGACACTTTCTTTCAAAGCTTGTGTCATATCTTTTTGTGCTTTCCCTTGAGGCAAAGACAGGGTTAATCAATGACCAGACAGCTTTCAGAGGGAATGATCTCCATTCTGAGACAGCTCTATAAAAGAGCACTCATAAAACAGTGAGAAGTTTAATTGGCTGCTGATCCGGTTTTAGCAGGCAGACAACCAGTTTTGGCATGGTCCTTGCATGAGCCCAAGCAGAGGTACTTTCGCTCAGGAGACATGTCTGCTCTCTGCCTGAGTTTTAGTGTTCCCTTTCTCCTTTCGTCTGGACTGTTGTCACCAACTCAGCTAGATAGTTTCAGTGCTTACTCTCAGGTATAAGTTAAATAGGACTCGTGAGACAAACTTTTCAAAAGAGTGGATTTTATCATGTTTTTCAAACTGGAAACTGTTACTGAAGATGTCCCAGGGATCTAATACCTGAAGGCATAATTTTTACTTCAGGTCTCTCTCTCAAAAGCCATATGGAGAAACACTAAGGTAACAGTCCTTGAATGTGCCAGTGCCTTTCAGAAGTCCTGTGGATTTCTTTGGACATTTTGGTCAAATCACTTGCTTATTTTCTGTCTCATTTCTTGGATTTGTGAAATAGAAATAGCTTCACTCTGTTTTAAAAAAAAATTTGAACACTGTTTTAGTGAATAGAATCCAGTGCCAAGTATTACACTTCTTTGTACGTATTAATATCTGATACCAGTGAGTAATTTTCATAAAACAAACCACTTGAAGATTTCTACTTCCCTTCCCTTCCCTTCCCTTCCCTTCCCTTCCCTTCCCTTCCCTTCCCTTCCCTTCC
>VZRM01005894.1:1841817-1882045 GCA_013397955.1 Grantiella picta | reverse complement strand
CCCTTCCCTTCCCTTCCCTTCCCTGACAGGAGCCCTGGTCATTACTGCAACCACACTGGAAAAAACTAAAATTTTTGTGAAAATTCTCTACATGTTAATTCAAATAGCTTGTACAAAAGCTATGTGACCTGTTACTCTGCTGTCACTTTTAAATGCCATTAGTGTCAGCATTATTCATGGAAGCATGATGTAATGTAAAAAAACACTTTTATCCATGATCCAACTTAATTCTGTTATAGATATGTTTCTGCAGTCTTTTTGTCTCTATGAGATCAGACTTTCACTACCCCCACCACCCCCCCAAGAAAATGGAAGTATTTTCTTCTTGTGCAGCTATGTAAATTGCACTTATTTTTCTCCTGATTTGAAATACAATTTGATTTTCTGAGATGTTACATTATTAATGATGATAAGACATGACAAAAAGAATGAAAATATAGTCTATTATCGAAAAGACGTTGATATTGGAACAAAAACAGAACAAGCCATCATTATTTCTTTACTTCAAGAAGGTTCCCAACAACATTCCCACTACAAAGACTTTAAAGAAAACTTCTAGGCTTCATTTATGCCCTGGTGCACAATAGAAGAAGCTGTCATTGCTCAGCTATTTTGCCTTTCAAATACTGTCTGTTCTAGTGAAATATGCTAGATATTTTCTATAACAAAGGAATGACAGGTAGAGAAAAGCCCACCACAACAACCATCTAACAAATGATAACCAAAGCACACCAATTAAGTTAAGAGCATGAGATAAAAATAGAGCTGAAATAAAGTCCTTCAGACTGATGTTTTCATTTAGCATATTCCTGCATATTCTGTGACCTAGCTTTATATTTAGTTAGTAAATAATCCATGTACTCTTTATTCCTTTTAACTTTTTTTAATCTCTTTAAAAATGTTGACCTTGTCAGAATGCTGAAAATAATACTTGATATAAGTGATTGTGCAATTAATTTTTCATCAGGAGATGAGTATTTAGTATTTTCTTTTTAATAAACTGATAAATTCCTGTGCATTCTGTACCTTCTGTCAGAATTTACTTTTACTAGAGATTAGCTGTTATCTGAAAATTATAATATTAATAAGATTTTTAGCTACCTCCTGTTTGTGTTCTTCCTGTTGTTAATCAGTTGGCAAAACGGTTCTAATCAGGAAGTTTGATAATTAGGAGAAGGTATAAAAGCAGAAGACAGACCATTTGTTTTTGCTAAATTCTTATCCAAAGATTCTAGTTTTATCATATAAATCCATATAGTTTTTGGGAATGTACATATGTGCAAGGAGACATTACATGTAGTTCATCTGGAATCTGAAAACTCTGAGCACTATCATGGATTATTTCAATCTAATTATATTATAAATTAAACTGGTTTAGGTTTGGTTTTTTCTTCCCCCCCCCCCGAAAAAAAAAGACAAATAACAAATCAGCAAGTAAGCATATAATAAAGTATTTGTATGTTAATGTCTCATTGATTCCCTCATCTATCATGCTTTTTATACATACTTCTTTCCTCGGAACTGTGTCCCTTCTTTTGATTTTATTAGTGGTGCAGCAGAAAAACTTCCAATTTCATAAAAAAGTGCCTCTGCTTATTGGAAGGTCCAGCAGGATTTTAAGTGTGCTGGGATACATCCTCAGCTGGTAAAAGCTAGTTGACACTGCTCAGGTTGCTTCCTCCCTGCTTTTCATGTTCAGCTGGAATTGTGTTGGCAGGCCACATAGGCAGGATTGTTTGAACTGTCTTTTCTAAGAAGCTGCCTGGGAGTGTTTGAGAGGGAGTACAGCAGTGGTGGCTCATACTGCATAGGAAAAGTCAGCCAAGAAACAGTAACTGGCCATTAGGACCATCTTCCAAAGTAAAACATTCAGGTTGCATGGCTTTCACTGGGAGAAGCATCACTCCCTCATTAAACAAGGAAAGGTGCAGAGGAGATATGTTTGTGGAGGGTTAGTCTATTGGTGTGACAAGCTTGTGCTACAGGATGCAGTGGCTGTGCTAAGCATTTCTGGTGTGTCTTTTTCAATGTGACCTTCAATGGGAAGCAGAAAAAAAATGAACAATGATAGGAAAGTTCCAACAGCATTGAAAACATCCCTTCATTATTCAGAGAACTACACAAGGCATAGACTCCTCCTGTGATTTTAGCTAAGATTGTGGTAAATACTAAGTGCTGATTTGATCCAATCCATTAATTAGATAACACTAGACAAAACCAGAGATTGTGTTGGCACGTGACTTATTTGGTATCAAATGCATGTACATTTTTAAAGCCAATTCTCATGAAAAATCTGGTAGAGCTGAAAACAAATTCATCTTTCACTTGTAAATGAAAAAATGTGATTTTCCATCCTTGGGAGTACTAAATAATACAAACTTTAAGTTCAATTGTTATCTCTGTTCTCTGAGCTCCAACCTAATTGAAATTACAGAAATAGGGGTTCTTGTTCTTTGGGGGAAGGGGGATTTGTCTCCTTTTTTTCCCTTGACCTCAGACCATCATGGAGACCCTACACCACAATCTTAACTTTTAAGTCCATGACTGAGTTGAAAAGGCACAGTGTCACTTCACAAGAAATAAAAAGTCCATTGTGCCAAAATAAATCACTGGAATTTCTTCACAGAAGAAAAAAAAACAACCAAAAAACAACAGAGAAACAGAAAGAGATTATCTGATCAGATGAGGAGGAGCTACAGAGCCAACATGAAGAGAATAGACCTAATCTGAAGTTTGGGAATACTTATTTAATATGCAACTATTCATAAATAAAGAAGTATACATAAAAGAAACATGAAAGCTTAATTATACTGAGACTGTCAGTAAAAGGAGTATCCATTGACAGCCTACCTCATGAGGAACATTTCAAGGCAAATTCCAGTAGCAAAGAAGTGCAGGTTAGGGCAGATTTAGATAAAATATGTAGATAAACTATTTTGTCAAATATAACCCTTGCAAAATTTTCTTACCATCCACAGTAACATTTATCTGTTCAGAAACCTATCCTTGGTCAGCTACGCTCCAGGTAGCAAAGATTTGGGTTGCTCAGATGACTACATATTAATCGTGAGATAAGGTCATAGAGTCTTACTGAATATTCCAGAACATTCTGAATCTCTTCATTGTGTTGACATCGAACTGAGCATCTGTTTTGACACTGTGATGTTTTTCAGTTGAATCTATACATAGGTGGTTATTGGGCACACAACACAGTACTGATACTACTGTGGCAATACCTTTATTTATAGACTCCTGAACTAGATCAAAATCCATG
Source organism: Grantiella picta (assembly GCA_013397955.1). NCBI lineage: Eukaryota > Metazoa > Chordata > Aves > Passeriformes > Meliphagidae > Grantiella > Grantiella picta. The sequence goes on along the minus strand of VZRM01005894.1, from coordinate 1,878,771 downwards.
TGGAATATTTAGCTGAGAACATTATGTTTTCAGCTTCCTCTTTTTTTCCCCCATACTTTACAGGATATTCTTGCTTTGATCCAGAACAAAGTCAAAAGTTAACTTGTTAGTAATTTTAACAGATGTCACTTTTGGTCGAGTATTTTCTATTTATTTAAAACAATTAACTTGTTCTTAGTGTGGTAGTGTCACAGAAAATGATAAAAACATATTTTAAAGTTCTTAATTAAGGTTTCAAAATAGCAAAAGACACAATGAAAAATGAATAACTGACCACAGTCTCCTAAAACGAAGTATTTAAACTGTTTCAGCTCAAAGCTATATGGAATGTGTAAATTTGCTATACACAAGCTGCCTTCAGATAATCTATAAAAGACGTAATATGATTTGATAAAAAAATATCCTGAAGAAGTATATATGTTACCTCTTGGAAGGAGAATGAGAGTGTTCTAGGAAATTGGCATTTTTGCACAATGTTTCATCACTTACATATAAAGCTTTTCTGAAGGAAGATAACAGTACTGTGTCTGTATAATAAACCCCACAGTAGATTGAGCTTCCATGGTCAAGGAAAGCTGTATGCTAACCCATCCTCTTCCTCTCTGCCCTTATACACAAACATGGCCTGCAAACTTGACAGCAGACAGTGTCAGTGAAACGATCAATCAAAAATGAAAAAGAACTAGAACCAAGTAATATCAACTCATTTGAATGAGAAAAATCACTCATTTTATGACCAACATAATACTTGAATGAAAACAGAATGTAAGAAATATGTTCAGGAGAATGAGAATTTGAAATCTGTCCACAAAGAGTGGTATTCTTCAGAGATAAAACCCATAAAATCATAGAAGGAAAAACACAGATAGCAACTGAATTTAAATTTTATTGGCTTTTGAATCTGGAATAACAAATGCTTTCACAAAGGGTATAGAGAGCTTGCACGACATGGAATACATGTGCTATATGAAAAAAAAAACTGTGTGACAGTGAAAAAAATCATATACTAGATTGTTCATTAAGTGTAAACTTGCATTTAAGTCTGGAAGTTTTTAAGTCCCTCTGCAGCTTTCAACTAGTAACTATATTTCATATTAATTTCTGAGTAGTCTCAGTTTCCTGCAAAAAGTTAAATATTTGCAACCCTTGGATAAGGGATATTGGATTTGACTTACTGCCCAATGAAGGCTGAGGCAATCAAAAATGCTGAGAAGCATTCAGGCTTTTTGCAATGTTTATTTCTACATTAACATGCAAGTGGAAAAAAAGTGCCTCTTTACAACTTTTGTGTAAAATATTCTGATCAATAAGACCATTGAAAATAATATCTCTAGTAATAGAAGAGTACTCAGGACACGCCAGTAATTAGGAAGTAAGAAAGGGGATGATCTGGCACAATATTTGCAGTCTTCTATGCATGGTTCTGTGGACACGAAGAAAGAGCAACATGATTTCTTTTTACAAGGTGGACTATTTGAAATTAAAAGATTTTTGGTATGACTAAGTGTAAGGCTACAGGTATAGTAAAAAGAATTCAGAGTGGGGAGGAGAAACTCACAAAATAAAAGATTCCTCTGAAATGTTATGACTAAAAAAGCCAATATTGTCCTTTGGTGTATTAATAGGAAATGGAAGAAGCAGAAAGCTTTTTACTTCTTTATATGATATTAAGGTGTCAAGCTTGGAGTCTTGTAGGGATTTTTGACACCCTTGTTTTTAAAGAAGATATAATGAAAAAGTGGGGGAAAAAATCAGAGAGGTCATTAGAAATTGGTCAAAGAATGACGAAAAAGCCTTATACAAATTTAAAGACTTTAAAGTGCATGGCTTGCAGTCAAGAAAAAATTGTGGTGGGGTAGGGAAATCCAGCCACCATTGTTTTTCATTGTCTCAGACTTCTTGGACACTTTGCATGTAAATCACCCTTTCTTTGTACAATTTGTTATTAATATTGTTGCTGTTATTTTTTGTTTTCTTATTGCTTTTACCAGTAAATTGCTCCTGTGATCTTTTCCTTTGGTGCTTCCTACTGGGGGGGTGGAAGTGTGTGCCAGTGGGAGCACTAAATTGGGATGTACCATTCTTACATTTCAGTCATGATGTTAAAAATGCATTATCAGGTCACATCTATACTATGTGGTGTCTTTTGTTTCTGTCCAAGCCCAGGTGCCCTGTAGAAAGAGCATAGTGGACATGGGCTGCAAGAAAATCACAGTACCAGTTATTCTTCTAGGGTTGGCTAATGCCAAATGAACACTATTCATACCTTGGCTGTCTACCTGTATAGAGTCTGAAGAGGGAGTAACAGAAAAATGTAACATCTATCAAGTATGTGTAGGTGAATAACTTAGTTGTTAGTGGAAACATTCAGCATTAGAAGGAGCGCACGTTTTAATGAATAAGAACAGAAGAGAGAGTGAAAGGGAACCGAGGGTATAACAAAGCATTTGGTAAGGTCTGGTGTTTGCCTCTTCCCAAATAAGCTGTGGAAATTGGCATAAATAGAACTATAGAGTCATAGAATACCTCAAGTTGGAAGAAACCAATAAGGATCATAACATCCTGCTCCTTGTAGAACTACCTAAAACTAAATTATGCAACTATGAAGATCATCCAGATGCTCCTTGAAGACATTTTGAGACGGTTGGTGCCATGACCACTTCCCTGGGGAACTTGCTCCATGGACCAGCATCCCTCTCACTGAACCTTTTCCTAAAATTAAATTTGAGCTTCCCCTGATCCATTTTTATTCCATTTCCTTGTGTTCTATCTTTAGTCACCACAGAGAGGAGATAAGTATCTCCCCCTCCACTGCTCCCCTCCTCCACCTTAAGGAGCCTGTAGATTGCCATGGGGTCATCTCTCAGTTTTCCCTTTGCAAGACAAATAAACAAAATAGCCTCAGGGACAGCCTCAAGTCTTGTCCTTGAGACTTCTCACCGCCCTGGTTATCCAGCTCTGGAAATTTTCCAACAGTTTTATTGTTTTGAATTGCTTTACTTTTGTATCTTATAGCAGTTTTTTTGGACCTAGGGCTAGTTTTAACCAGTAGAATTGGAGTTATTTTGAATATGAAACCAAACACAATTATTTCTGTTGTTTAGGTGTATTTTAGTAATCGCAAACATGCATTCTTGCAACAGGGCTCTGAGTCTGGTTGGAACAGACTGATTGACTGTTAAAAGATTAACCCATTTGAAAAGATCACCAAACAGGAAAAAACCCTGTAGTAACAGCAGTGATAAGCTAAGAAAGTACATGCAGACAGCCAGGGTTGTTTTAGTACACAAGAGATAGAGATAGAGATAGGTATTAATTTCCCTATGCAGCCCTGCTAACACACAGAAAATGAACCTTACAGTTCTTATGTGCATATGATTTTGTCTTTAAATGGTTTCAAATTAATTTGTTCATGTTTCCCTTTACTAGCTATGTGAACCACAGTGCCACAAATTCAAAAGGCTGAGTATACCAAAGTTGATTCATGCTGCTGTTTTTCTCATACTGCTACCTCAGTCATTGCATCACTCAGGCAAATATGTATCTCAAAGAAAAAGAAAACCACTCCTCTTGAAAGATTTGTAGCATAAGCAAAGAGATTCAGAAAGAAATTCTAGATTTGACACACAACTGCTATCTGGTCAGACACAAACTGCTGAACTTGTGAAGCCTTGCCATCTCTGGCTGGCAGTTTGACTACACATTTTGGGCTGAGTATTAGGTCACAATAGTTTATTTATGCTTATTTCTTATTTGCTTATTTTTAGTATTAAAACAGAGAGAAGGAAAAGCTTTACCATTTTTCTGTGTGATGCACCAGTGTTCAACCACAGGTGTGTATATTACCAGAAAACTGGAAAATTTACTATTCTTTGCTCTTCCTTTCTTCCCAGCAAATGTTGTTACTTCAGATTTAGAAACCATTAGAAAGAAGAGAGAAATGCACTCAAAGCAGCAGTGGGGTCCTGGCATTAGAGCAGCCAAAGCAGTCTCCATATCAGGTGACACCACCCCATCTCAGAGCTGAACCAAGTGGCCAGTGGCTGTTTACTCAGGAACACTTGTCAATTTGCTTTATAGCTGTTACAGGAGACCAGCTTGTATAATTTAACCTTTCTTGCCTCCTGCCCAGTCTGAGAGCTCTGCATTTTCTTGTGTTTCATGCCATCTCTGACCTATGAATAGTTATTTTCGTAACTTAAAAAAAACTACAGAAAGCAGCAGTTTAGGGAAAATCCAGTATCGGGCTGCAACTCTGAAGGCATGTTCGCTTTGATGAGCCTAGTTTAAAGCCACAGTGTATTGTGCAAGTTTCCATGAAAAGGGCTTTTTCTAAAAAAATTACACATTGTCTCAAATAGACATCCCTGTTAATTCCTGCCAGCTATACAGAAATATAACAGGAGAAAGTCCCAATTAGGCTAAAGTTAGCTAGAGAGATGGCAGAATTCATGATACATAACACTCCTTCTGGGGTAGTTAGGCACCTCTCCAAATCCCCACAGGTTTCAAATGCCAAAAGGTCTGCATAGGAGCAAACTCCACTACAAACAATATTCAAAAGGTCAACCACATCACAGCATGAGTCAAAAATCAGCATGGCTTTTGGAACTAGTTCTCCAAAGCGCTTCTCCGTAAAGTCACATGCTACTGAGGGAAGAAAGAACAGTGCCTCCTTTCAGAGGAGAAAAATGTAAACACTACCAATAATGCCCAATATGTTCACACTGCTCAGCTTGCTAAGGCCATACTTAGATATGGAACAACCTCTAAGTGGAAATATTTTAGTAGAGGTGATTTGCCCAGTAAGTGAGGCTTTGCCCAGTATGGGAGCCTTCTTTTCACTATTTTCCTCTTTTTTCCCTGTCCCTTTTTGTTCTGTTTCATTTTTTCTTGTTTTTATTTTTGCAAAGAATTCTGCTAAAGAGAGATGAAGAACCTAATGACATGTGAGCAAGTATATTTTCTTACTTATTGAGTCATCTTCCTCTTACTGCTTTCATTTCATTAGCACTAAGTGTTTTCTCCACCCCCTCTTTTGGCTGGTCTCACTATGCCATGGTGAAGTAAATTCAGTATAAAATTAAATTCCTTCTCTAGAGATCATCTTCTGTTGGACACAAGCAGCTATCCTGAAATAAGAAATTCAGAAGCAGTGAAATTTAAGCACTGTCAGCAGCGATCAGAAATTACACTGCCAAAATACATGTATCGGATGACAGTTGAGCAAAGAACTACATAATCAGATAAGTGAAAAGAATGAAAGAAATGAGGCAGATGAAAAAATTATTTGAGTGTTATATTTAGGATGTACCAGAACAGGAATCCTGTCTTAATATAAAACTTTTTTTCTGTAAATGATTTGCACATGAGAAAAACCCAACACTAACAGAGACTTCAAACAGATAAATGACAGCAGAAATTTAGGACAGTGGAATAATTTGGCAAGAATTGCACTTGGTGCATTTTTCTTTCCTTTATACCATTAACAATTTAAAAGGAAGACTCATACCTGAATAGAAATATCACCTCTTTGGGAGTTTTGTCACACTCTTCAAGTTGTTGGTAATGTCATTTCCCATTTGGCATCTTAGCATAGTTTCAAATTCTTTGAGCTTTCAGTTGCAGGAAACAGAATTAAGCTGTACTACCCTAAAAGTCAAATGTTGCACTTTATGCCTAAAGTGTACCCATTTTTGATTCCTTATAGCCTTGTTTCTTCATGCAAATAAGTTTGGATCAGGAGGTTAGGTACAAGCAATCAAAGTCAGGCTGTCAGAACAATATTTGTGTCTACAGACCTGACCAGCAGAAAGAAAAGGTTCCTGACAGTTTCAAGACAGAAATTAAATTTATTTATTCTGTTACATTGATACTTTCTTCAACTAGAGGAATTTGTTTTGACAACCTCCACATTTCAGAGTGTATCACAATAGCATTAGTGTTATATGTTTTTGCAAAGCATATTTAGCACAAAACAAAGAACTTCATGATCTGGCAAAATTATTTAATAAGTTATTTAAAAATTACCTAAATACAACTGAGGTGTATTTTTATGCTGGACTTGTATCAAATGTTTCCTAGAATTATAATAAAATTCTTGTGATGTTTATTTATTGTCTTAAATAAATTCATTACTAACTTTTAACATTAAGTGCTTTAACTTACTACTTTTATTCTGGCTCTGGTTCTTTTCATTTGGAAACTTCTAAGAGCATCTGTCACCTCTGGTTTTCATGATTTTCATTATTTCAAGTCCATAGGTACTAAACACATATAATTATATAGTAACCAAAATCAAGGATGTGGGAAGGATAAATTTACTCAGAAAGGTCTCAAAGGGTAATACCAACAATTATTCGTCTCATTGCAATCTGTTTTAGATTTACATTGGTCTGGAGTAAACAACCTTGAACAGCCTCTCAGTTAAATGGAGTGATCCGAAGACCTATGGCACAGCTCTTTCCATTCTGTATTTTGCTCAATACATCCCAGTGACATGCTGAAGGTTGCTGAAGGCAGATTTATCACAGCCACGTATTTTATTCAGCCCTAAGGCTTGCATTCAAAACCCAAAAGAATCTTTGTGAGCACCGTAAAGACTTACTTGGTAGATATGTTCATCAGCTTGACTGCTGGCATTCCAGAAGCATTTGGGAGACCAGCTGTCATGAAACAACAGAAGCAATTTTGGTGTCTCAATATTTCTCATGCCAAAAGACAACTGGAATAAGCTAACCTGATAATTATCTCTGTACTGAAAGATAATTGTGTAAGCTCACCAGCTCCCAAAAGAGGATTTTCCTACTGATTTGTTAACTGTAAAGTGAACTCAAATACTCACAAAATGATTGAGGCTGGAAGAGGCCCCTGGGGATACAATGACTGCTTAAGCAGGAACATCTAGGGCAGGCTACCTAGGATTGTGTCCAGTCAGCTTCTGGGTGCCTCCAAGGATGCAGATTTCACCACCTCTCTGGCAAACCATGCTAGTGTTTAGTTACCTTGACAGTAAAAAAGTGTTTGTAGAGAGCCTCCTGTCTATCAGTTTGTGCCCACTTGTGATCTTGCCACTGGGCACCACTGGAAAGTGTTTGGCTGCATCTTCCTCTCTCTCTCCCTCCAGAGATTTATATACACTCAAAACCCCTGCCACAAACTTTCTCTTCTCCAGGCTAAACATTCACAACTTTATGGAATAGTCTTAGAAATTACTGTCCTCTGCATTTAGGGGCAGAAATTGGGTTGACATTTCTCTGTAGCCAAGTCAAGAATATTTTACCTCCAGCCTAAAATCTACACCCACAACAATCAACACAGCCTGTGGCTTGCTCATGTGTCATCCCACAAGCCTTTTTGCACATACTTTGTGTCTATGCAGATGCAATGAATTCCATTGCATGCTTGCCTTTATGACTTAGAAGGCACTTGCAGAAACATACAGAGCAAAGTCATCCATATAGGTCAGACGGATGAACACCAATTTAACATCAGTTAAATTGTATGAACACCAATTTAGCAACAGTTATGTATGAACAACCATCAAATAACTGTTAAATGACAAGAAGGAGCTACAAGTCTTAAGTAACATATTGCTGCCATATCATTATAAAAGTTGATCCCTATTGGATTATTTTATCAATCTCTATTGTGGTAAATAACCACCAAGGTATTGACTAGCAATCCTTTTAGCTTTATATAATCAGGAAAAGTTCCTTTGAAGAGAAAGGTAGCAGTAACATACCTCAATGCAGATAGGTAGACTGAGAAAAGAGAAAAGAACAAGTATATGTTCTTAGGAAGCTACTGGAGTACTAGAAAATTGATTCTTAGACCCCAAGGCTAGGAGTACCATTATGGATTCACAATGATGAACAATGCAAAATACTGAAATAAAACTTGATGGAGTCATAGCTGCTGCCATTTCACAGTTTCAAAGATCTCAAACTGAAATGGGACAAAAATACCCCACTTATTAAATGGCTTTTGATTTGGGGAAGAATGAGATAGAGAAAAAATCCCACAACTGATCAGAGATTTGAAATGAGCCTTTTGTTAAGGCAATCAGCCAAATGGGGCTCATTTTTTTGCACTTGAAGACTGGAGATATATTACTAAAAAGCTGTTTCAGCACTAGTAGTTTTTTCCAAATCCTAGAAGCACAAAAAATAAAGGTTCAGGTTCTAACATGAATAAAACTAGTGGAGTAATTTCATTAAAGAGGGTTTATAAGCAAAAAGTGAGAAAGAAAATACAATTTAGGTGCCAGAAAGAACCTAATTTATGACTGCTAAGACAAATTACTTCCTATGCAGCAAAAAAGCAGGTGGATGAGTGCACAACTATGTCCACCCATGTCACATTATCAGAATGTGGGGGAAAATGACAAATTATGCAACTTTCTCAGAGAAATATCCTCCTAATAACTTTCTGTGGGCAGTTTGACTCTTGTTAACTAATGCACTTTCACACCAATTGTTGTAGTAACTCTTTTATTAACTGCATTTTCCATTGCAAGCATTTTATCAATAAAATAGAGCAACTTTTTTTCTAGTAAGAGCAAATTGCAATGACGAATAACTTGGCAAATGATAAAATAACTTCACCATTGGTCACAAAAAATTTTAAATACCTTTAGCTATACTCTGACAACGTTTAAATGCTCTTCTAATGGATGCTTGTGGCTTCATTAGAAAGGTGGCTTTCAGAGGTTTAACATTCATTTCCCCAGTGGTAATTTATATTTTTCTTATATATATATATGTTCATATGTATAACACAGATTAGAGAAGGAAAAACAAAAAAAAGGAAAATTACCCTCAGTTATCAACAATCTGTATTCACATCCTTGCAGTTCTTATTTAAATATGCTTTATACCTTTTGAATGCAACTACTTACAAAACGTACAAGCCTCTCCTTTTACGCAGAATTAGCATTGGGTTATTTATCCATAGAGCCAGCCTTTGTTGTAGTTGATGCTATTTGCCCTAAAGGCTATCCAACATCTTCTTGTTAACATTATTCTCAGTTTTATTTGCAAAAATAAACTACTGCAGTAATAACGTGACAAAAAAAAAAAAATTATGTGAACTTGCACATAAGCTCCCTAGTGACCTTAAAGTTGGTTAATTTGGTTAATAGGGAAAGCTATAGCATAAAAACGGGTGTAAAACAGTAAAGACAACAGCCTTTTTCCTTAAGAAAAAGGCAGCACATAAAAATATTCCTTGTCGAAGAGTGTTTTACAAAGTTTAATGAAGGGGAAACTAACAAAATTTTTTCTTATTCATACATTTAGATCCCTGGTTTTTGTATTTCTCCTCACCTTATAAAGTTGACTGGCTGAAGAGCATGAGCAGGGAAGTATAGATTGTCTTATCAGTGATGCTGTAGAGAGCAAGCATATTACATTACTCATTGATAAACAAATTACAGATTTTGAAAACATCAGGAATATATTTTGCTCTTTTTTAAAGCTTAATAAAACCAGGGTAGTCAGTGCAGAACAAAATTTGATGTTACAGAAGCAATAATGTTGCATTGGTGGAGTCTGAAGTCCATTCTTGTCCCATCAGATTAGGTTAAAAGGAGCAGGAAGAGTAGTACTTCAGATACCGGAGATCTAGGAAGCTGTGGAATGAGACGGAATGTAAGGCTGGGAAGTGGGTTAAAAATAGCAACAACCTGGCCTAGGTCTCCTTCACTACTAGCTTCTACACATGAAAAGAAATCACTGTAAATCTTCTTCATGAGAAAGAATCTAAGGAAGGAGAACTGGAGAAGTGGCAAAGTTATTCACTATGTCAATAGTGGGTTTGATCACATGGAGCTCTTTGAACATAAGTGTTGAGAGCTTATGGGTGAAAATGATAGAAAAAGTCAACAAAGGAAACTTGTGGTTGGTGTTTACTACAGGCCACCTGATCAAGAAGAGGAGGTTGATGAGGAGTCCCTTTGTCAGCTTCAGGAATCCTCCTGCTTGCAGGCCCTGAGCCTGGCAGGGGACTTCAACTGACTGTAACATCTGGAAAAGTGGCACAACAAACTGCAAGCTGTCCAGGAAACAGCTCCATTGAGAATAGCTTTCTAGAATGGGTGATGGAAACTCTGAACGAAGAGTCATTGCTGCATCTGTTGCTCACTAATACAGAAAAAGTTAGGTGGAAGGTCAAGACTCTCGGTAATCTGAGCCGCAGTGGTCATGCCCTGGTGAAATTCTGTCACTGCTAACAGGCAACATGGCTTCACTAAGAGCAAAATATGCCTGACAATTCTGGTGGTCCTCCACAGTGAGATTAGAGCATTTATGGATGAGGGAAGTGTGACTGATGTCATCAGCCTTGGACTGTGCAAAGTACTTGACACTGCTCTTCACAACATCCTTGTCTAAACATTAGTTTGACAGGGAGAACACTCGGTGGGTAAGGAATTGGCTGGATGATTTAACTCACAGAGGTGTGATCAATGGCTCTACGTCTGGGTGGAGACAAGTGATAAGAGGCCTGCACTGGGACCAGTATTATTTAATATCATTCTCATTAACATGGATAGGGGGATCAAATGCACCCTCAGCAAGCTTGCTGATGACACCAAGCTTTATTGTGCAGTTGATACCTGGAGGGAAGGGATGTCATCCTGAGGGACCTGGACAGGCTGGAGAAGTGGGCCTTTGTGAAACTCATGAAGTGCAACTAGGTCAAGTGCAAGGTCCTGCACCTGGGCCAGGGCAACGCCAAGCACAAATACAGTCTGGGCAGAGAATTAATTGAGAGAAGCTCTGAGGACAAGGATTTGGGATAACTGGTGGATGAAAAAATGAATATGAGCTGGTAATGTGCCCTTGCAGCTCAAAAGGCAACCCACATCCTGGGCTGCATCCAAAGCAGTGTGGCCAGCAGGGCTCTGGTGAGAGCCCACCTGGAATATTGTGTTCAGCTCTGGAGTGTCTGCACAAAACCAGATATACTCACCTGCTCAAATGAGTCCAGAGCCAGGCCAAGAATATGATCAGAACACCTACCATATGAGAATAGGCTGGGAGAGTTGGGGCTGTTCAGCCTGGAGGAGAGAAGGCTCCAGGGAGACCTAAGAGCAACCTTACAGTACCCATAGAGGGACTACAGGAAAGATGAGGAGGGGCTATATATTGGTGCATGGTGACAGGGAAAATGGTGATACATTTAAATGGACAGAGAGTAGGCTTAGATTAGGTATTAGAAAGAAAGTTTTTACTGCGAAGCTGGTGAGGCACTGAAACAGGTTACCCAGAGAAGCTGTGGATGCCCCATCCCTGGCAGTGTTCAAGGCCAGGTTGGATGGGGCTCTGAGCAGCCTGGTCTATTGGAAGGTGTCCCTGTCCATGACAAGGAGGGTGGAACTACATCATCATTAAGATCTCTTTCTATCCAATGATTCAATGATCCTAGGATCCTAACCTCCTGCCAAAGTCAGAAGCAGACACATAGCACAGGCTCTACTTCCAAACCCAAACCACCCCTCTAGAGGAACAAGAAGACAAAATTGCATTCAAGTTCTTTATGTTTTTTAGAAAACACTTGTGCTTAAGCCACAGTAAGAAGTAAGACACAACAGGAATGGATTTCAGAGAAAAATTGCTAGTAGCCTGACATCCATACTGAATGCTAGAAGAGTAACTTCTGAGGAGTAATTTCTAAGGAATAGCTGTGGTTTCTTTCCATTAATTTCAGATTTAACTTTTGTGAACCTGCTGAAGTCACATATATGCAGAGCAACTACTTTGACATTGCTTTTTATCTATCATGTTTCTGCACAGGCAGACTTGAGAATGAAGGAGGAGCTCCGAACAGAGCTCCACTACCCACTCCTTGGCACATGTTGATAATATTCAACAAAATGGCAATAAGATTAATTAAATCCAGGAAAGAGAAGAAGTTTTATACAGCTTAATTGCTCTACAATGTTTATGTTTCATTTTAGTGGCTCAAGTAGCAAAACTCACACATTTTTGAATAATCATGTAGAAATGCTAATGCCCAAGACAAAACGTACACATGTTGAAGAGATGTTTGCATCTGAAACAAAGCTAGGTTTTGACAGTGGGCTTTTATGTACAATGCAGTGGTAATACAAATAATGCAGTGGAATTAATTACCATTCAGCACAGCTGCAGATTTAGAGACCTTCACCTAATAGCCTCTAGCTCGTACAGATTTTACAAACTTGACTGCATATTTCAGATTTTCAAATATATGCCTCATTCAAAGATGACATCACAAGTTCAACAGGCTATTTAAAAACATAAATCAATCTCAATTTTTTAAAATGAGATCTTTTCCTTATTCTTTAAGCACATGTCTTACAATTGTGAGAGAAGGATGGTAGACAGAATTCTAATTTTTCAAAGTTCAAACTCCTTTTAATGTTACTGTCATGATTCCTTTGCCTAGGAATTTTCACACCCCTCAACGTGCTTACATAATCCTTCTAGGTCAAATTCATGTTTCATTTAGCTGCAGTAAATTCTTAGAGCAAATCCTTGCCCCATTAAAAATCAATAGTACAACTTTTGTTTACTGGTCTGGGCTCAGATTTTCATCTGAATTTCCTTTACTTACATCCATTGGAGGCACATCAGATATAAATTTAGGTCCCCTGAAGCAACTTAGCAGTTGTAGAAATGAACAGGTAGAAATGAACAATTGACGAAATGAGTTGTGGTCATAAGTAGTGTATTCATTCACATGTTCATACTGTAATAGCTCTTTACTATTTATTTGAATGACATCAAATGTCACTTTTTATAAGCCAAATTAAACAATACAGAAAAAAATTTTGTTAAAATTTGAAAGAGACATTTGCACAATTAACAATTAATATACAATAATACATACATTTCTTACATGCCAGCATGATTACAATTTTCACTATCTAAATAAATTATTTATTAAATCAGTTATCGTAGGGCAAAAACAATCACTGATGTAAAAAAAAATATATATAGCTACACCTAAAATATATTTGTAAAATTTTAAGAACTGTTTCTGTTTCAAACAAATCAAGGTCCACAAGAAGAAATTAAAATTATAAAAGGTCATCTACTGATTGCTACTAGGCCATCTACTGGTTGTAATACTTCTACCTTCAAACTAGATTAAAGAAAATCTAATAAAATTACCTGTAAACTTAGTAATTGACATTCTGTTTCAATCTTCTTTGCAAGTTTCACCTCAGTCTTGTTTAGTGTCTTAAAAATAACTAGAGAGAGACAGGGACAAACATTGATAAACAGATTGAAAGTGAGAGAGAACACATTGGCACTCCAGGGGGAGGGGGAAAAAAGCGCTGCCTAAAAACTTGTTCTACTGAGCTCTTTTTGGTGTACTCATCAACAACAATCAGAAAGTGCCTTCTATTGCCTGGTTACCCACATACTGTTACTGTGGTTACTTCTGTACCAAAACAGGTGCAGAGAGTTTGCTACTTGCTAACAGTGATCCTTTGATACAAGCAAGCCAAAAAGTGCCAACACTTTTTGTCAGTTTTAATTCCATCTGCATGTATGCCGTATCTTCCACACCACACTAATCTTATAGTGTATGAGACAAAGCTTCTTCAGCACAGTGGCAGTGGGGTTGTTGAGAAAAAAAATCAGAAACATCTAAAACATAGCAGTAGTTTCAGGCTTTCCTGAAGGTAAGGATCAAGCTGTTAAACATTGTGGTGAAAATTTTTCTAACAGAACAGAGAGTGTGCAAAGAAACCCCATTTCAAAGCTGGAAAACACAGCAGGAAAATTCTAACTTCCATTCAAGGTCCGGTAAGAGCAAAAAAGTAAGCTCAAGTGTCTTCTTATGCCCTTTTCTTTTGGTAGAAGCGAAGTTCTGCCAAGACACAATGAGAAAATGTTATTTCTCTGCACAGTCCTGAATTGACCCCTTATACTTTTTCTCCCCCTCAAAAATTATAGTTTTTTTGTTCCTTGTTTAGCCAATCAACCTTTTTTTTTACCCCGAGCAATAGATAAAGTAATTTCAATGATGATAGTAGAAGGCATTTTGGGTTCTTATCTAAAATTTTCTGAGATGGTTTTGAATATTTTTAAAGTGATATTTCTCACCTGTCCATTGTCCTTTTTGCTACAATACAGCTCAGATAGAAATATCCTTCCCTGATGCAAAATACCTGTTAATTCCTAAAGTGCCTAGTCTCATACAAGATTTATGACAGCTCAAAGAATAAAGGAGATATAGCACGCATATTTCCCAGGTAGCCACATCCAAGAGGGTTCCTAAATACGGCCAGAATTTTGAATTTTTTCCTCAAACACATCACACCCAGCATCCAGAACATTCAGGAAAGGATCAGAAGCAACAAAGTCATACCTGCAGGATTATGTCAATGCCAGTAAGGGAAACCAGTTATAATCATGCTCAGAAAGAAAAAGGTAGGGGAAATCCACGGGGCAATACTCCTATTTCATATAATCTCCCTCAATGTCAGCTTCCCTTGTCACAGGGAAGAAGATCAGTAAGGCACCTCTTCCTGTTACCATTAAAGCCATTAAAACCAAGGATTCAGGAAAGATCTGGCAGCACAGAGCATTAAAATGGTATATAACCTGGAACTAAAGAATGCCCTTCAAATGTGAAGTAAAATCAGATCCTTAGGAAAACGCACATATATCAAAAGGAAAAAAGGTGCACAGATAAACAAGCTACCTGACATTTATCAAAAACAGTTTCCAAAATTATCCACCACTTTTGAAATCATATTCAGCTGTCAACAAATGCTGAACACCAAAATCAGTAATCCACAAAGACATAATTATACCTGTATTAAATACACACCTGAAAAAATTAGAAAGACAAAAGCTTATATATCATAATATTTCACTAGATTCATGTATAAACTTGCCACAAACCTCTCTTTATTTCTCCATAAAAACAAGTAGTTTTTCTTTGGCAAAATAGCAAGGTTGCATCTATATAATATCAAAATCGCAATGTTGTATCTAAATAATATGCATATTTAAGAACATGCAGTGGTCTACCATCTCTATCACAAAATCTCTAGGTATTATGTTTTCTAAATGTTTTACTTGATAAAATAAACTGACCTTTAATTTGGCTGATTCACAAAGCAGCTGAAAATCAATCTCCTTTTTGTATTTTCTGAGAGTCCCAAATGCACTAGCATTCACAATCAGAACAGGAGGACAATGTTAACAGCTTCTATTAACATAAATCTGCAGCATTATTTGTGATATACCACTGCCCTGAAGAGAGGAGATAAAAAACCCTAAACCAAACCACTAATCATCTGCCTCCAGCATTTGGAAGAAGAAAGGGAATTTTGCTGTAATCAATATTCTTATGAGTTGCTATAGTAATGCCTAGCAAAAACTGCTTGAGAAATCTCCTTGAGAGTTTGAGAGATGGTCTCTACTCCTCGGTTTAATTGCTTCCTTGGTGATGCTTCTTGCCTCTTAATTTGACTTGGTGTCTGGTTTATGGCAAGACAGCTGCAACAACTGAGTGGAATTACAAACCTTGAAAATGTCCTGTACAGCAGCCCAGGATATCCAGGATATCCAGTCAGCAAAATGAGAAGAGAGCATATCAGGGTATCACTTTCCATGAGCTTCTTTTGATTACTGTTTTTCCCTTGCTCACTGTTTTGGCCCATATATCCTTGTGTTCCCTCTAATACCAGCTCTATGACTCATGAGGCTCAGTGTCAAGACAGATCAATTACTTTGTCTTTCCTCCTTTCCAAAGAGATCGTTTCTGCCAGTTCAGGTCACTGATCCATCTGGTCACGAAGTCACACAATGTTAGCTGTGGCACACAGCAAAAAGTTCGATTCCATGGAAAGAGTGGGAAATGGAAACAGAGGAATACCCTTTCTTGGCAATACATACTGAATTCTTCTTAAGTCACATAGCTTCAGATTTTGGATGCCTCTCTAGAACGCAGAACATGAAAGTTTATTCCGTGTGTGCCCATTGACTTTAACATTTCAGCACCCTACATATCACATGTAATAAAAACATGGCTTAATAATGCTGGATGCACACACAGCTTGAAAGATGGTGTCTTAGACCCCAAAGAGCTTATGGATTGAAACTAAAAATATAATTACAGCACCGTCACTATTAGCCTACTTTAAGCATCAAACATGAGACTGAGGAAAGCAGGGAATAGGTGTAAGATTGGAACTGTTCTGAGACATTAGCGCCTGCTGTCTGCCTTCTTGCATTACACAGTATTAGCTACACTACATGGGTTTTTTGTTGTTTCCATTGCAGATATTTGCATGCCAGAGGAGTCTTGTGTAATGAACTGTCCAAAAGACAAAAGAGCAAGTCACTCTGACGAATTCTGTATTAAGAGGATGTGGTTTAGAAAAGAGATTTTATTTGAACACTGATTAAGAATAATGGTCTAAAAAATTGTATCAATCATAAGATAAATAAGTGCAATGAAACAAATGAATTAAAAGTAGTAATGTATAAACCAGCTCTTTATGTGTTGCAGATAGGAACCAGAACAGGATCCTAAAAATAGAATTCCATAAACTGGAAATAATCTTACCATCTTTGGTCCTCTGCATACAGGAAGAAAAGTATCTAGCAAACTTACTATGAATGCTTGTAAAGCTACTTGTAAATCCCCAAATTATGAAGTTGGAGTTTGACTGTATCATCGGCATACTGACTGAAAAGAGTTTTTGAAGTTTTCAGCTATGCTACCAGCAGTGTAGGAAGGCTGGCCTGGCAGCCACTAAGCTCTTTCTAAGCCATTACTACAGAACAGAAGGAGGCAGAAGGGGAATTATACTCACTTCTTAACCTCTTTTTTGCTTACAGCTTAGAGTACCTCATTTACTATGATTTGTTTGCCTTTGTCAATACAGAATAAATTCTAATTTTTTGCATAGCTCTGAGTATTTTTCATGTACTTGCCAATGGTTTGAAAGCAAAAAGCTTGCTAACACTTTCAGGGTTTTGACTGCTTGAATAGTTCTTTTACAGCTTCAGGAGTGGGAGCTGGTATGAAAAATCCTGTTGTCCAAGTTTAAATTTGAGTGGCAGCAGCAAAGTCAGAAAAGCTTTAAAAAATTACCTAGGAATGCAGTTAAAAATAGACTGCTTTAAATAGACTAGTCAGAGTTTAAGCCAAACTATTAACATCACATATGTATGCAGGGTAGTTCTTGAGAAATATCTGGATAGGGCAGGAGGTGCTAACTCCAGGTTTAAATCACAATTTAAACAGAAAAGGACCTCCAATGTGAACAGAGTCTCCTGACTTGAAAAAAAAAACACCACAACAACAAACCACCAACAACACACCACCAACAACAAACGCAACCAAAAAAACAGCACCAAAAAAACCAGCACCAAAAACAACAACAAAACAGAACCCCCCCCAGAAGAAACTCCTAAAGACTTCTTCATTTTAAGAGTATCTTTTCAACTCTTCCATTGAAATTTGTTCATGTAATTGTTTTCACTTTCAGAATTACCCTGACAAAATGATAAATATTTTTAGAAAATGAATATTCATTCATTAGCATTTGCACTAAAAAACTGATCTAAAGAGTTACCATCCTGCACAAATAGCATGAATCTTCAAGTGTTTTCTGAACTAGTAAGTGAATTTTTCTAACAGTTTATACAAGGGAGAAAGCCTGGGGTTTTTTGCATTTATGTCACAATGAGAGAGCAACTTTTCCCACATAAATTATTCTTGATAGAGCTTTTTATTTTTCTTTCCTCAATAAAAGTTTTGTTCTTTGAAACTGTGCTAGGTATACCAGTGGGATTTCTTTTTTACTTCTCTTGAAGTAAAACAGAGAGGAAAATTAATTTCCTGAATATCTCATACACTAGTTAAGAACTCCATACAATCACAACATTTTTAGAGAGAAATTGCCTCTCTAACAATTTCAACCACCTGCCTTTTACTGTCATCCTACAACTGTCTTATATACAATTACTTACATGGGAAATCAATATTAAGAACATAAAAGTTTTATATTTGGCATCTTAAGATAAGCTGAAAATTCAGAAACAAGATAGCATTACCCCACCAGAAAAATTTTCATAATTCTCAAGCTCATTCACCAAATCACTAGCATTCCACTAAGCACTCCTCCCATCATAATTTTCTGTAGCAACATATTTCTGCACCACAGATGGAATTCAGTTCTCTGACAGGACCAGGAAACATTTCACTGCTATGTGTGATATTCTGAACTTTACTTCTTTAAGTTTTGCCTCCAGCTATCCCTTTTCTTTCCAAACCCAATAGCTCTTCCTCAGAAATCCACTGGTGACAACCCTCAAGAAAGAAGCCACTTTTGCCTGATGCACAATTTGCAGTTTCCGCTGGATGAACAAGTGAATGCCTGATAAAGTAGTTATCCACTTTGTTTTCTAAACCTACCAGGTGCAATCCATACATTCAGAAGGACCCGGACAAGGTTTTAAAATTCCATGGGAATCTCCTCTGGTTTAAAAAGACCAAGGGCAAGTGCTGCAGCTGGGTCAGGGCAACCTCCAGTACCAACAGAGGCTGGGGATGAACAGATCAACAGCAGCCCTGCCCAGAAGGATTTGGGGGTGCTGGTGGGTGAGAGTCTGGACATGACCCAGCCATGTGCACTGCCAGCCCAGAAAGCCAAACATGTCCTGGGCTGCATGCAAAGCAGTGTGGGCAGCAGGGAAGGGAGAGGATTCTGCCCCTCTGCTCTGCTCTGGTGAGACTCACCTGGAACACTGCATCAGCTCTGGGATTCCAGCACAGGAAGGATATGGACCTGTTAGAGTGAATCCAGGAGAGGCAACGAAGATGATTGGGGGATGGAGGACCTCTCCTGTGAGGAAAGGTTAGCAGAATTGGGCATGTTGAGCCTGGAAAAGAGAAGTACCTAAAGGGAGCCTACAAGAAAAATGGATAGAGATTATTACAAGAACATGTAGTGACAGAAAAAGGGGTAATGCTTTGAACGGAGAGTCAGTTTCCAGTAGACATTAAGAAGAAAATCTTTGCTGTGAAGGTGGTGAAGCACTGAAATAGATTGCCCAGAGAAACTGTGGATGTCCCATCCCTTGAAGTGTTCAGGTTCAGATTGGATGGGGCTCTGAGCAACCTGCCCTAGTGAAAGCTGTACTTGCCCATAGCAGGGGGATTGGAGCTAGATGATTTTTAAGGTCCCTTCCAGCCCAGGACATTCTTTAATTCTCTATGATTCTGTGATTTGCAGGGTTGATTTTGGCACAAAAAAAATGAATGTGTATCACCTCCTGAGAGGGCAATGCCATCTCTAGATACCTTTTTTGCTCAGGAGCTTAGCAATTACCAAGCATTTTTCAGTATGTTGTTTTTTAATTCGTTACACACCCAAAAGCTTCCCAAGATCTACTCAATTTGCTCATAACAAGATTTGTAACATATACCTGTAATTTTTTAATGTCTGGCATAATAAGTATGGCTGTCCTCATGAAAATGCAACTTTTAAATGGCAGGAAAAATTAAAATTAGTGCAAAGTTTCCTTGCAATTGTTGAAGTGCAGAAATGTCATGGTTTAACCCAGCCCCATGCAGCCACTTGCTCACTCCCAGACCAGCAAGACTAGAGACAGAATTGGAAGCGTAAAAGGTGGAAAACTAGTGGATTGAGATGAAGGAAATTTAATAGGTATAGGAAAAGCCATGCATGTAAACAAATAAAAATAAGGAATTTATCCACCTCTTCCCATGTGAAAGTGTTCAGCCATCTCCAGGAGAGCAGGGACCCATTACTTGCAGCAGCGTAACAGTGTCATGGGAAGACAAACTACATCACAAGAAGTGTCCTCCCCTTCCTGCTTCTTTCCCCCACTTTATATCCTGAGCATGATGTCACATGGTCTGGAATATCCTTTGGTTAATTGGGGTCACCTGTCCTGGCTGTGTCTCCTCCCAGCCTCCCATGCACCCCCAACTTTCTTGCCGTCCTGGCAGTGCAAAGAAGCAGAAAAGGTCTTGGCACTGTGCAAGCCCTGCTTAGCAATAACAAAAACATCTCTGTGTTATCAACCCTGTGTTGATAACCAAAACACAGATCCACACCAGCCATTGGGGAGAAAATTAATGCTCAGCTGAAACCAGCACACGATGTTCCAATAAAGTAAGTTCTGTCTTGAACATGAGGATTAGAACTTAAAAGGGACATGCTTTCTCTCTTGTCATGCTGCCTGACAACAAAGCCCATTCAAATTGTTCTCTCTGCTTCTGAAAAATTAATTTGTCTATGCCACAATTTATGTCAGTTAGAGGCAGACAGAAAATATGAGTATGTTATGTTTACTTCCCTTTCTGGGTTGTTTTTCAAAGCATGGGATTGAAATTGCATACTCAAAGATGTGCGTGCACACCTAACAGAACTGTCTAGGGTGGAAAGGAAATGCCGGCCAGTTAAGAGGACATGCAGAAAAAAACTCTTAACA
This sequence comes from Grantiella picta, assembly GCA_013397955.1. NCBI lineage: Eukaryota > Metazoa > Chordata > Aves > Passeriformes > Meliphagidae > Grantiella > Grantiella picta. The sequence continues at coordinate 1,858,294 of VZRM01005894.1, read as the reverse complement.
CTCCAATCTGCTGCCTTCTCTACAGTTGTCTGAATTTTTGTTGCTATTATCACTGTTTAATTTTTTGTATGATAAGAACCTGAGCCAGAATACTGCTGTGCCAGCCACTGTATATGCACAGGCATGCACAGACCTATAATGTGCATGCACAAAACCATGCATGGCTCTTCTGTCTCTAGAGAGTCTCCAGTTTAGGCGACTGCATGCATAGTCATTTAATTATTCTCTTTATCCAATTCAGTAGTCACATTCATTTTTAAAGGAGAGATGAAAAATCTCAGATTTTGATCAGAAAAACTGTTAATTTTCAGGGAATCAGTCTGGATATAACAACCTGAAGCTTCACTGCTGCAACAGGTATGTAGCTCTCCACACAGAAAATACAGGAGCAGCCTAGAATAGTCTTCTTCCTTCATAGATGAGCTCTTTCTGACTTTAAGGATATCAATGCACCAATGAAACAGATCACCAGATTGACCCAATTGCACCCCTCACTCCATCCTATCCAGTCATCTGCCCAGGTACCATTTAACAATAGCTATACCCTCATCTAACAACACAGCCAGCAATAATTATTGCTTGGCTTTCCACATGGAAGGTTGCTAATTTTAAGAGAACGCTATTGTGGAAAGCAGAAGATCACTGCAGCTGCTCAGTGGAAAAGTCTGAACCTTCTGACTCTGTGACTAATTTTTCCAGCCTGAAGGAATTCAGCCCATTAATAGCTTCACCCCCTTCTGATTCAGTTTCCACAGAAGCTTCTCATCCTCTTCTCCATCGATGCCAGAATCTGTTTTCAGGAGTGTGAAAAGAGCAATCATCAGTAACTGTCAGTCCTGTGGGATTATCTCTGCCTCTGAGTCACCCTCCCTGCCCACAGCCTGTTGTCATGGAAATCAGTGTTCTGTTGTGCTGAAGGAATTGTCTCGCTACTGACCTATCATTTGAATCTGCAATTTCCCACCCTTGGGGAATGCTGTTCGCTCTCACCTCCATGTCCTGGGCATTCAAACTCTTTGTCATGACCCCGGAGTCATTCCTGCTTTTTACTTTGTTATTCTGCCATATCAAAGAGATGTCTCCAAAGAAGAACAGATAACATTTTAAACAGGCACAGAGCAGAAGCTCTGTGAACACTGACTGAACTTATGAGGCACAAGGCATACTGATAATGAGCAAGAAATACATACATATTATTAAAAGGAAAGCCCAATGGGCTCTATCCCACCTTTGGAAATAGCAGACCTTATCTTTATTCAATTTTATTCCTAAGTAGCCTGACATCATGCATAGTAAATCTACTAGATAGCTACATTAAAAAAATAATAAAATGAGATATCCAGGTTTTACAAGAAGTGATTCTTGTCAACCTGTTCTAAAGCAGCTGTTACTGTCACATAATAAAACAGTGCATGAGATAGTCCTCACATCCCACAGACTTCTAAATTTCTGATCCAAGCAATGATAATCCTGCCAAGTCCTAAGCAGTTCTTAGAAGGTTTCAAGGGGGGGAAAAAAAGCAAGTTTTGCTAAAGTTTAAGAGGAATGCTTATTTCTGCAAATAATTTACAAATGGGGAAATTACAGCCCACTGTCCTGACCCAACAGCAGAAGGCACCAGAGGGGTGGCATTTCCTGACCTGGCTTGTGGCATTGCCTGACACAGACCATTCAGAGAGTCCCCAAAATCCCAGTATTCTCACTGTCCTTGGTTTTCTCTTTCTTGCTCCCCTAGATTCTGTAACATAATTATACCATCTGCTTTTCCTTAAACCTGGGGTGGCATTTGTTAACTTGCTGGCAGCAATTTTCACATCTTTGGAATTTCCACTTCCGTGGTATTAAGGGGAATAATTTGCACCCTACAGAGTTTCAGCTTTTTTTCAAACTGTTTAGACTACAGTTGTGGTTGAAATTCAAGCCAGATAACTGCTGAGTCTCAGGTGTGGAGTTAATGATGTTAAAATACAGCTGAATATTTTGGTAACCAGATCTAAAAGAGGATTAAGAACTTTTCAAGAGATCAGGAAATATGAAAATATTCCAATACCATGTCAGTTTAATGAGATTAACTGTTCTCAGGAAATTTTTGCCATTGCAAGAAAGCAACAGGTCCTGTTGCTCATAATGTAATCAGAAAGGGTGGGGGAGGGGGCGGGGCAGGGGGCTATGACCCAAAAATTATTCAATGATGAAAAAAATCATAGCTACCTATGTAATGACCCCACCAACATCCAAAGGTTATTGTCAACAAAACTATAATTTCAGTTTGTCATTTACAACTTGTCTCTTTCCTCTGTTTAGCTGAAATATTTTGGGAAAATACAACAAAATTCTCTCAATTAAGCAATTTAATTCCCAATTCTGCCAATGGTTAACATAACTGAATAAAAATTAGACATTTCTCTTAAAGCCCTGTAAAAGTACTGACAGTTTAGCCTTAATGTTTCCATTACTTAGGTAAAAATCATGGCAAAAAGTCTCACAAAGAGCGTAATTAACTGTACCATCTAGAATAAAGGATTTCACTTTAGCACAGGAAAGTGATAATGATTTATCTTTTTAAACTTTCCATTTAAAAAAAGGGGGAAAAATGTTAAAACTAAAGTCATTACTGCTGCAGAAGGGAGGCCTTAGAGCACTTTCTGTTGCCTGAAGGGAGCCTACAAGAGACATAGAGAGGGACTTTTCACAAAGGCGTGGGCAAGGGGGAAGGGCCTTAAATTGAGGTGGGCAGGTTTAGATTAGATATTGTGAAGAATTTCTTCAGTGTGACGGTGGTGAGGCACTGGCACAGGTTTCCAGAGAAGCTGTGGCTGCCCCATCCCTGGAAGTGTTTAAAGCCAAGTTTGATGGGGCTCTGAGAAACCTGGTCTAGTGAAAGGTGCCCCTGCCTATCGCAGGGAAGTGAAACTAGATGGTTATTAAGGTCCCTTCCAACCCAAAACATTTTATGATTCTATTAAAAAAACAAACAAACTAGCAAATAAAAACCTAGAATACACAAAACAGACAAACAAAAAAAATCACACTCGCCAAAAAAAAAACAACCCAAAGAAAAAACAAACAAAATAACTAAAACTCAGCAATTATATGTTATCCAGCAGGAATTTCTTTTCAGATAATGAGTAAAGAAATTCTATGACCCTCAAAACTCACCATTTGATTTTACAATGAGGTACCACATCTCAATCAAATTGAAATCAAATTGAAATCACAGAAATCAAATTTCTTTGATTTTTTGCAGTGGGGATCCAGTTTTAACGTATTGGAAACTTGCATATGCAACTTTGGGCCCACTTATGAATTAATTGAAAAAAACTCCAGCAAATAATTTCTGTGTGAGACTCCACCACTTCTCATTTGAGAAGATACTGCCATTCTCATTACTAGCTTTCATTGCTAAATGTACATAAGCTGTCAAACAAATTCGGGATGTACACTGTGGCTTATTTTTAGGTTGAGCAATTTTAATGTAAAAGTCGTTGAGTAGCTCCTGTGCTGAGGAAGAAAGATAGTGTTTATATATTGATAAGAGAAACAAGGTAAAATCAAAAATTGGAATTGACACATTTGGGATTACTGTTTCTCATGAGAAGACTAGAAATGAAACTTAAAAAGGGCTTCCATCTATATGGATCAAATGTAACCTTTCTGAAAAGGTTGCTGAAGTATTGAGATGTTTAATTCATATCCTTGGATGCTGCTTTACATCAGTTTATTTTTATGCTCAGCTCTAAAGGAGTGAAGATGTCAAGTTACCTGAAAAATAATAATTGGAGTCATCGAGTAGGGTTAGTACAGCTTTGGAAAGTTTTAAGCTCCTGAACAATTATAGGGATACCTTTTGATTAATGAATTCTTTTACCAATACTTTGAAGGGCAGAGTTACCTATGAGTCACCCTCCGTTTCTAAAATATTTACAAGTGCCTTATTATATGGTGTAAACTATCAGTGCCATATTACTTTAGATGTATATTGGATGAGTTACAGTCCTTTTAATTTCATTTAGACCATGTCCTGAAAACACCCTTCACATCTTCCTATTATTGAAATTATGACATTTATCTAAAATAATCTCTCATTGTATACTGGAAAGTGTTTATTGTGCACAAACAGCAATTTGCCAGACTACTTTCAAAAAATGTAAACATCACTGAAGGAAATATTCAAAACACAAAGGCTGAAGAACAGTGTTCATTTTCCATAATACAAGCATTTAATAAAGATAAGTGTTTGCATCATATTTAAGTTACTTTTGTGAGTGCTTTTAAATAGAATTGTTTCTGTAATAATAGATGTTGTAGTGGTTAAAAAAAAAAAAAAGTTTGCATTGCAAATGTAACAGATAGTTGGTTTATGAGAAGTCATTAACGCATAACTCATCCTGAGAAAGGAGTCTGGGGAGGACAGAGTGGAGAGAGGGAGAGAAGGAGGTGGGAAGCAGAAATGAGGTGCAGCTAGAGGCAGAGTAATAAAACTTTTCTAAACATCTTATGAGTTATAAATTATGGGTAATTTTTTCCTAATTAACCATAATACAGCCAATATCTATATTTAACCCAAGACAAACTGTGGAATTAATCAGTTTTCCAGATGAAAGACTGCTCTGTTGCTTGCGAAGCAGTACATTTTAGAGTATGTAACAGCTGAAACTCTGGAGCAGAAGAAGAAATCCCAGGGGATGATCACAGAAAATGAAGAATTGAGAGATCTGGAGAATATCAATGGAAGAGGACAGAGCAAGGAAAGACTTTGCTGTCAATTCTGTTGGTGGAATTAGCAGGGTAACACCCCTGGCAGTAAAAAGTGAAGGAAATCCTATGAGAAGGAAAAACAAGAATGGAGATCTGAAGGGAGGCATGCAGAAAGCAGGACCTCATTGTGGCAAGAAGGTCACATTAGTGACCTCAGTGATGACTGCTATAGCTGAAAGTGAAAAGCAGAAATCTGGCTAAAGCAGTTCAGCTGAAAGGTCAGATAAGAGCCTTTTTAAATTACTTTTTTTGTATGCAAAATTACATTTTCATTTTTCATATTTAAAATAATGATTTTATTCAGATAGCTGTAGATTAACCATGAAAATTCAGTGAATAGGAGCTGGAGAGTGTAGATCCATTTGACAAAACAGACAAGTTAGTCTTCTACCTCTTACCTGTGAAATGTCAGTGGCAGACAGAGCTCTTGTCACTTCCTTTAAAATGTTTTTCTCAGGATTTTCCTTGCTGCTCAGATTACTTTTCCTTGGTTACTTTTTTTTTGTTATACTTCCTGTTCTTGTTATTTTTGCAAGTATTCATAGTCTTGCTTTCCCTCTGTCTTGCTTATTTGCTCAATTATATCCAGAACTACTCTTTTATTTCAAACCAGACTTTTATGCGGTATTTTATATTTACTTGTAGGAGTGGGGAAAGGAAAAGAAGAGCAAGAAATGGTCAAAGAAGACGATTTGATCAATTTTTATAATCTTTAAATACTGTGCTTCCTTATTCCTTCAGAAACAAACATGGTATGTGAAGAGAAACCTGGTCTTCAGAGGATCTAGATGTCTGTATTAAAGGAAAACAGCATATCAGAAAGTTGCCACCTATCCAAGTAGACGTGCACTGAGTTTAGAACCCTCTTTGCTCACTTTTTTTTGCCTTCAGCTGCAGGAAGTATTGTGTGTAGCATTAGCAATGGAACCACCATAATTTTATGTACATTGACAGGCTGTGGGATTTTCTCTGTCAGTGTAAAATGTGTATCTTCTTCGCATTTGGCTGAGTTGTACAGTGACTGCTTTGAAGACACCACACTCAGCTTTGGAACTGTAGTTTGATCAGTGGTAAAACAGTGCTAACAAAACACACATCTCTTCCAGAATTACCACACCTGGGGGATGTGAACAGGAATCTTCCTGTCTCTTTGTTGAAGGGATGGGTAATCCAACTTATTTCAAGCATTTAGTTCTTTTCTCACGTGGGTTTGATCTTGAGCTATTGATCAGGTATGAAGACCTCAACTTATTTTGTAAAACAGTATTTCCATTTCTGAGAAAAAAAAAACCAAAACAGATAAAAGTCCTAGTGCAAGACACCTAGCCATCATACATGCATTTGAAAAATGAAGAAATGCTTAAAATCATGGTATCAAATAAGCAAAGTCTTCTTCACAGCTGAAAGACCACACAGATCAATGGGATTTCTGTTTCCCTGTTTAAAGAGAACAAAACAACAACCCAGGTGATAATTAATGGATGTTGGAAAGCCTAGGCTGCTGGTGAAGGCAATCTCTTGTGGTGGCTGTTTTCCGCCCACTACAGCCTAAAGATTGAGCAGATTAAACACACAACTATGGCTATAGTGGCCTGTTAGTCTGAGTATCAGAATGATCCCTTAAGTGGAATGGCTGTGAGTGGTTCAGAAAGAGAATTATCCAGGGATACTTACTACCTGGGATGGTCTTCAGCACTGCTATTGAGGGAACACCTCAGGCATTTGCAAAGGGTAGGATTCCTGCATGGCAAGTGAAAACGATCTAGATCAGCTCTCCACTGGTACTTCTGTGATCTGCTGCATTTCCTGTTGCTCTTGTTTCTCCCACTACATTTGCCCTGCACATATCATTCCTGTAATACAAATAATCTGATAATACAAAAATGTTTCAAGGAAGGATTAGAGACAGTTGTTAAATGTTGAGCAATAACAAAGGAGGACAGTTATAATTTTTTTTGTTTTCTTTCTACCCTATTAACTTCCCTTTCTTGCATGTATTAATTTCAGCCAAAAGCTGAAATTAATATTGTCAAACCAGATAGTACATGGACTACTCAGTGCTCACACTGAGTTTCTTCACTCCTCCCTGTTTTCTCCTCACCCAAGATTTTGTTGTGAGGTAGGAATACTTCATTCATCCACTCCACTGGGCTTTCTAAAGGTAGTCAGATCCAATCCTCTAGAATAAAAATAGTACTTTAAAATTGATTTAATGACAGCTCCAAGTTTTTTCTGTGTAACAAAGGCAATTTATAAAGGTAAAGGTATTCATCACACACCACTAGAATGAAAAATTAGGAAAATTTTAAAAAAAGCCTTCTGCAAACCAAAGCTTTTCTTTTAATGTCTGATGTTAAGCCCAGATAAATTCAAAATCAGCAAGCTCCTGCCATTTTGTTTCAAACTGTGTGCAACCTAACGCCATTAGTTTATAGTATTGAAATCATAGGGTATGACATAAAAAACTCTTCTTTCTTGTATCTCTCCAGCCTCTCTGCTCCAGAATATTTTTGTGCACAGTACTTCACAGATGCTTTAGGAAAGAAAGTTATGCCTTTGAATGCTATGTTTCTTCATCCTGGATGTGAGTATTGCAACACATAAAACTAGTTCATTTACAAAAAAGAGAGGGGTTACTGTAACTTTTATGTAAGTTCTTGGTATTATATACTTAGGTTATATATACATAATATACATTAATATAGCAGTAGAAAAAATACAGATTAAATTTGTGTTTAAGCAAAACATGCTTCATAGGTTATGGCCCTATGCTTAAATTATTTTAGACCCAGTTTGAAAAGTAGACAGAAGTTACAATTAAATGAGAAGTCTATGTGATTACTATGTAATTTTGCTTGGTTTCACAGCTTTAAAAGTCTGTCATCAGTTTGATTCTCTCAAGGTGAAGTGAATTATTCTCTCTGGTGTAGACAATTTCCCTCTGCACGATGAAAAAATGGGTTTTTTGTGAAGAAGGACAGGAACATCAACAAATATCAAGAGGAAATCTAGTCTTTTGTTTACTTTTGTTGAAAGTCTAAAGAGAGGTAAACTGCTAGTAAATAAACCTTGCATTTCTGCTTCATGGGCCCTGTCCCTGACAGTGAGAGAATAAAAATTACCTATAAGCCACAATTTCCTTCAAACAGCAGATCAGAATCCTTATTGGAACAGTAGCATTATCTTTGAAGCAATTTTATATCTCTGTTTCAAGGTATATTTCCTGATGATAACTGTCTCTCAACAGGCTTCTCACTACAGATTGAAAGAAACACATCTTCAACACCCTTGCTGTATACAACTTGTTCTGACCTGAAGAGAGTTTCATTCTTGAAGGATTTACAAGATGAGAAGGTTTTATTTGCATATTAAATCCTTCCAACCATATCAAATTGAATTTACTACTCATTGGCTTTACGAAAAGGTAATCTTAAATGTGTCTGATGTATGCAAACCAACTAAGCATTTGAGATTTGTTGAGTCTTAGGTTCTTCTTCAAATGTTTTCTTGCACAATGACTTTGTCTGCCAGCCTTGCTGGCTTCACTTACCCTTGATACTGTTGCCTTCAGTTTCCTACCAAGATGATTAATTTGTCACTGTATTTATATATTTCAAGACATCATCTTTTGACAGTGAGGTGAAATATTTCTGAACAAAATCTCTGTAGATAACTCTCAAAATTTTTGGTCAAGTAAGTATTTGATGGTATGGAAACTAAATAAAATTTAATTGTTTTGTTTTTTCTTTTCTTGCTTTTCTTGGTGTCTTTTTAGTGGGGGAAGTGTTTTTGTTTTTGGCGAGACTGGCGTATTTTTTCAGCGAGTAGCATCAGATTTATCACTGTAATCTCTGCAGCAAAAAATAAAGAAAAGTTTTCCTTTTTTGTTTTTTTTCGACAGAAACTTGAGCTGTTAATACCTACCCTATATACTGGCTATAAAACCTATTGGAAAAACGTTTGCAACCATATTGTCTGCTAGGCTGCCATCCTGGGCCAACCTCCATAGCACAGAATCACAGAGTGGGTAAGGTTGGAAGACATCACAGTGGGTCATCTGGTCAAACCTCCCTGTTCAAGCTGCATCACCTTAGAGCACATGGCACAGGATTGTGTCTGGATATTTCTTGAATATCTCCAGTGAGAGACACTCCACACACTCTCTGAGCAGCCTGTTCCAGTGCTTGATCATTCATACAGTAAAGTTCTTCCCCATGTTCAGGTGAAATTTCCTGTGCACCACTTTCTTGTCCTGTTTCCTGGCACCACTGAGCAGAGCCTGGGTCCATCCTCTGACACTCTTCCTTCAGAGGTCTCTTATCTTATAGATATCAAAGAGGTCTCCTCTCAGTTTTCTCAAGTCTGAACAGGCCGAGTTCCCTCAGCCATTTTTCATACGAGAGATGTTCCAGCCCTTTATTTATCTTCATTGTTCTCCACTGGACCTGCTCCAGGAGCTCCCTATCTCTCTCATACTGAGGAGCCCAGAGCTGGACACAGCACTCCAGATGTGCCTCACCAGGGCTGAGCAGAGGGACAGGATCACCTCCCTCGACCTGCTGGCAATGCTCTTCCTATTTCCCAGGATCCCATTGACCTTCTTGGCCCCCAGGACACACTGCTGGCTCATGGACAGCTTGTTGTCCAGTAGGATCCCAGGTCCTTCTCCTCAGAGCTGCTTTCCAGCAGGTCACTCCCAGCCTGTGCTGCTGCCTGGGGTTGTTCCTCCCCAGGTGCAGGATACTGCACTGGCCTTTGTTGCATTTCAGAGGGTTCATCTCTGCTGATTCCAGCCTCTTAAGGCCTTTCTGAAGGGCTGCACAGCCCTCTGGAGTATCAGCCACTCCTTTGGACTCTTCACTGTCATCAGGGAACTTGCTGAGGAGGCATCTGCTCCTTCATCTAAGTCACTGGTGAGCAAATAAAGTAACATTTGGCCCAGTATGGAAACCTGGGGGACAGTACTAGGGACAGGCCTCCAACTAGACTGTCTGCCACTGAATATGACTCTCTGAGACCTGATGTTCATCCAGTTTTCAAATACACCTCACTGTCCACTCATCCAGTCCAAACTTCCCAAGTGTGTCTATGAGGATGCTGGGTGAGACAGTGTTGAAAGCCTTGTTGAGGTCAAGGTAGAGGACATTCGCTGCTCTCCCCTCATCCATCTAGGCCGTTGTTTCATTGTAGAAGGCAATCAGATCAGTCAAGAATGATTTATTTTGGTGAATCTATGCTGACTGCTTCTGATCACATTCCTGTCATCCATCTGGATATCAATGACCTCCAAAGTGAAGTGCTTCATCACCTTTCCAGGAATGTAGGTGAGGCTGACTGGATGGGAGTCCCCTGGGTCCTTCTTCTTGCCCTGGTAGAAGGCTAGAGTGACATTTGGGTTTTTTTCAGTCCTCAGGTACCTCTCTGGATCACCACAACCTTTCAAATATGATCATGAGCAGCATCTCAGCACTCCTGGATGCATCCATCAGGGCCCATGGATTTTTAGGTATCAAGTTTGCCTAAGTGTTCTCTCAAGGTGAACACAACTCCCTCTGACAAAGGGAAAGTGTCCCTTCTAAAATGCTTTTACGCTGATCTCCTGAGTCAGAGATTACTGAGGGCTGATCCTGTTCTTGAAGACCGATCCAAAGAAGGTGTTTGGTAACTCTGCCTTCTCTGTGTCCTGTTTACAGGGTCCCCTCTTCATTTAGTAGCAGACCCACACCAATACCATCATACTAACCACTGTGGAAAGACAAAAACTTACATGATGAAAACTGACCTGCTTATGACAATTTGTCCAGATTAAAACTAAGTAAGTGATAGTATTTTTCTGTTGAAGCCATATGAGCCATTGGAGACCCATAAGCTCCCAGTGCTCCTAGAAGGGAATGCTGCTGCTGGCTGTACACTGTGATGTTGCTCCATAAACATTTCTACATCTCAACAGCAGTTTCGTATCAGTCCTCTCACATATAGCAGGAATGCTGATTATTTTATTTTTCCCGAGAGGTGGAATCCTCTGGCCTCTCGCCATCATTCACTCTTCTTTAGACATACACTACTCTGCTCTGCAGGCTGAGGATGAAATGGACAGGCTTCTCCAGAGGTCCTTACCTCATAGGTGAGTGCTAAATCAAAAATGTAGCCATTGTTTTGCAATGAAGAATTAGCAAGGGAGCATATATTTAATGCATAAAACTGTAAATCTAAACACAGATGGGAAATGGGACTTTCAAGAATGTTTCTCACAAACTATCAGAAGGTGGTTGAATAGCCCCTTATCCTGTAGTCACTTGAGCAGTGGATCTGTTTTACTTAAAATTTGATGGAATTAGATGAATGCACTTTGGTTAATTTCCATCAAAATAACATGCACAGGCCAAAAGCAAATGCAAATCAACTCCCCACCTGCACTCCTTCATTATGATTTTTATCATTTGAGATACTAGTTCATTTTCTTACAAAAATCTATTTTAAATTACTTTAGACAGACTCATGAGCCCAGGAGAATTTTTGTCATATAACATTTTCAATTAATTATTATCTCTACTGCTCCTCAGCAGGCTTTGTCAGGAGAGGATGGTGGTTAGCCTTTGTCTGTCACACAGTCAACACACACAACATGAGCACAAAGTGCTTTCCAAAGCACTGTATGTTATTTGCACAGCAGAAATGTTACCGTCATAGATAGATAAACATGAAATAAGAAAAAAGATGACAGGTCAAGCCAACCCTCCACAGTCTGTGAATTTCACAGACTCACTCATAGCAGCCTGTGTTTACTACTCTTTCCAGGATGCTGCAGTGCAGCTACATTAGGACCTCAAATCTTAACCTTTGCAGATGGAATAGTAATTTCCAGTCTTTCTAAAAGGCATCTATCCCTTTTCAGCTCTACAACTCCCAGTTCATATCTGTCCTGTTAAAGGTCAGTGCAATAGTTTGTACTTTTTCTCATCAACAAGTTTGTAACTTGAATATCCAGTATAGAATATTTAGCACCCCACTGCTGACTACCAAATCACAGGCATTGAAAAGAAAACTCAAATATTTTTGACTGAAGAGTAGCAAATTAATTAAAGAAATTATGATCTGCTTTTAGACATTGCTGAGCTGAAGAAGAAACTAAATTATAACAGAAATAATTTTGAAAGAATTACTATGACATTTACAGGATAACTTTTTTTCTGACCACAAGAAATAGGAATATGTAAAGTCATTCACAAATTATTTATAAGCTTATCCTCCAGTGAATCTGCATCAAAACACATGTTACCAATGCAGAACCAGAATACAAGAATATAAAAACATGGGTATTAAGAAACCACTGTCTAAATAAATCAAAAAACCCCAAATAATTTAAGCACCAAAATTATTGGGGTTTTTTAAAATTCCATAAAGGTGACCACAGAATCACAGAATAGAATACATTGAAAGGGACATCTGGAGGTCATCTGCTTCAAGCACCTCACTCAGACCAGTTCCAGTTAGATTGGCTGTGACCAGTCACATTCTGGATACCTCCAAGAATGAAGAACCTCTGGGCCCCACTTCAAGCATTTTGTCATCCTCATGGAGAAAAGCTTATGTGTGCTTCGTCAGGATTTCCCTTCTTGCGGATTTTGTCTGTTGCCTCTCCTCTTAGCACTATGGACCTTAAAGGAGAGTATCATTCTGTCTTCTCTGCATCCTCCATTACAGACCTGAAAACTGCAATGAGATTTCCCCATTACTCTTCTCGTATCCTGGCTGAACAAACCCAGCTGTCTGTCAGCCCCTCCTCGCATGACAGGTACCTCAGTCTCTTTATCATCTCAGTCACCATTGTGAGACTCACTTCAGTTTTCTCAACGTCGCATTCCCTTGCATCATGGAGCCCAAAATCAAGCACAGCAGACCAAATGTGACTTCACATTCTGGGTTTGCAGTTCATGTTTATGAGCATGTCTCTCTTGTTTTGATATAGGTGAAATGGAGCTTGATAATAAAGGAATTTTTAAGTTAAAAAGTTCTCACTTTCCAAATTTCCATGCACAGCGGTTGTAAATTTTCAATCAATGGGTGCTTACAGGCGCAAGAATCAGTTTGGTTCGCAGAAGTTTCTCTCAGTATTCACGTGTGCCTAAATAAGATCTTTATTTCATGTTCTTAGTGTCATCTTTGTCTCTTGCAGACGGAAATTTTTCTGAGAGCATATTTTGCTTTTAATATCAGTACAAATCATGATTAAAAACGTCTTTTGGGACATTTTGAGTTGATTCCTCTCTAAGAAGTCTGTGCTTTTCATAATCCACTCTTTTGCTGTGGAGTGTTATAGATATAAAAATTAAATTCTGTACCAATCAGGCCTACCCTGTCATAGTGGCACTCTTAAATTAAATCAGAAATTGTGTACCTTTCTTTCTCAGATAATCTATAAAAAATAGAAATAGGAAAGCAGAGAAAGTAATGGGTTGGTTTGGTTCGGGCATTCTTCTTCTGTGCCAAGCACAGATCTAAAAAATAAGGAAGCTACTTTTGAGGATCATCTTTTAGCTCCTTGGCTGTGGATATCTCTAACCCCCAAAAGCTTTCAAAGTCCTATACATGGCATTAGGATGGTGCAATTATATTATAACAAAATAATTTCTAAATTCATTCCCTTTCTTTTTTGCATAGGTGCAGGTAGAATAGGCCCTTGAAAGAAAGGGATGGATGACAAGCATCCTACTGGCAGAAAAGGAGAGGAGAGAAAGAGGTAGTGAAAGACTGGGAAAGAGAGAGCGATTTCTTTTTTCTTCCTTTTTTTTTCTCTCCCCAAAGTAGCCAGAATTATCAAGTTTGCCTGCCATGGGTTTTCTTCCATTCAATTCTAGAATCCTTCTCCTGTCTGGACTTGAGTGCGCCAGACCATTTAATCTTCCTAAAACAAGGACAAACATGTTTGTGCAGAGGCTAATACTTTAATCCTCAGGACTACCTACATGAGCAGTATGGTGTGCCACACTGGTTCTTTCTAGCTATGAAATTTCTGTGTCATTCTATGTTCAGCTCTGTGCACTGCAGTAAGGAGTGTCTAGTGGAGCTCAGAAAGTGGCCTTTTACTTTGTGGATCATGTAAAACATCTGTGTCTCTTTTGGAAGTATTTTACATCTTTAATTTTTCCACATTTATCTGAACATATATATCTTAGAGAAATTTAGGACAATACTTACATGGAGCAGTACCCATATTATTTTCTGTATTCCTTTTTTTCTTAGAATTGCAGATTATGCAACGAAAACTAAAACAAGGAACACAACATCTCTAGTACATAGAATTTAAAAGCAGTTTCTTCCTTCTAATTTTGTGGAGAATTCTCAAAAAAAGATCTGTGATACAGCAGTAACATTAGAAATGGTTTTTAAACAGGGAAATTAAGGCTATAGGTACTGCATCATGAAGCCAAAGAGTACATAAAGAGTACATAACTAACTTGAGATACACATAAGTCTCTATCTGACTTTTGATAGTGTCTGCATATGTAATTTTGGGAATAAATGGAGATAGTATAGTTCTTTAGGCATTGATCTTCATCATTCGGTAAAAATCTTTACAATTTTTTTTAATCAATGAATTAATATAATATAGAATATCAACTATAATTATAAGGTACTCAAACAGTGTTACAGTTCAGCTAGATCAGATCAATTACTTTTCAGTGAAGCCAGGCGAGTATTTTCAAAAGCCCTACAGTTCTACTTCTGAAGTAATTTCTGAACTTGGAAGTTCAAATCTCACTGAAATGTAACACAACTCCTATTCATTCCAGGAGCCTTTGAAGGTTTGCTTATTAAGCTTCCAAAGCTCAAATCTTCAGAGATACCCAAGTGCTGTTGTCTCATAAGTTTCAGTGGGAGATTGCTAGTCATTCAAAGGCTTTTAAGCAGAATGGTAGTATGTCTTTGCTGAAAATTGGACTGAGACTGCATTGAAAATGTACATAGGTCCCAACTAGAAAGTTTCCCAAAGCGGTGTGAAACGAAATAGTAAGAAAAACAAACTATTCTGAAAAGAAGTAACTTAGCATTGGCTGACACATAGAGAAGCAGATAGTTTTTGTCTTGTAATGCAGACTTCTGTCCTAGCTGAGTTGTGTCAGGACAATTTCAGTCAAAGCTCCGCATTGAATTTAGTTACACCTTCTACAAACAACACAAAGGAAAAAACTTAAATCATTTACATTAACAACTGATATAGCTAAAAATCCCCTAGCTGAGGAAGATGTGGAGTTTTTAATCATGACTGAGTCTCTCTGGGGTGGAGTTGATTTCCTTCTTATCACCTCATATGGTGTTATATCCTGTGCTCATGGCCACTCATGGCCACATACCAGCACTGGTAACACACGCCTGCTCTCTAAAGCACCTTAGAGTGCCAAGTCTTCCTCTGTTTCCCACTCTCTCTCCCCCTCCTGGCAAGTAGACTGTGCAAGTAGAGGGTGGTAGAGGATGTAGTACAGCTGATCCCAAGTGACCAAAGCATATCTCCTAATTATATATAACATCATGCTCAGCAATTAAACTGGAGGGACATTTTCCAGTGTCACGCTTGTCCAGGGACTGATTGAACACCAGGCAGCTAGTGGGGTGAGATTGCTCTCGCATCACTTGAATTTTGTTTTACTTCGTTTGCTTTCTTCCCTCCACCTACTGAGCTGTCTTTATCTCAATCACAAGTGTTCTTCAGCCCTTCTGAACCTCTCCCCTGTCCTGCTGTAGGAAGTGAGAGAACAGCTGTGTGGGCCCAAGCTGCCTACTGGGGTTAGCCCATGACAAACCAGCTGATACTTTATGTTCAAAAGTGCCACCTCCCAAAGAACATTTCAGCATGACTGCCACAGCTCGCATCATGACTCATTGTAACTTGCACTCTTCATCACAGTTTTAACTGATGGGCCATGTGTGGGCACCACTCTGCATTTCCAAAAACGTGGAGAGCTAAGAAAATTCTCTGATTTAATTGCACTGTTCCTGTTCACAAAAGCCTCATTCACACTGCTGTAAAGAGCAAAGACTTTGTCATTCTCAAAGAGCTCAGTTCAGTGGAATTCCATAGGACATTATTTCCTGTCACTCCCAAAATAAGAGGAAATAAATGGAAGGGACAAAATAGATACTCTAGTAAAGAGTATTTTTTTCATTTTGGTATTAGAGATTAGGCCCTTTCCTTCTTGCAATATCTCTGTTTTCTTTGACTATTTGACATTGCTGGAATTTCAAAGAGAAGTAAGTAACTTTGGAAGATGGAGCAGGTTCTGACTCTTTTTAGTTTAGTAGTCACAGCATGGAAGCACTTCAGTTCATCTATTTTCCCCTCTTTCAATTCATAGACGAATATAAATCAAAATGACAGAAATAAACACTGTTGCGATAATTTCTCTGTGATTATCAAATCATGGAATCATTAAGGCTGGAAAAGACCTCTAGGATCATGGGGTCTAGTCATTAACCTAACACTGCCAGGTCCAGTACCAAACCATGTCTCTAAGCATGCCATCTACTTTCCAGGAATGGAAATTCCACTACTTCTGTGGGCAACCTGCTCAAATGTTTGACCACCCTTTCCATAAGGAAATTTTTCTTGATATGTAATCTAAACCTTCTCTGGTGCAACCTGAAGCCATTTCCTCTCGTCACGTATCACCTGGGAGAAGAGGCTGACCCCCCCCCCCCCCCCCCCCCCCCCCCCCACCCC
>VZRM01005894.1:1805816-1831567 GCA_013397955.1 Grantiella picta | reverse complement strand
AGGCACAAAATCATTAAGTGAATAATAAATTGTCTTCAGCAGGCAAATCTTAGTAAATCATTATCCAATCTCTGGCCTTCTAAATCAGTTCAAAAATTATTATTATCCAGCTTCTAATGCTCTTAAATTAATAAATTCTAGCTCACTCTAAATCACATGGACCTGTTAGAGTGAGACCTGAGGAGGCCACCAAATTGATCAGAGGGATGGAGCATCTTTCCTGTGAGGAAAGGATGAGAGAATTGGGATTGTTGAGCCTGGAAAAGAGAAGTCTTTAAAGTGACCTAAGTGCAAATTTCCTTCTGAAGGGAGCCTACAAAAAGGCAGAGACCTTTTACTAGAACATGTAGTGACATGACAAGGAGGGATAGCTCCAAACTCTCAAAGAGTGTAGATTTTCAGTAGATATTAGGAAGAAATTCTTTACTGTGAGGGTGGAGAGCTACTGTAAGAGGTTGCCCAGAGAAGTTGCGGATTCCATATCCCTGGAAGCAATCAAGATCAGTCTGGATGGGGCTGTGAAAAACCTGGACTAGTAGAAGGTATCCTACCCATGGCAAGGAGGTTGGAGCAAGGTGATCTTTAAGTCTATTTCAACCCAAATAATTTTATGATTCTATAATTCTACAATTTTACGAATAATTGTGCCATTTGGAAACATGAGTGGTTGAACCAATCACCAATAATCATAATCATGTATTTCAAACACTTAATGGTGTTATTTTACTTTTTGTATTTGATAATTCACAGAAATTTAAATTTAATAAACAACTAAATTTGCATATATTCAGGCTACTAAAAATCTTCATATAGAGCATTTTCATTCATTTAAAAATCTTCCAGATATCTGTAGTACTTTAAGGTAGACTGCAATAGAAATCAATAAATAGATAGCTAAATAAAATTAAACTTTTGTTGTCTATTACATGCTAAAGTACAGTTATTTATGTATAATATTCAGTGGTTTTCCCTTCTGTCTCTGAATAGACTATGTGTTGTTCTCCTGACATATGCAAATTATTGTTTCTATCTGGTTTATTGCCTTAAGGGACTGCTTGAGAATTTAGTTTATTAAAACAAGGAGGAATAAAAATACAGCAGTTTACTGGAAATACTATCTGGAAAAGTGTGAGTCTGTAACTAACTCCTCTTTCAGCATCCAGGCAGCCATTACTTTAAATAAAAAAGGGTGAAAAGAAGTGGCTTATTGGCTAATATTGCCAGCCTTTCAAGCAATTGTTTGAAGCACTCGATGCAAAGTCCTCCTGATTTCAGGTCAGATAACAGGTTATGGAAATGTTATCTCAGTAGTTCCTCAGACACTGAATTTCCTACTTCATAAAAGAGCTAATGCTTTCCTCTCTGACTTAGTCAACAACTGCCTAGGTGTGCACCCTCAGGCTGATCCAATTTAGTTGAGGGCACTTTCGAAAGAAAATCCTAGGAGCCAGGAGGAAGCTGTGACAACCCATGATTGCAAATAGAAACTACACCTTGGGAAGTTCTGCACACTGTTGTTCACCCCAGCACCCTCAATCTGGGCTGTAGCAGCCAAGTGCAGGATCCATTCTGCAGGGGTTGCAGCCAGTATTAATGGATTTCAATTACATCATTCCTTTCCCATTTACTTTGGCAGTTTTGAATCCTGGTGGTTAGATAGAATTGATTAAAAGCTAATGTATGAAAACAGAGCTTGGCAACAAGGAGCAGTTTCTAAGAATTTCCTATTCAATATACTGGCTTTTTTTTTTTGCTTTTTTTTTCCATTTTGTTTTTTTCTTTTCTTTTTGAGGTCCATTGTAAATTATTAAAGCTTATTCTGGATCTACTTGTATAAAGAATTTTGTGAATATTAATTTTAACTTGTAAGACACATAGAATATTCAAATTTCAAGTATTAACATAGAAATTGGTATTTGGTTGGTAAATACAAATATCAAAAAAATGAACTCTCTGTGTGCAGTCAATGATTTTGGTTTTGTTTTTTTTTATTGTTGTTTTAGTATTGGCTATTTTGCCAAATATTCAAACTTGGTTTGCTGTTCCAGTCCTGGTCTGAGCTAAGCTTCA
Source organism: Grantiella picta (assembly GCA_013397955.1). Classification (NCBI taxonomy): domain Eukaryota; kingdom Metazoa; phylum Chordata; class Aves; order Passeriformes; family Meliphagidae; genus Grantiella; species Grantiella picta. The sequence continues at coordinate 1,829,497 of VZRM01005894.1, read as the reverse complement.
TACTAGACTGAGAAGTAAGGCATACCTGAGCACCAGTATCTTGCTACATATATTAGGGATTTAACTGTGACAACTGCTGCTGAGAAAAAGTACTTCTCTGCTAACTGGTTCAGTACTAGACAAAAGAATATAGAAAACAAATAAAGCTTCTTCAATCTGCAAAGAAAGTTTGCCATATCAAACTGAGGATAAAATGCTTGCAATTTTATTTTTTATCTGAGGTAGCTCCAAAATGAGAAAACCTGATGTATCCCATGAGGAGCATTTCTTTATATAATATTACAAAGTTGTATGTTACCATGCTTTAACATATATCCTTTACTGTCTTAGATAGGATGTAAAGAACAGGTGATGTAAAAATAGACAGGAAAATGAAACATCATCCCAACCGGGTCCATGCAAAAGATGCTCTATCTTTTAAGACAATTCTGCTGCAGAAAGGCAGTTGAATCCTTCTGGGTTTTTTGGAAATGGGATTTTTTTTAAGAAAGCGAGATTTTAATGTAAAAATTAAGATAATGTAGGAAGCTAAAGGAGCTTCGGCTTTCCTCAGCCTCTACATATGAGTATGTGGTCTGGCAGGTAAATGATACAATCTTTAGGCTCTGCTAACTTGACCTGGGAGATGAGGACAAGGAAGATCACAATGCCCTCCTTGCTCACACAGCAGAGTTTTTCCAAAAGGAAACAAAGGAGCAAAAGACACAGGAAAAGGAAAATAATAGCATACATTCTGACAAAAAGACAGCACAGTTTTGCCTCGTCTAACCAGATGTGCTTTGAGCAGGAGCTAAGGCCAAATGTGGTGCAGTGGTACTTTCCAACTTAAAACTATTCTGTGGTTCTGTGGCTATTAGGAGGAGTGTCTTGCTCCTGTAAACAAGAGTGAAAGTTAAGAAAATTTGTGGGCATGTTAGATCTGTGCTAAAACTTCAAAGCCATTCCAAAAGTAGCTTTACAAATATTCGTGTGTCACCTGCTGTCACATTTCCTGCTAAATTGTCTTATTCGTCTCTATCTTATGCAGGTTGCTGCATGGAGTTGCTGTGCTACTGTGCCACATTCCTGAAATATCAACAAATTTTTTTCCCTATTTTTAAGTTGGAGATCTTTGGCTTTCTGGAGAGGACTATATAAAGTCCCTCTTCACAGAGGTCTCTGTAAGGCACTGTGAAATGCAACAATCCTGTCAAAGTGCCCTGCAGCATGAAACACACCAAGCAGATGCAGTCACAGAGTTCTACTAAGTCAGTGTCAAAACACAGCTCTACAAAGATTCAAACAAAATTTCAGTGCATATTAAATTTCTCCTTAAGTACATTCAATTTTAAAGATATTCAAATGCACATTTTAACCCTACGGACATTTTTATTATCATCTAATCATAAAAAAACCACATGGGAGTCACAACAGTGTTGTTTTTAAAAATGGAACAAAAATATTTTAAAAACTCAAAGATTAACTTTTTTTACTTTGTGCCAAGAATTAATAGCAATAGCCATAATTTTGCTTTTTTTTTTTCTAAAATTAGGTGTGTTTGAAGAAAGCATGCTCTTAAAAATGTAGTGATGAAGTGTATTGTCCCTTGAAGGCTAGAATTGAAACAGGTTAATTTTGTGGTCCATCTGCTCCTGCTAGAAGTCTTTTCTAGAGCTCGACTCTGCTGAAAACATCACTTCAGCACAGAAGAAAGGAAATCCTTCAAAACATTTTCTCAGGCAGTTGCTGCACTCCAGAATAACCTTTCCCCTGAGAAATCTCTTGGAAAATGATGTAGAAGTCAACACTCATTTCTACTCAGTCTAGAGCAGGGATATAAACTCAAGTCTCTGTCTCAGTTGTTTGAGCATGAGAAAGTCAGATAGTCTGGTCTAATTTCATACAGAATGAAGAAGAAAAAAGAAAGTGTAAAGGCAGGGATCGGCAGTGTGGAGTATTCAGGATCTTGCCTCAAAACAGGATTCAGGAATACAAACGGAGTCTGCATTACCTAAGACACGTGGAACCTTCTCAGCCCAGCCATCAGGAGTTGAGGTATTGGACCAAATTTCACCTCTGAGGGGAGGAAAAAATACATGGGTTTGAAGACTTTGGCTTAAAAAAGTAATTCTCTAACCAGCTTTGAGGAGGATAGGAGCTTCCAAGGCCTTTCATCTCTTCTCTGACTCATTTTTGGCTGTGAGTAAAGTATTTCAACCTCCCTGTCTCTTTTCCTCCAGCTGTAAAGTGATAACAGTAATCCCTCCTGGCTCCTGGTGCCTGCAGCGAGAATTAGGTTCACCCATTCCAGCATATAGAGCTACCCAGGTTAACTAAACCAAGATTCAGCTTTATAGCACCAGTATTGAACACAGGCACAGCAGAAGACAATGCAGCAGAAGCTGTATTTGTGTTACGGGCAGGAAGGTGTGAGGAGGAAAGCCCCGGAAGAAGCTTCTGCTGATAGACATCACATGTTGAGATTTCTAATGTGACTGGCACTGCCTGCCAAGAAGGGGCAATCTGACAATCAGCAAGCCTTCCTTTCCTCTTACCAAATGGACACTCTTCCACTGAAGCACTATTCCTCAGTACCAACCACAAGTCACTTTTCTGCCCTGTGAGAGGTACAGGGTCAATGATGTAAACAATGGATCACTAATATGTGCTGTATCACATGCAACATGAGTAGAGGCACATTTTAGACAGCTGTATGTTCTTACAAAATATCTAAGAAATGTCTAGACCCATTCAGCAAAGCTGATTTGCTTAACTGCATTACAGTAGAGTTTTGCCTGTTTATTCCTTGAAATTTGTCCTTTGCAGTAGACTTGATACCACTCAAAAAAAAAAAAAAAAAAAAAAAAAAAAAAAAAAAAAAAGAAAAAAACAAAAAAAAAAGGAAAAAAAGAAAAAAGAAAAAAGGAAAAAAAAGAAAGAAAGAAAAGAAAACAAAATTCTTGTATAAAGTGCCAGTAGCAAGTACACCTCTAGGACCTCCCAGAAATCCTGCAGAAGAATTTTTCAGATAATCAAACAATAATTAACAAAATCCTAGAGCAAACCATAACAGCTTTCTACCTCTCCTTCCTCTTCATAGATACAGTGATCTTGCTGGAGAGCAGGCTAATTTAATATTTCATAGAACAAAATAATGCCTTTTGCAGCAGGCTGTCACCTCAGAAGATAAGGGAATTAACTCTCTTCTCACTTTATATCAGTCTTTTTACTTTCTTCCCCGCAGTAATAGTGCTACCAGTTGCACCTTTTCATCACAACTCCTTGTTCCCTTCATACTGCCTCTTTAGTGATGAATATTTCATGGTTTTTCTAGGCGCAGAAGGGAATGCATTTCAAAAGCAGATAGCAAACCAAGACACAAAGTTTATGTTATCAGCTCCATTTCACATAGGATGTGACTAATGACAATTCGCTCTAATTGTTTGTATGTGTTGTCTTCCTCAAGATTTGCAGAACATTGCACATCACATTTTTAATCAGTTACCATCACCCCTACACGTTCATATAGAAATATATATTCCACTTTTCAAGGGACAGACTGTTTATTAGCTTACTTGAAACAAATTTATATGTGCTTCAGCACAAACATGTGGGTCAGGGAACAGATGCCTTTGGATCTTCAGTACTCTGGACCACTATTCTCCTGTACACCATTTGCACATCACTGCTTCTGATTATAAACATACAGATCCCGTTCCACAAAATCTCAGGACCTTTCTGTCTATTCCGAATAGAAATGTGAGGACAAATTCCTCATCCTAAACAATGTCTTTCCAGACCAACACTGCTCATAATATTGATGTGCCTCAACATGATCAGGATGCTGAAGAAACATAATGCCTACTGGACTTCCTGGGACATGCTCTATCACTCACAGTATCTTACTTGAAAACTCAAAGCCACCACACATCATCTATATCCACTGTTCTGCAAGGAAGGCCTTTCTTTGCTCAGCAGTTTTCATTTAACTTTCCTGAGTCGAATGTTCACATATTAGTCCGTCCACCTAGGAAGAATCAATAATGTGTTTTTCCAGGCTGACCTAGTTATGGGATCACAAAATCTAAGCTGATTGTCTGATGTCAGGAGTCTAAAGGATATCAGAATGCCTCAACTTCTGCATCAGTATCTTCCACAACTGAATGGACAACTAGATTTATATGATCTGCTGCAGCTAGGAAATGCAGTCCACTCAAAAGTTCTGCTTCAGTTCAATCCACTATTCTGCCTCCAAAGCAGCAAAGTAAAAAAGTTTACAGAGCAATAGAGTTTGAAAACATGGATTTGTAAAAGCACTTTTATCCTGCTGTTTTTCTTACTGGTGGTGCACTGGGCATTCACAATCAACCTGCAACTAGTAGATAAAGTGCAGCCATGAACATCCTAGTCTTGCTGCTGCAGCAAGAATGGTGCATGGTACCTTCTGTGCATTGAAGTCTAGCCCCTGAGTCTTGGGGCAGGTGTGCTTTGTAATGCTGAAAATATTGACAAATATGATGGATGTCAATTTTTAAGTTAAAAAAAATGTGAAGTGGGAAGAAATACTTCTCAGTGAAAAATACAAATTCATGACTAGCGTAGAAACTGTGTGATAAATGCAAACAGAACTGCCAGAAACCTCCCACTTCTATTGAAACCCATTCTCCCTAGTCCTCCCTAATTGTTTTTAAGTATTTCATATATTATTTGGTTACTTATCTTTTAATAATTCTGTTAACTAAGTACAGCATAGCAAAATTATCAAGTAGGTTAAACCAATGGTGTTGCTCTAAAAGTTGGTATATACATTTTTTCACAGCACCTGAGATCTCTAACTACTTTTCACTGTCCATTGTTGAAGAAAAACAAGTACTGGTCATATTTTAATATGCAAAAAACTTACACTTTTTCTGTGCACATAAAATGCTCATTAATACTTGAACTTCATATTGATAGAAATTGATAGTTAACTCCATATTTTTGTTACAAATTACCATTGAAAGCTAGAGACTTCATAGCAGTGTAAGAAAATACCATAAAGCAAACCAGCTGGACCATAAACATTGTTGAACAGACTAGTTTATCTGAAGTGAGAGCTGTGAGGAAAACAAAAAAAGAAGACACTTTGAAAAAATCTGTAATTATTTCTCAGTTCAGTTAAAATAAGCTTAAAATGCCATTAGACACAGGTGAAAAAAGAACTGAAGTAGCTCAGAGATGTGCCTAATTCCACTAATGTAATTCAGGAGGCAGTTAGCAATCAGCCCTAGGGAACTGAAGCATTTTTACCCCTATCAAGTGTGGCACAACCTCTGTCCCACTGAGACCTGGTTCCAGTCCACAACACACTTGGGTTTCTTGGGAAGAGGATTTTTTATTCTTCTGACAGATTAGTAAATTCACAGTTTCTCCAGCAGGATGTCCTGGGTAAATGAAGCTCTGTCCCTTGCAATAATGTCTTTATTGAATATAGGTGATACCAACACAATTTTCTGATTTATACACATTTATGTAAACTTACTACCTTTGTTTTTTGAGAAGCTGCTCCTAAGCAAAAGGTGTAAGGTAAAGTGGCTTGATTAGCACAGTTCCCTGTGAAACTCTTACACATTAAAAATTTTAAACCTTGAAAGCTTTTTAAATTTCATACATTGTCTCTAAGCCTACCTAAACTATTAAAAATGTAGGAAAAATATTTAGATAACGTTTGCCATCAGCTGAAAGCCTACAGCCCACTTTCCTCCATCTAAAAACTTATTATTAGATCATTAACTAAGAAAAGTAATTCTGATTTCTTCCATGTATAGAATTTTGCTTCTTATCTGAGTTCAGAACTACCTGAGCCATTGCTATTCAAAGCACTGTCATCAAGGTAACAGTCTGTGAAAGCCAAACTTGTTTGCTTTGTTTGTTTTATCAGCAGAAAACAGTCCTACAATTCTCATGTTTGCGACTATGGAAGCATCTGAAATACTTTGTATTCTTCAGGTACTCTCCACTACTCTACACTTCATACATATGTAAAATTCATGAGCTCATTATATGAAAGAGAATATATGAAAACATAATTTCCATTTAGTACAATTTTATGTGCAGATCTCCATGTTGCAACTCCAGCTGCTGAACAGCAAGCTATCAGCCAAAACCAGAAAAGTTCAAAGAAATACAAAGGAAAAATCAGCAGTCTCACATCCCTGTCATGTCATTTTTGTTTTACAGCAATGTAATTAAAGGCATTCAATTCCAATTTTACTATCAGGTAAATAGTTCTCTTCCTTTTTCCTAAACTGTTAAAAATGTGCAGAAATCCAAGTTAATGGTATTCAGAAATGCTTTCCCCTTGGAAACAAGATCATCATAGTCAGAGTGTTGACTCTGAGGTGTTACTTGATGGTTAAGACACTCTGTGTGTCCCTGATAAGCAGGTATAGTAATCAGGAGAGAGGCTGGTGTCTGCCTAATCTTAGCCTCTTGCAGATCATTTTCTGCAAGTTTCTGAAATTTAAAATTGCCTTCTGTCAGCAAATAAATGGTCAGAAAGATGCAGGATTCACATCTCATTGAGAAAAATGTCTCTGTTGTAGTAAAATTAACTATGGCTAAGCAAAATCATCCGGAAAACAGGTATTTTCTGAAGAAAGTGACTTCTTTCCAATAGAACCACAAAACATTATGACAAAAGCCCTAAAAGACAGATGAAAACCTGTTTAGACTGGAAAATAAACCTAAATGTAGAAAAACTCTTACTTGCAGACCAGCAGAAACAAACAACAACATTTATTCATGCGCAGAACCCCAGATTTTGAACATGTGGTACATAAACACCCTTAATGGGGCTTAAGGCTCATCAAGTGTGGCTGCTACCTTATTGTCCATGAGGGCACCTTACTGAGCATCAAGGTTTACACGTGTCCAGCACTTACTGTTGCAAGTGGTGGCTTTACACCCCTTGAGAAGGTAGACTTACAAATTTAAGTCCTGCAAATACAGGCACGGGAGACAGTGTATTAACTATGACAGATGTAGATATTCCCACTGCTTTTTTAACATAACAGAATCCATACCCTGTTACCTCACTGAAACAAAACAGTCCACAGGCTGCTCTGGGCACTCCTGAACTGTGAAAAACAGCAAGATCTCAGGTATCTACACACCCAGTCAACACAGATAAGCAGGACAAGGTGGAAGGCAAACCTCATCACAAGTATAATGCAACACTGGCATTGAGAGGACACATACATTTTGAGGTCTATGGCTCTTCTTACAAATAACTGCAACCATTACTCAAGATTTTGAGAAAAAAAAATCTTGAATTCAGCCAGCCTGGAAGGGGCTGTCCAAAAAAATCTATCCAGCCAATGTTTCTGTCCTGGCTTACACACTGATTAGCCAGATTCCAACTTAAGCAGTTGGGGAAAGAAATGTGATTTTATAGTATCCTTTGAGAACTAAAACTCTTAAGGCAAACTTCTTGTTTTTTTCCTCCAGCTGAATCATGTCGTAGCCTAAGCAATGTCACTGTCTTGACAGGTACTATAAATAAGGTGATATGCAATACAAAACTAGTAGTCTAATATATTTTAGGATGTGCATTCTAAAGAAAAAAAAATCAATATAATATCGGGAAGTTAATCGTTTCTGAAAAACAAATATTAAAATCCAGAAAACTAGGAAACAAGAAGAACAAAATTTAGAAGTCATGCATAGTGTTGTAGTAGTAGATTAAATGCTGATTCTGTGACCAAGTCAAACTAGTCAACCATCTTAAATACATAGCACTGCATCTAGATGCAAAATGGGAAGAAGAAATATATGTGTATACATGTATAGTGGGTGGACCCTGGATGGATGTCAGGCATCCACTAAAGCTGCTCTATCATTCTCTTGCACAAATGGACAGGACAGAGAAAATAAGGTTCATGAAATGAGATAAGGACAGAGAGAGATCACTCATCAAATATCATCATGGGCAAAACTGACCCAGCTTGGGATCTTAATTGAATTTATTGCTAACAAGATCAGAGCAGGCTAATGAGAATTAAAATAAATCTTAAAAAACCTTTCCCCCAACCCTCCCTCCTTCCTGGGCTCTACCTCTTCCCCACCAGTGACACACAGAGACTGGGAATGGGAGCTACGGTCAGTTCTTCACACGTTGTTCCTGACCCTGCTCAGGGAGAAGAGTCCCTGCTCCAGTGTGGGGTTCCTCCCTTAGCAGACATTTGTCTATGAACTTTTCCAGTGTGTTTCCATCCCAGTGGCAACAGTTCTCCAAAATTGCTGTGATGTGGGTCACTCTCCCACAGGGTCCAGTCCTTCAGGCACAGCCTGCTCCAGTGTGGTTCCCCACAGGGTGACAAGTCCTGCCAGGATCTTGCTCCAGCATGGGCTCCTCTCTCCATGACTCTGCAGGTCCCTGCCAAGACCCTGTTCCATCACAAATGTTATCACAGAAGATCTACCACAATTTCTAATTGCCTCGGCCTTGGCCAGCAGCAGGTCTGTCCTGGAGCTGACCACTGCTGGCTCTGCCAGACGTGGAGGAAACTTCTAGCAACTTCTCACAGAAACCCCAACAGAGGAAATACAACTGAAAAGTTAGATGTCCTGCCCCTGCTACTTGCTGCTTCAAAGACAAAATGAGCAGGTAAATAAATTATATACATCAAATACCAGTACCCAAAGCACAGGTAACCCAGTGTGAAGACCAAAATCGACAAGCTTAAACCTAAGACCTGTGTCTAAGTCTCAGATTATTCTGGATGCTCAGTGAAGGACTCTGGAGAAAAAGTCTGTTCTCCATGCATCAATGTATTAAAATGTATTTTCAAAACATCTATATGTTCATGTGAAATTAACACAACTTTGCAAAGATGTTTTCACCTTAGGCAAATTGCATTCATTACTGCTAGTGACTCAAGCAGCCTATAAATATAGACCTTATTCTTCTAGTAAAATCCTAGCACACTGATAGTTCCAGTAAATACTTGCATGTCTCTGCAGGGCATGTTTTGTCCATTCTCCCTCAGTTAGATACCCCTGTGAATGCTGGGTGCATCACATGGTTCAGGTATCTAACTGCACAAATGTCCTTGCCAGGGACAGAAACAAAGAGGACTGGAGATAGCACTTACTCAGGCAGAAAAAGTGCTGCAGGGAAAAATTTTTCATATCTTCACTCTCAAATTTGAGCTGTGGCTTAGTAAAATTTATTCAGTGAGAGATTCTTCATACCGAAGAGTCTTCCTCAACCATAATAACTTGCCTAGAGGAAGATCTGGGCTTCCATAATCATTTACCACACCAAACCTCTCCAGTGACAGTTAATTTTTGACTTTCTGTTCCAGGCAGATACACGTTTTAAACATGAAATGGGGAAGAATGCCAAAAGAGAAAAATGGCCCATGCTAAAATACCCTTGAAGACAAAGTTAAGCCTGTGAAGGTATTTCCACTGCAGAAGATTTCCTCTATAAAAAGCACATCTATTTTTTTTTAGGATAAATTACAAGGTATGCCAAGACCATTTCTAGAATAACATGGTCTAGTGATCTCAGATTTCTTCCACACGTTGGGTCTATTAGTCATTTTAACTGATTAAATACTAAGCAACCATAAAATTACTTCAGTGGATAAACTGTTCAAGAGCTGTGGTTATTGCTCCATCAACAGCTTTCCAACTGATCCACTGCTCTTGTGCTAAGGAATGTTCTCTCCAGGCCAGTACCTTCTCTCTCCGTTTTTTTGAAAACAGAAGCTTTTTCTTTCGCGGCTTGATCCTGCTCCGTCCTAGCAACACACCATGCTGCTCCTGGTGGGAATTTGTATAATTTTTTAAGTTCTGATTGAGCTACAAGAAAGTTTCTCCTTCAACTACAGCTATGTGGTATGCACCAAAACATGTGTGGCAGGTGACAAATCCATATTTCTCAGGCATATGCAAAAAACCTTCCACAAAGACAAAAATCATCTGCTATGAAAAAAAGATGGTCTTAGAATTGTACTGTCACTTTCAAGTCCCCCCACACTTAAGTGAAAAGCAGATGTTTATGCCTATTTAGGAACACTTCCATCCTGTCCAAATGTAGAAACTGGAGTGATCAGCTACGAGAAAACTGGTCATAAATAATTGACTTAAAATATTTATGTAAACGATGTTACAAAGCTAAAGAAAGAGAAACATTCATTCAAAAGCAAGCTCTTGCAGAACTGCACGAAAAAACACACAGTGTGTTCTGCAGCTTCACAGACTTAATAATATCTGCCATTTGCAAAGAATAGCTATTTTATATTATGACCACCAAAACGTGCTAACAGCAAAATTTGCAGGCTGATTTACTAATGTGTTAGTTTGAATTACCTTCTTCCACATGAGACTTTTGTGATACCAAGAAAAATGTTCATTCTTAGAGGATGGGTAGATAATTTGACAGGAATGACAGGACGTAAAGAAACAGCTGGTTTTTTTTTTTGTCAGAAAGACATTTAACTGAGCAGGAGGTTAGAGAACAGTAATTAATTGCTTAATTGTCTTGAAAAGACAAGCACTAAAAAGTGTGACCTTTCACTGACACTTTGCTGCAATGGTACATTAATTATTGCTGAATTGCAATGGGTCTCTTGTGGGAACACAGGACATTCTCATTAATACGGACAAGTTTACTGTGGTCATAGCTTTTATAACAAATGCCTAATGCTAAATTAAAGGACTGTTTGGCTCTTGGTCTGATATGTCCAGAAATCTTAATAGAATTTACCTCTGTGAAATATTTCTTGCATTTAAAAATTAACATTTTGCATGGTCCAAGGAGCTGGCAGAATGTAATCAAAGAAACAATCTAAAAAAGACAAAATTGAGAACTTAGCTAGAGTGGGAGAAGTTTTTTATCTGTCAGTTATTTTTCTTCTACATTTTCACAACAGCATTTGCAGAGTTCAGTTCTTCAGTCCAGGACAGTTAAGGAACAAGTCTAGAACCCATGAATAAAAAAGATCTCCTGATGGAGATCACAGTTCATTGATTCAGCCTGAATTAATGGTGATGAGAAGTAAAACATGACAATGTGACATGCAAAGAGATGATGTGACAAAGAAGGGGTGTCCAGTCCTACAGTTGACTCATTTGTTTGTTTGTTTGTTTGTTTTCCTGGTTTTATCCTTCAAACTTCACTCTGATCTTTCAGCTCTAATTAAGCCACATCACACTTGCCAGACTGTGGGAATAAAGAGGTTGCTCTGCCAAGGAATTGGGAAAGCAGGGCTACACATAAAGCAGAGCCTCCTTTAGGACAACCTTCTCAAAAAGAAGTCTGGGAAAGTCTTGACATGAATGTAAAAACATTTTAATTGCTCACAGTTTTTTAAGCTTATAAAAGGTCCTGAAAGTATGACCAAATTTTCAAGGTCCTCTCCTGCACATTCCCTGCTCTCTGCAAACATGAGGACTAATGTTTCCATCCTAACGTAGCAACAAGGATAATGTCCCCCTTTAGAGAATACTCATCCAGTTGGAAGAGGAGATTTTGAGGTGTACTGTTAAGGCACTCACCCACTACTCACCTCTAAATATGGTATCAATTGGTGCTTCACCCACAACAGGGCAGGTGGTCTTCACAAGGGCTAAAACCAGTAAGAACTGTAGTCCCATGTCAGCAGCTCCCTTCATGGCATTTAATCAGGGGTTTGTTTCACAAGCACATATTCAGCAGAATAAGTTTAGATGGGCTGCTCTAGAGAGCTAGCTAAAAGTAAGGAAAAATCACAAGAGTAACACAGCATCTTCTGAACTCCTGAAACAATTGCACACTTTAAGTTGGCATTTGTTGTACCTTACACGTCTCTTCAGAGAACATGCGTTCCACCTGTGTTTATCTTGAAAAGCTTTCAGATGCTTTTCTTACAGCATGATTTTTTTTCCCAGCCAGCAGAGTCTCGCTGTAAAGCCCTGTCAAAGTGGACAACACAGCAGAGAGCAGATCATCCCAACAGAGACACTGACAAGGATATTAATACCTGTTTTGAAAACTTCCTTTTGAAGCACACACAGTCTTTCTGTTTCATAAGTACTTGTTTTTCTTCTCCAAGTCATAGCACAGAAGCCAGAGTGAGTAGCCCATCTAAACAGTCTTCAAGTGTTAATGAATTTTACATGAGCAAATAATTAATGAATAATTACATGTCTTGACACAGTAGTGAAGAAGGGTTTGGCTGAGATTCCAGCCTATCACAACCTGAAGAACAGCAGAAGGTAACCCATGATCTCTGTGAGCAGCTAAGCCCTCAATTGGGCTTCTTTGTACCGCAAAGCAGCTGTGGCACAAGAGGAGGTTGGCAGAGGTGCCTGGCACACAGTAACAAGGCTCTGCAGCAATGAGGGTGCCAGCCCACGTTCTTCCAGACAGCTGACCATTCTCTCCTGCAAAACATTCACTAATTCTGTGTTTCTGTAAGCAGAGAACCAATTCTTAAATCACATCTTTAGGCTCTAACTTAGAAGTGACATGACCTGAATCCCACTTCAACTGTGAATCAACCCACATTTTCCTGAATGCACTTCTTGTTTGTAAATGACTTACAGGTGTAAGGGCAGATTATTTTTAATTCTTGCCAGAATGAAAGAAAATGGCCCTTAATCATGCCTGTTGCCACACATGGTCTAATGTTCTTCTAAATAAATACCTACTAAAAAGCCAAAAGGCATTTTTCAAATGCCAGTTTAACATCTTGCCTTCCTTTTCTTTCCAGGGAAGAAAAATTTATTCACATAGGTTTTTGCACAAATCTCTTCTCTGACTGAGAGATCTCCACCAGTCATTGATATGTCAATAGATCAGAGCTGCTGTTAACACTGACATCAATAATTCCTTGGGTACAATCAACATAATGCTTCAAGGTTATATAGTTGGTGTCCAAACTTTAATCCTTGAGGGTCCAAAAGTTCATAATTTAACCAGAAAGCCTGTCACACGAATACTTGCCTATCACTTCCGTTTAGTCTCAAGTAATCCCTAGCTACTTCTGGCATTACTTCCTGCTCATTGATATTCCCTTGTTCTTTGTCTGCTACTTCTCTCATTTTCTTTAATTTTTTCTTTAAAGTGACGACTGCAAACTCAAGCAGAGCTTCCTCCTCTGCCATAAGAAGCCCTTCCTATTTCTAGTGCAAAACCTCAGGGAACTATGTAAATTTTTTATTATTATTTCCATTTCTGTGTTATGAATGTAGCATAACAGTAACCTCCAGTGACAAGTAGAATGTGTTTTTGTGGAAGAAAATTTTGGCATGGATGATCAAAAACACTCATTTAAGTTTCATTTCAGCCTTCTAAATATAGGAGTGCAACTTCTTTCAAGATGTCCTCAACGTATTAAAAAATAATTTATGAGTCATTAAAAGACATATAGATACATATGTATATAAAATACATTATCAGCCCATAGCATGTTAAACTGAAAAATACCATCATGGGAAAATACCGCATGGGAGAGCAGAATCTCTCTAGTTAGAGTCTTTTTAAAGAGAGAGAGAGAGAGGGAGAGCAAGCCTGACCCTAAAAGAGACAGAGATGTAGTGTAACAACACAGCTAATGAAATGGTGGATGGAACTTCTTCCAAGTCCAGTCAGAGTTTTGGCAATATGAGTACTGAGGACTCTGAGCAGCAGTTATCCCCTGGCATGTGCTATTCTGCCTGTATCAGTGATTGATTAGAGTCACCAACAAGAAACATATGCACATTTTATCCATTGTCTTTCAGCTTTATATGCCATATGTTCCCCGAATAATTAAACTGCTATGGTTAAACTAAGGCATCTAAACATAGACTGGCTATCTGTACACAGAGATCTCAGCACTGGCTCTGAGGATGATTAGGCCATTAAATCCTTTTCTCAGGGAGGATAGATTGTGAGATTGGACCTTGCTGTGTGCTTTAGGAGATTCATTACTGGAAGTACTGAGATTCATTACTGGAAGTACTGACTGGATTTAGGCTAAAGATTAAAATGGGTTACAAAGAGGAGAGATATCATCCCCCAGATACTCAACCACATCTGCAGCTACTAGTTTATAAAAGTTTCACTGAGGTGTAATCTTATCCTTTTTAACAGTGCAGAAGCAGACATTGCGACTACTGCTCTTATCACATGAAGCACCTTACCTTTGATGCATATGGCTACTCACAGATTTCCCTAGTGTTAATAACCCAGAACAACAATTGCTGGCTAACCAGCAAGTTGCAGGTGGTCGTGGCTGTGCAATGGCCTCCTGCCCTGCTTACCTGGTGGACTTCGACCTAATGGACCTGCTTTGAGCACACATCAGGCCCTACCGTGGGATGGATTAGTCAAAATCTGAGCAAAATCTGAGTGGAGTGAAGAGTCATAAATGTCTAATCTGGTATTAGTGCTTACTTTTTTCTCAGATTCAAACAAAATTTACTTCATAACAGTCAGCACAGCAGCGCATTTTACATACCTAGTGCAGAGTGCTGAAATATTTTACAGCTGAAATATCTTACTTTATCTTAGCAGCACCACCATGTATACCTACATAGAACAGTCGTTTTCGAAATACAGAAGCCTTATCATTTCCCAAATTGACTTTCTTCCAGGCATTCAAAGAAAAGATCCAGTTTTGCAGTTTTTTACTGACTGCTTGCTTAATCTTTCCATTTCAGGTGTTTATTCAGAGACATGCATTTGTTACTTCACCTTTAAACCACCTCAGGATAGCCTGCTTCTGTTTGTCCACCAACAAACACTTCGTCACCCATTATAAATGCTCTGCAGTGGGTGTCACTTTGACACTGATACCCTTCTGTCATGGCTAGGAGACATCTAGAAAATCTTTGAACATTTCTGGACATAGTATGACAAGTGTGACCCTCATTCTCTGCAATCACAAATGTTGCTTTCTAACTGTGTCACAAGGAAAAATATTTCTCCTGCTGTTTCACATAATTTTAATTTTTTTATCAATATAGGCAGTTTTAATTTGCATATCATTATATATGGCAGTCAGTTTTATAGAGAATCCCCATTTCAATCAGCATTAAGATCTATATTTCCTACTAGAGCAATTTGGAGGGAATTTTTGATCAGTCCAAGTAAATAACCAAGATGCAGCCCTGCTAACTTTAATGTTAGTCAAAATGCCGGGGCACGAGGAGGGCTCTGCAAAAGATACTTCTGAGTCTTTGGTTTATTCCTCCCTAAATAAACCCAGTAAATCCCCAGAGATAAGAGCTGTTGGAGCAAGGCAAAACTGAGAAGGATCTCCTAAATAATACAAAGTGTATCCAGCTTGAGTTTTGCACCACTTCTGCTGTAGAGATATTCATGTGTCCTTAAAAGGACTAAACAGACACTAAAAAGTGGCTTTTGCTCAGTACCCAGAGAAAGTTCAGCCCGGGGCAGTCCTAACATTTCACATAGTCCTGGAAGCAGTGAACTAGGAATCTGAATCATAAAACAATTTTTTCATTAACTGGACATGCAAGTGACAGAGAAGAATTTAGTTATTAAGGCTGGATACATGAAAGCAACCAATTTATCATCTTAGACATGAAGACTGAACCGACCCCAGCTGGTCAGAGTATGGAGATAATAACATCAAGTTTGTGGGTTTGATCACTGTATGGGCCATTCACTTAAGAGCTGGAGTCAATGATCCATGTGGGTCACTGCCAGCTCAGAATATTCCATGATTCAATGACTCACTGACACTGTGTAGAGCGAGCTGGAGCTCAGGTGCAGCCCAAGCACTGAAGGAGACAAAGACTAATGGTAAGAAGAAAATGAGACTGAGCCTGCTTCAAAACCTTTACTTTCTTCAAAACCCCCAAACTCACATATCAGGGTCAGTAACTAATATATTGTTTGTCTGATTACTGTCTCTATGGTGAAGCATTCTCTGCAGGAACTGTAGGAGGGAGGAGCTCTGTCCCAGGACAGGAGTCATGCCTGTGAGTCACTGGACACAGAAGTACTTTAGAGGAGAATAAAGGAGAACAAACAAGCTGGTTTGAATTCTGAATCCACTTGTGGTACTTGCAGATGGCTGGCAGGCCTCTTGGCATAGCCAGTTTTAGGACTGTTCATTGCTTAGAGGCTGCCCTGGGCTTAAGATGGTCTCAGATGGTTCATGCTGTCCTGTGAGCAAATACACAGTTTTCGAATGGTATCATGAGAGATTTTTTTCAATTTCCCCCAAATGTCAGCTAAAAAATCAGTACTTTTCTTAGTACTTTGCTTTACACTTCTGATTCCAGAAACAAAAACTTTTTTATACAAATCTAATCTCTACAGTAACCTTTGTAAACTTTAAGTCATCAGACTCACCAAACCATTTATCTTGCCTCTGCCAATCAGCATGATGGAAATATGGTTCAATTCCCACCAAAGCTAGTGAAAGGACTTTACAGCTGGTTTTCATGGTACTTGAAAATACGAATAGATCTATAATATCAGGACTGGAATCATAGCACTTCATGCTCAACAGCAGTACATTGCTAACAGGAGAGCTGATAGACCTTCTTGTGAAAGATATTGCCCATTATAAGTTACTGAAAGAAGGCTTGAAAATCATTTAAACCATACATGCTCAGACCCAAATTTTGCAAGCTCTTTTTGATCAAGTCAAGAAATGCTCTGTTGTCCTTTTCCTTGAGACATCTTTTTCTTCCACATGAGAGAATCAGAAAATTTGTCTAGAGGTAAATACATAGAAAAGGAACCCTTAAACATTGAGCTTTGGGGAAACTAGTTCAGTTAAAAAATACCAAGAAAATGTAGCAATTAGTTGGCTGCAAAATAAAAAGGGATGAAATCCCTTTGACTTATGGAAGTGTAGTTACATAAGAGATAGGCATTTGGCAAGCTAAGTTAGTTTCCCTCAGAGAGCAGGGTTAACTGCTATATTTAAGGAAGAATCATCCTGAAGATGAAAATGCAGTTACATATAGCTGCACTTCAGACACCAGTAAGGACACATGCTAGAAGGACAAAACAGTGGGGTAAGTGTGTGTGCCAAGGTCTTTTAAAAAGGGAAAAAAATAATTGAAAAATCATGTACAGGGAGCTTTAAAAATTGAGTTTGCCCAAGTTCATCACATAACCAGTTAATATCACTGTACGTCACAAACTGAGATTTAATCTTGCAGAATCCTGTTTACTTGGGGTCTGGATCTAATGAATTCTCACTGCCTCCATGTGCTCATGGCTTGCTAATCATCCTCTCCGCAGGCAGAGGAAAGCTATCCTTTTCTGGATAAATCCAACAAATCCTCTGTGGGATGCTTTTTACCACTATTTTAACAAAGTCTCTTTAATGTGACAGATGCAACTTGAAGCTTCTTTCATGTTGGTGTTTAGTTTCCTTTTCCACAATCTAATAGGGAGAAATTTTGATTAAATAAGCTGAGAAGCACAAACTGAATCTTTGAACCTACAGTGATGAACAGTTTCAAAGCTTCCTCACAGCACACACCTGGGGTACAAGATTAAGATCTTCTTTTGTAGTTCATTCCTACTTCCATACATCAATTCCTCCTTATCATGCAGTGTGTACCTGAAATGTAACTTGCTGAGTCCTGTTAAAGCAGATACAAATAACACAAAGAGTCTCCTAAAGACATGACATAATGTAGTCCAAAGGGTAGCGTGACAAATTCATGTAGCACATGGCAGGTTCGCTAAATGAAATCGGCAAATTATCAAGCATTCTTTTTAATTTATCCCAAGTGGAGAAAAAAGCTTTATTCTTTTGCACAAATATTTGGAAGAATTCTCAGACCAAGGTTCCTTATTGACAGAGTAGAGATGCGGCAGGCCCGCTCCAATTCAAGCATGGCCGGTCCAGCTCTAAAAACAGACCTGCATAAATCCTTCTTGTTGTTTGACAAAAATGCATTCCTGTCCTGGAAATTGATGCAAGAATCCAATAGATTTCTTTCAGTGAGAAGAGAAGAAAAGAAGTGTGAGTTTTCATTGTCCCCATGGAAAGGAAAATTGGGTGCAAAACACAGCTTGTATCAAAATGGTTGGCTAACTTCAGCTGCCAGGGTATTTAATGGAAGATGAGAAATATATGCTCTAAGTTCATATCAGATTGTAACCTTTTTTAAGCAGATCTGAAGTCTTCAAAGCATCACTCTTTGCTGTATTCCTGTATGACTAGAAAAACTACTGGACAGAGTTTGTGAAAGTTAACAATATTTTATTAATGAAATAGCAAAGTAAAATTTGTTCTTCTGAGCAGGTGAAGAGAGACAAAACCTAAGAAAAAGTATCTCCATGAAGACTGAGTATTCTCTATAGACTGAAGAACACATCCAGACAAATTCTAAAATAAGGATGACCAGTTCCCAGAATTATGGAATCATGAGATAACAGCTTCAAGACTGAAATGCTAGTGGCGACAAACTTGGAGATTAACAACAGGCACTGTTTTCCATAGAGTTTTAGTGCAGTAACTCAGACATTCTATAACTATGTATCCATGTAATATAATGTTGTCATTGCTGGCTACAGGCCAGAAATCTTTTAAGTAATTTACAAGTCCTCAAGATTGAGGCTGGCCTAGTCTTCCTCCAGCAAGTTTACTGTTTTGCTTTCTTCATACAGTAGAGCCATAACATTACACAAGTAGAAGTAATAAGTCCTTATTTCAATAAAATGTGAAATTTATAACTCCAGCATAATGACATTGTGTATGGGAAAAAGACCTGGTACAATAACGGGGAGTTTCAGAAGTGGAGACACAGGATGTGGTGCAGAGTTCACAGGCATGGAATGGAAAGACATTGGGCAGAGTCTTGGCACTTATACGTCTTGGGTATAAGCAACTCGCCAACAATCACCTAAAGAAATACCTTGGAGCCAAACAAAACTGGGTTTAGGATTGAAGAGAACAAAGAAGAGAGCAATGAAGAGAACAAAGAATTCTGGAATCAGCACCATAAGTGCATAAATGGTCACAGACCAATGAAAAAATAGCAAAGCTGAAAATGTGTGTCAGGAAGCAAAGGGTCAGTCCCTTCTTCAAGGTAACAAGCAACAGGATGAGAAGAAATGACATCAAGATACAACAGGAAAGGTTCAGGTTGGACATAGGAAGAATTCTTCACAGAAAGGGTGGTCACATCATAGTGGGCTGCCCAGTGAAGTGGTGGAGTCACCATCCCTGGAGGTCTTAACGAACTTACTGGACACAGCAGTTAGTGCCATGGTCTAGTGGACAAGGTGCTGGGGCAAGTAATCAGTCAAAGGTTGGACACTACGATCCTGGGGGTCTTTTCCAACTTAAATGATTCTGTGATTTTGTCAAAGAAAAATTATCTCAAGTGAAAACTAGAGAAAAAATCACATAAACATCATATTACTAGTAGTGAAGGACCTAGATACTGATGGCACACCACAGCATTCTACCACCAGGATGAAATTATCAACCTTACTTCCAGGAGAAAGAGAGGAAATCACCATGATAAACTGTACAAAATTAAGAATTTGGGCTTAATTTGTTATTTTTCCTCTCCCCTCCACCCAATTATTAGACACTCAATTGCACTAGGAATACACTCTCTCCGTTTTACAGAAGGTGTATTATGACTTTGTTCATAGACAAGATTTTAAGCCCAACAATAGCAAAGGCAAGTTTTTTGTTCATTCAGGAATGTCATTAGCACACACAATAGAAAACTCAGGCCAAGGTGAGAACTGCTTCTGGTTTTATATAGAGACATACGCCATGCTGGGGGCCTCATTCCACAGAGAAACCTCTGAAGGCTGCAACAATAAAGTGTGATGCAGTGAGATCTTGGAAGGAGCAGACAGCCCTGTAAAATCAAAGCATGCAGATGTGCAGGATAGCAAAACTGCACAAACCCCTTGCTTACTTTTGCATGTGACAGTATCAGACATCCTGACTTTTAGACAGTGTTTTCTCCTGCAAGAAAAGACAACACTCAAGGCTGTGAATTTGGCAGGAGTCAATGTTGGATTGGGTAGCCTCACTCAGCAGCATGAGTCTTCGTTTTTCAAAATCTCCAAGGCTTCTCTTACTCTCTATCATTTAAGAACCCTCCCTGAACACTTTCCACCTAAATCCCCCATTCTCACAGCAGTGGCAAAGTTTGTACACATCATTGACAATAGTTTTGTGCACCTGACTTTTCTCTTTGGAACACAATACGTCCGTGATCTAAAAAGAAATCTACAATTATGTTTAGGAAATAACATTGTATTTAGATATTTCCTGAATTCTATTTTAATAGTAACATAACTTCTAACTGAAACATCAAGATTAATTTACAGGTTGCCATAACAACACATTCCCCAGACAGATTCAGTTAAATATAGAGGAGAACTGAGGAGAACAAAGAACAATCTGCAGATAATTCCTTTGATTCTAAACAAAAACAATCTATTCCAGGATTATTCTGTCTGCACAGTCCTGAATTTAATAGCAGTTAATCCACTGAGTTGCATCAGCTTCCACTTCTATTGTTCATTACATCCCTTTTAATAGCACCTTTATTTTCTAGCCCAAACACAGCACCGCGGTCTAATTTTGCCTGTTCTTTGGATTTTCTGTATTCTATTTTCCCATCTGGCATATTCTATATTTGCTATCACATGCTATCATTATTTAAACCACAGTGGGAAACAGCTTCTAGGGCATACCCTGTAAAAACCATTTCACCTTTATTTGAATTGAATAACCTCTAGAGTGAATATGCCCTGCAAATGTGCCCTGCTGATAACTTAATGGGTTTATCAAGCAATCATTGTGGACTATACAGGGTGTACATAAAAGGTGCAGAATTGAGTAGAGGAAAAGAAGCAGAAGCTGTGTGTTCTATGTTCCATCTAAATTACATTAAGTTAGTGATATTGAAATAGAAGCAGTTTTAACGTGAAAAGCCCTTAGAAACTTGCTGGAAATTCGGAGGTCTAGCAGATTCACACAAAATACACTGCTGCAGTAAATGATGACATGCATATTCTCTACAGATCCAGAGTTCACCACCTTCTGTACAGAATATGCACAAGACAAACATTTCACCTTATTTCTTTGCTAAGTTGCAGTGTTTGAATGGTTATTCTCCAGAGCAATGATCCTTTTCATGACACAATCAGGCTAAGACCTTCCTAATTATATCTTACTACTGTGGTCTTTTCCCTTCTATATCCCCTTTCTGGCTTTCCAGAACACAAGATACTCAAAATACCAGGCAAAACCACAGAAGTAAAAGCAAAGAAAATGAACAAGTTTGGAAGAAACTGTGGAATGCAATGATGAGTATTAATTTGATTATTATTATTATTAAAAGTATTAATTATTGAAATTTTTCTTATGCCCAATGGAGACCACACCAACTGTGTTAACTAAGAAGGAATATTCTGGGTTGCTTTGCCCTACGAGCCCATATACATCCCCAAAACCTGGGGACGATGTTTTTGCTGTCCTCTTCACAAATACTAACCCTAAACAAGGGCAATGAAGCAAGTATCCAGGAAAGCAGGCAGGAAAATATCCAGGAGCCTGTTATAATCCATCTCTGCACTACTTCTTTTTCAGTTTTATACAGAACTGAGAGCTGCCACAGACCAGCAGATTCCCTTCCAGAAGGCCTCTTGTCCAATACCTGCACAACCTGATACTGTTATTAAGCAACGAGATTACTCTCCTGGGTTTCAGCATATTTAAAGTATAGATAGCACACAATATAATTTTTTTCTCTAGAAGGTCAGTGCCATGCTGGAATGCACTGGACATGCACTTCTATTGCTTGCTTATTGCCATCTAAATATTTTGACATTAGCTTGCCTAAATGTTGAGATACTATTAATATTTTTATAAAGCCCAAAATTATTTTTATCTATAAATATATCCATTTACTGAAGCTGTTATTTGAATATGCATAATTTTTGTTTAATACATTTTCAGGATTTACTAAGAAAGCTACATATTCAAGCTACAAAATCTAATTGAACATTGTAGACATGTCTTTTATAAAGTTGTCTAACAATAGCAAGATCACTACCCTCTCTGATAGGTTCTTTAAATGTTTAATTATCCTGCTAGAGATTTGCATCTTATTTTAATATTGAAATTTCAAATTTTAGCTTCTAGCCACTAAATCCCATTATTTTGTCTTTTAAGTTCCCTAATATCACTTTTCTGTGTCAGTACAAGTCACGTCTCAGCTTCCTCTGATAATCAACTGAGTTTCTCAGGCCTGTTTTCCTGTCTTAGGCCTATAGCAGTTTACTCAAAACTTCATGCTGTAATTCTCTTTAGTAATCCTAACTTTGGATTTGCATCTCTGCTCTCCAGAGTATTCTTCAGTCTCAGATGTATGTCAAAGACAGGGCTGGAGCACCTTTCCTATGAAAAAAGGCTGCAAGAGCAGGGGTTGTTCAGCCTGGAGAAGAGAAGGCTCCAAGAGGACCTTACAAAACTCTCCCAGTACCCAAGGAGCCTACACAAAACCTGGAAAGGGACTTTTTACAAAACCAGGACAGGCAGCAAGTAAGAGATACAGGAAAATCCAAGGGAAGCTCATCCTCTGGATGAGTCACTGCAATTCTTTGTAGTATCTTCATCAGCACCTCTTAAACTATCAGCACCTGACTACTTTGAACAAAATCCCCACCTAGGACAGCAGTATTCCCTAATGGCAGAAGATTGCTCCTCCACAGGCATGCATTACATTTCCCCTGTAAAGCTGGCAACTAAAGATGCGTTTTCACATGTATATCCTGATCCTGAGCCTAAATGTACTGCACATTTTTCAAATCCTCAGCTCATATGCCCTCCTCTATGGACTCTCCCAGGCACATTTGTATTCAATTTTCAAATTTTTCTGAGCAACTTGCTGGGGGTTTGATTTTAACAATCCCACTTGCTACTGAGCATAAGCAGTTTCTAACTACCTTATGTGCTCTGTAAACTGGTGCCCTTCAGTCTCAAACACACCACAGTGATAGGACTGCAGCAATCCTTTTCTGAGAAATGCGTTTCTCCTCAGCCAAGTTCTGCACTTGCTGAAGTCCTAAACCAAGATTAAGTAGCTAGTTAAACTACTGCTATAAAGGAGTAACAAATCTAAGTAAGCAGGATTGTATGAGTGAACACAGCTCACAGCTGACAGAGTTCCCATAAGGAAAAAGCAAGCTACAAACATTTCAGTTAGCTAGAATTTAGAGAGGTCTTTGCTTTCTGTTCGTGAAGATTTGAGACCATGGAATTTCACTAAAGGTTGTGGAAATTCCACATCACAAAGTTCTGTTGTTTTGTCCATTAGTTAATCAAAATCTCCTTTTCTCATGCAGGAGTTTTAACATGAACTAGAAATTTGGCAGGTATGCACCAACCCCCACATGTTTTGCAAATACATCTTGCGCTTTATCAGCACATGGGGTTTTCAGATACTGCTTCAACAAAAACAGTCATGACTGAACAGATGAACATACTACATATTGTGTTCATAAATGGTAGTAAGAGGCAGCCATAAAATTGCAAACAAGACTTCATTTGGAAATTTTTTTAAGTAATTGAAGTTTAGCAAAATTGAAGTTAGAAGGTGGTCTTCCAAATCCCAAGACACGGTTTAAAAGAAGCTGGGAAAAATGCTTTGACTACACACCTTTAAAATCTTACTTTCAGAAAAAAAAAGGTACAGCCAGAGCATTATATATA
>VZRM01005894.1:1795341-1805752 GCA_013397955.1 Grantiella picta | reverse complement strand
AAGCTATTCTCGAGCACAGCAGTTCAAAAATACAATGAATAACTACCAAGAGCTGAACACACACTCACACCAAAAAAATCAAATAACACCAACTTCTCACAAATCTGTATACTAGCTATATTTGTGCTGTAAAATGCATATGAAACGTGAAAGTCACAGCCATCTTTAAATCAAGTTCTATCACTTTCATTTCACTCTTTGGGGCCAGTAATTCCATAGCAAGATTTATGTAGCAGAAATCTTGGTTTTGTAGGACTTCATTATTGTTCATGTGCAAATAAAGGGAACAGGCTTTTAAAAATCGTTTTAAGACAGTCCTGAACATGGTCTCCACATTAGCCTTTATTACACTGTCCAAGTTCTGAGAAGATTTAGTTAAAGACCATTGGCATAAAAGAGAACTTTTTTCTCATTGTATCAGTGTCCCCAGTATGAAGTCTAACCCAGATGGTATAAATACAAATTAGTTACTAGACAGGATAGAGTGAGCAGGGCACAAAATTTATGGGATGGGTAGAAAAGGGGTGGGTAGGTGGGAAGCATGGTATCATTTAATTCTGAATATGGGACTAATGGCATTCAGAGGTCGCTACAAAGGATGGTGAACTTATGATAGTGGGGCAAAAAAGTAGTCTGTGATTATCTGAAACAGCTATATGCTACCTAGTTTTTCTTCGTTAAGTGTTAATGGTGGGGAACACAACAGGTGGGTATGCATTAGCCTATGACTTATTTTATCATTGCATTTCTGGAGTGCTGTTGTACGGGAAGAAAAGCAACAAAGAACTTTGGTCCATTCGAGAGTCAATTGAAGAGTTCAGTTGAATACCAATACCAATACCAATACCAATACCAATACCAGTACCAATACCAATACCAATACCAATACCAGTACCAATACCAATACCAATACCAGTACCAATACCAATACCAATACCAATGCCAAAACCAACACCAAAACCAATACCTGTATCACATGTACTATTCAATGCAATACATGCATAACATACAAATCATGCAACTCCATATGATACGACCCCATTCTATACCAAGCATTACGACATCATCCAAGAGAGTACCACGTCAATACTCATGGAATGCATACCCCACGAGTATTCACATGAAACAAAATACCTTGTAGCCCAATAAACGACACACAATGCTGTACACACAATAGACTTTCACACATACCGTACATACCACGACACAAAATGCAATGCAACAGACGATATGTGCAATATAATACAATCCCATACCATGCATTACAGTGCAATACAAGCATACAAACAGTATCATGCTATACAATGCAAATACAGAAAATTCCAAAAACAATATAAAATACCACTCAATACATACAAAACTACACACACAATAAGTCTAAGAAACTAAGATAATAAATACCATACAACACACAGTCAATGTACAATCCACTAACATACATGCTGTGTGGAATATATTTAATATATTTTAAAAACTTAAAGTATATAGACACACTGAAGACATATTGCATGATTTGCATGGAATTTGTTATTTGCAGCCCTAAAAGCTGGAATATTAAATGTCTGTAGAGCAATCAGAAAATACAAAAACATAATAATATAGCCTATAAAATAGATGAAAATATGGCAAAATGTCAAGAAAATAATACATTCTAAAATGCAAAAAAATATTCCAAATGTCAAATCTGAACTGCTCCTGACACAATTCTGAATGATTTCCACACTGTCTTACTGGGAAGACCCAGGAAACTACAGATCTATTAGTCTAACCTCAGTGCCTGGAAAAATTATAAAGATTGTACTGTGTGCTTCTGACAGACAGGAAATGCAATCACCAGACACACTCGGCATGAGTTCACAAAGAAAAAACTCTGTTTTACTAATCTGAGATGAGGCCATCTGCCTTGTGGGTGAAGGGACAGGGGTGGGTGTGGCTTTTCTGGATTTTTGTAATTCTTTGGATACTGTTTCTTACAGCATCCTTCTGGATAAGTAGTCCAGCTGTGAGATGATCGTTATGTTAGGTGAGGAACTGGCCTGTGACATTTGGAAGCACTTCCTTGCAAAGAGGCTGGTCAAACACTGTACTAGACATCCTAGAGAGGTGGTTGATACCTGAGAGTACTTTTAAAAGAGGCACTTGGACAATGCCCTCCACAACGTGCTTAAGCTTTTGATCAATCCTAGGCACCTATTCTATTGAACTGTATGCATTTTACACTGTTTAGTATTGTATTTTGTGTAACAGTTTCTTTGGTATTGTGCTGTTGTCTCAATTTGTCTTCTATTTTGTACTGTGCTACGTGTTGGATGTGTTGTATGGTGTGGTACTGTTTATATCACATTGTGCAATGTTGATTGCACTGCATATGACTTATGGATGCATTGCAATGGGTTGTATTGGGATTCTTTTCACACTGTATTCGATTTTGCCCGATCTATTTAATGTGTTGCGTTTTTATGTGCTATATTTTTAAAGGTGCTTTGTATTTTGCATTTTGCATATAGTGTTGCATTGTAGATCCTTTTACATTGTGTTCAGTAATACTGTGTCATATAGCATTTATTGTATTGTTTTCCTCACTCTCTTTTATGCATTTTGTTTATTGTATGGCTTATACTGTACTGTCATCGGTTTGGAATTGTACTGTAGTATTGTACAATGATTTGCATCGTAGTGCATCCCCCCATCACAGCTCTGGCACTGTGCAGCACCACCTCACAGCAGGCTCCCACACACAGCACCTCTTGGGAACCATCACTGCTGAGCACAGGCGACCAGCTGGCTGGCTCTGCTGCTGCTCCAGATCCATGCATTGGCAAAATGCTGGTGTCCACCACCATCTGCCCCTGTCATCTCCAATAAAAACCTTTCCAGGGGGTGTGTGAATATGGAAAACATTCCAGTTATGCTATTTGTAAAGCAGTGTGTTTTGGAATGCCTTGTATTCGGTGTTGTCAAGTCTGGTGTTTCCTGTATGGTACAGTATCATTAAATCATAGGATGGTTTGAGCTGGAAGGTCGCATTGTTCCAAACCCCCTGCTGTAGTCAGGGACAGCTTTCACTAGGCCAGCTTGCTCAAAGCCCCATCTAAGCTGGACTCGAACACTGCCAGGGATGGGGCATCCACAGCTTCTCTGGACAACTTTGGCCAGCGCCTCTCCACCCTCAATACTCGGATGTTTCTTCCTAATATCAACTGTTAACTGACTCGCAATTTAAAGCCATTCTACCATGTCCTATTATTTCATGCCCTTGCAAAAAGTCCATCTCTGTCTTACTTACTTACCTGTAGGTTGCCTCCAGGTACTGCAAGGCTGCACTTAGGTCACACCAAGTCCTTCTTTCCATGCTGAGAAATCCCAGCTCTCTTAACCTTTCTTCTCAGGAGGGGTGCTCCCCTCTAATCAAAGTAGTCATTATCCTCGGGTTATCCTCACTCCAGGAGGTCCATGTCCTTCCTGTGCTGGGACCCCAGAGCTGGATGCAGTGCTCCAGGTGGGTCTCACCAGAGCAGAGCAGAGGGACAGAATCCCCTGCCCTTGCTGCTTTGAGAGCAGCCCAGGACACTTTTGGTTTTCTGGGCTGGGAGTGCTCATGGCAGGGTCATGTCCAGCCTCTCACCCACCCTCAAGTCCTTCTTGTCATGATCTCTTCATCCCCCAGCCTGTGTTGATGGCAGGGGTGGTCCCGATCGAGGTAGAGCACCTTGTACTTGGTTTTGTAAAACTATAGTATTGTATGGTATTTACTGTCCAGTATACACTGCATGGATTGTGGGCATTATTTTTATTGGTAATGTTATATATATTGCATTGTGTTCTATATCTTGTATTCTATTACACTTTAGGTTGTATTCAGCATCTTGTTGTGCATTCTATGCATGGGGAGGCCTGGTATTTTTTACATTGTGCAGTATCATATATATTGTGTAGCAGCCCACATGGTGACAGACCTTGAAGAAGTTGAGAGCGATGAAGGCCCGGAGGATGGTTGGGAAGAAGAGGTCCCAGAAGAGGATTGGGAAGAATATTACCCTTAGGTCAGGGTGACTAATTGAATCCCTCCCAGCATCCTCTGAGGCAACTGATATGAATATTCCTAACCAAGCAACATCATTGGGCAGTTACACGCTCCTCCCTATCGGTACATATATGGCATCAGTTCTAGAGAGTTCTTCATTGTTCTCTATGAAGTTAACATTGATTGGATAGCTTTTGGTGCAAGGCGTGGCCTTGAATTATGTTCATTGGTTAATACCCTTGTCAGTCATTTCTGTTATGAACCTTATTGGACACGACCCTTATACCCCTCCTACCTGCTGTTCCTTATAATCCCTTGTAACTCCTTCCTCGAAGGTCTCGACCTCGACCTCTCAACCCCTCTACATCTGTACCCAGACCTTCCATTAAACCCTTTGAGAGCTCGGCGGAGAGACTGTGTCTCTTTACTCCCCAGTCGTGTGATTCATGGGCGGGTCTTTCTACTACTGGAGACAAGAAAAGAAGTGTCAACTCCTCGAAAGAGCCGGGGTTGTCGCTTCAGTATTGTACTATGTGTTGTGGTTCATGTTATATAACAGTATTCACTCTATTGTATAATATATCACTTTATCCATTCTATGGAATTTATTGTTCATTTTGGAGGGCTGTTATATATTGTATTGTGTATAGTTGTTCTTTTCTTTTGATATGTAGTTACTATATTTTAGGATTGTACTTTAAGTATTATACTTTAGGTATTGTGCATGTTGTATTCTATTGTTTGCATTGCATTATTTGTATTATTTGTATTGCATGCCATGGTATGTATGGCATTATTGAATCACAGGGAGGTGAACAGGTCACAAAAAAGGTCCAAGCATTAGAATCAAGAGAAGTGTCTCACTTCCAGGCAAATTTATTATAACTTATCATATCTTAAACTGTTTCTGAGTCCTGTTTCAACAGGAAGGCAACTAGGAGTATTTTGTTGGCTGCATAATTTAACTTTCAATCAAAGAGAGCTTTTCACTTGGCACTCCAAGATAATAGCAGTGGTTTTCAACCTCCACTAGACAACTGGCCAGCACTTCTAATGGACATAAAAGCAAAGCACAACACTCATTCCTGAAACTTACTCAAAATTATGAGGAGACTAAGAGAGCATGGCCTCAGGAAGGTACTCCAACCCTGTCAGTACTTATTACCCAAGCTGTCCTAGGCTGCCACTGCTTGCTCAGTTAAGCTACCTTACCAGAAAGTTTTTGCATAAATGAATAATGATGGGCCCATCTGCAGACTGATTCCTAGAATACCAGCACAGCATGGGTTGACACTAAATGTATCAAAATAAATAAGTGTCTGAACTGTAAACCAGCTGAATGCTGTGAAGGAAGATCAGAAGTCAGTTGTTTCCTTTCATCCATTCTTTGGTATAACTAGTGATGAACTGGGTTTTTCTTTAATATCAGCCATCTGTGTCACATATACTCTAACCTGATTAAACATAATTGCCTCAGGTCCTGATTTGATTATTTTATCTCCAGAGTTATTTATGCAACTGAGGTAAATTTCATATTTTATTCAGTTAAAGTTAATAAAAGATGTACAACTACATAAAAATTTCTATGTTTTGCAAATTAAAAAAATATAATCTTTATATGCCGTAACACTTTAATATATTTAATACTCTACTATTTGTTGTTGTTTCATTCTATTGAATGGCAGCATTTAAAGTGTCACCAACTTTTTTAATTTTCCTCTGCAAAACAAAATGCTCCAGAGGATTGGAAATATGAAAAAAAATTTTATGAGAGCTCGGCGGTTTACAGAAGGTTTTTTTACAGAAGTCTTTTATTCATCTTTTCTAAGACACCCTCTTCTGCAAAACACAACCACATGGACCTCATCACTCTGGAGTGGTCAGCACAATGAGAGATTCTGGCACCAGAGATAACTTATCTTATATTCTCTGAAAATACCATTAGTATTTGCAGGTTTCAGCAGCACAAGAAATATGTTGGGGTGTTTATCAGAACATTAGGAGTAAGTAGACAACTCAGCTTACCAGACTTTACCATACTGAATTCTGACATGTAAATCCATAGCTGATGTGCCTACTGTAGTACAGGGTTTTGACTTTGTTAGGAAATTGAGTTATTGAAACCACAACTTTTTTTAAGTAGATATGTAGTTTACAGACCTGAAAAAAGTTTTCTACAAAATTCAAGTTATCTGTCTGGCACCATTTTGCTAGTGTTATTCACATATCTGAGACCACCCCAAAACTTTGCTGTCTATTCAGGGGTTTTGAGAATCGTGTCACATGCTGGTCAGCCTCGAGCAGAAGTGAACACACTAGAAGTTGTAGTGTGTGACACTTCAGTCCTCTAGCTTTAGGATTCATGACATCTCTGATAAGCTCCAAAAGGAAGTTGTGGGAAGAGCACTATGTTCCTACTGCATGCCCCACCAAATAATTTAAAACTTGGTCTTATTAGCAAAGCGCACCTTTGCTAATAAGGTCACCTCTCAGAGACAGACTGAGTTTACTCAGCCAGAGCAGTTCTCACCTGTCAGCCAATTTTGGTTGCTAACACCAAACAGGACAAAATTGTTGACAGCTAACGCCTAAGCATAAGCTTTTCCATACACATGAACAGCAGACAGCTGATTCTGTACCTGGTATCAGAAATGCAAATTCAAGAACTTTAATGGTAACTTAAATGTGTGCACTTAATCAGAAAATTGTGGTTTACATGGAAGTTCATTATATCTCTTCTCAGCTAGGGCTGGGAGTTTGTGACCAGACAGCAAAGCATGAGAACAGGCAAGGGTTACACCAGGAGGGATATGTCTACAGTACCTTCATCTGAGAATCTCTTTATCTGAGACTCAAGTGTGGCTAAAAGGAGGTGAGCAACAAGCACAGCTTAATTGGTCTCAATACATAGAATTTTCCTGGCCAGGTGACAGTTGTTAAACTTCTGAGCCTCTCTCTCATTTATCAACAGGCAAAGAGTCAAGCACCAATTTTTCTGGTTTGTATCTTGGTTTAGATACTTCACTCACCAAAGAAGATTTGACAGCAGCTGCCAGCTAGCCACAAACAAGAGCAAGTCTGGGCCTATTTCTCTGCTACATTTAAAGCAGTAGAGGTCCAATGCTAAAATAAATCAGCTCTTGGAAGAAAAAGAATGAACGCAATACATGGCACACCAATTCTTCCCACCAAAATGAAAGTCCTTTGGCTCACCCATTCCTCTTTGTCCTCCAGAAGGAAACAGGAGTGAAGAGATACCACGACAACACGGCACAGTGGTGGTGTAACATTTAACTAGAGAGTCTAACAGGACTCTGTTTCTCAGTCATGTTGGAGAGGTCATGAGAAAAATTTAGATCTCCTCATTCTTTTGTGCCAGACACCTGCAAATCACCAGAGAAAACATTTTCACCCTTCACTTTTCCGCCCAGCTGCCTGCATAGCTCTTAGCCTCACACAGGCTGTATAGTGTTCCCGCAGTCAAGTATGCTCCCACATTGGTATCAATATCTTCTTAATTTTTAATAGGAAACTCAGATCAGCAGAATCTTCTATCTCAATGCTTCCCATTAGATTGGGATGACTGATGAAATACATTCCATGATAATAAAATGAGCTACTGTGAGCAAAACACTGTCAGAATCAGAATTAAACTTTGTTAATATGATCCAAGGTAGCAGGGTAGCTCTGCTGTACAATGAACAAGGGGCAATTTCCCCGTCCCATGACTCTGAGAGCGAAAATCAGGTGACAAATTCCTATGCTTTGTGCTGAAGTGGGAAATGCTGATGTTCCTACATGAACATATAGGGATAGCAAACCCCACAAACTCTCCTGAGTAAAGCTGGTGTAAGGTGCCTTCCTTCAGCTTGTGTAAGGTAAATCTCCCTGCTGTGAAGATATTGCTAAGGCCTGAATCATCAAAGTCCTGTTGGAGATGGGACAGGGTGGGTGATCTCCTACTGAATTGTGTCAGGGCACAATGCCTGTCTCTGAGGATAGAAAGGGCATAGCTTGCAGGAGGGAGAAGGCAGATCTATTCATAGCTGCTCCTCATTGCAAGCAAAATGCATTCCTCATGTTTTACAAGAAATTGGGAAGCAATTGAGGATAGACCCAAGGAATTAAATGACTGCACTTCCATGGGGAAGGTCCCAAAATCCCATTACTCAAAGGAAGAAGAACTTAATAAGGAACATGTAGTTGAACAATGTTCCAGAGCTCAGAAATATTTACTTCAGTTCCAGCTTTTTTGGACATACTCATGGAAGACAATAGCATAAACTATTAGCCAGCATGAAAACACAATCAAGAAAAAGGACCTGCAGAAATGCGACAGTCATACAAATGACTTATGAGTAGGAAAGATGAATAGGCTACAAGCCAAGAGAGAACACATCACTAATGATGAAGTTTTACCCATGAGGTCTGCCTTTCTCTTGAGACTTAATTTCAGAAAAAAGCCAAAACAACAGCAACACCAATATCAGTAATGAAATGTTAATATAATTAAGACAGTTAAATTCCTCTAACAATTTCAAAGTCCCCTGCACTTTCAGAGCCTGACTTCAAGCCTCATCAAGCCTACAGCAGATTTCAATTTCTATGAAATTGCAAGTAGAAATGCAGTGCCCAGGCTTCTTCCAGCTGAGCTCCCATATGAGCCTGGTACCCAGCTGAGAGTCTGGGTGTGTCTCTGTATTCAAAAGGGAGTGATGCTTCATCCCAAGGTGTGCAGAAGGGAGAGGGGTGTAGAAGAAATGTTGAGTGCCAGGAGGAAAAGCAACTGCATCCAGGCATTTCTGACCATTTATTGGAGAGCAGCTTGTCAGCACTGGGAGTGGGAGGAAACACCTCTGGAACTGCAGGGTGTGAGCCATTGCCTCTGGCAGTAGCTCTTTGCCAGCCCTCTTCATCGTGAGGCAAGTTTGCCCTGGGAGCCAAACACACCCTGCCTTCTGTCAGGCTCCTTGTCATAACCAGAGGAACTGTAACAGTACTCAGAGATGGTCTCACCAACGTGTCACAACTGTGCAGCAAAAATGGATGCAAAGACACCGACGAGAGCATTTATTTTTTTGCCCTTCATGTTGCTTCTCTCACAGGCTCTCTTAGCATGCCACCCAAGGCTTTGCTTTGTTACCATGGACTGGAGCCAGGCCACAGCACAAATTCCATCCTGCTCCTGATGGTAAGGGACAAAGGGAGGCAGGAGAACTTTCTCAGACACTTACTCCTTTCTAAATATAGGACCCATTTCCCCAGGGAAATGAAAGGCAAATAAAAACCACAGTCAAAGTACATGAAACAAGTATTTTCCGTCATTTGCCATACAGCTCTTATTTTCATGTACTCCCACTCATGTGTACTTTGGGAGGCAATACTAAGCAGAGGAGTAGAAATCAAAGGCAAGGTCTGAACGATACCTGATAGATCAAGGCTAGTATATATCTCTGGAAAAGGTTCAGCATCAGAGGAATTCTGTCAGATGAGGATTCACATCATATTTATAAACAAGCTTAGATTCTGCTTTCCAATGGTCCTATACAGCACAGACCACCACAAGACAAATATTTTATTGTGTTCAACTATTACTTGGAAGCCAAGCTCTGAAATCTTGACTCAGAGTCATACTATCTCTCAGATTTACTTTTAGGCATTGAGCTACACTTAAAGCTTAGAGCAGCCAACTTCCTGAATTAGAGAGCATTTATATTCCTGTGCAGAGCCCCTGGGCCAGCTAAAATCATCACAGGTAGAGCCAGGTGACACTTTTGCAGAACAGGAAGAAAGCATACACTCCATACTTTTACAGGAGCATGAGCATCCACAGCCAATCAGTGAATTTTGTTTGCTTCCATATTTGGCTGGGAGTGAGAGTTGAAGAGGCAGTATTTTGAAAATTTCACAGAGGGAAGTGATAATCAAGGCTTGAATTCCTCAAGAAGGTCTCATCAGCCTACAAGGAATTACTTTTTGCTGTCTTAAAGAACTGCATCTTGAAGTAGTGACTGTGCTGACTTAGCATTTGGACAGGGGGAAAATAAAAGCCAAGAAAAGGAAGCAAGTAATGTCTAACTCTGCTTCCAAGTGTCTCTGAACAGGATATGGTGTGAGGGCAAACCAATTAACAAGCTACAGGAAGGAAGAATAGCATCACTGAAAGTGCACTCTGGAGAAGACACCAGCATTTCATGCGGTATTTAAGTGATTGTGTGCGACAACAGCAGCTGGAAACCAATGGCTGGAAAATAGTTAGTGTTAATGTACCAGGCAGCCCCAGAGAACGGCTAGCTGTCCTTAAAATGAGAAGAAAAAAGAATGAGAGAGAGAGAGAGAGAGAGAGAGAAAGAAGGAAAGAGAGAAAGAGAGAAAGAAAAAGAAAGA